>RJWH01000171.1:600000-881757 GCA_004363575.1 Solenodon paradoxus
TGATGTATAGATGTCATTGTACCAGTTGACTTAGCTGTCCTTTTATATATTCCGGAAGAACAATATTAGAAAAAATGGAGGCAGACAGCATGAATCATATGTGTAGATTTGGTCTTTTTAAAACTGGCTTTGTGTCTGCTGGAGATGATAGACAGGAGAGAGCTGATCCTGGAAGCACTGTTATTTCTGTCATTAAAAAGAAGCCGAATCAAAAGGGAAGAGTTTTTGTTCAGGCTGGGTTTGAATTACAGTATGTGTTTAATTATCAGCCTTTCTTCCCAGTGATTTTAACATTTTATTAATACAACTCCTCAAAATATCTTCTTCCTTTTACAGCTACTGAAAGAATAAAATGTGACAATTTGTTTTCTTTTGCTCTTAGTAGATGGCATTCTCTAACACCATGGGTCAACATGACCTTAACTTTAGTTTTATTATATGATATCTGCAATGGTGTCTTATCGGTGCCTCCCAGTCTTTTGTGTCTGTATAATTTTTTTTTTAAAGAATTGCTGTCGTAAGGTGGACTTTAACTGTTAGTAGCAGGAAATAAAATTGTGAGTTCTCAGCAATTATTTGGTTAGATTTCTTCTGAACTGAAATGATAAAATTATCCCTTTTTGAGGGGAGAGACAGACAGTGAGGGGTTTAATTAGTAACTGGTAGGACTAAACTGAATTCATTGATCATCTCAGTGTCAAATACTAAGTCTGCCAAATGCAAATCACTAAGACTTACACAATTGACTACAGAAACCCGTTGGATTGTGTTAATGTGAAAATGAAGTATTGGAATTTGTTTATAAAGAGACTGTTATCTTTCTACTTAGGGATATTTTTAACATGAATGATTCTTACTATGATAGTTTTCAAAGTGAAGTCCACAGACTAGCAGCAGTCACCTATCCTGAGTACTTGTTTGAACATTAATTCTCTGGTCCCACCCAAACCCACTGATTCAGACTCTGGGAATGGGAATCTAGCAATTTATGTGTTAACCACTCCAAAGGAGTCTGCTGTTTGAAAGCCACAGATCAGCTCATTGATTTCAAGCTACCTTTACAGAGAATTGCTTGGGGGTACTGTTTGCATACCAAGATGTGACATTCACTGAAAAAAACAAATGAGAATATTTGGGGATTGGTCTCCAGACATTGTCATTCTTATAAATTCTGAGATGACCCTAATGAGTAGTCAATTCAGGGTATAGAAGAGTTTTTCTCATATCTGGCTGCATTTGATAATCAACTGGGGAAACTTCAGAAAATAAACATACTAGGGGCCTGGTTCACCCTGGTGGAGTAGCGGTTAGGTCAATCTTCCCAGAAGGATGCAGGCCATATACTCCTGGGTTTGATTTCTGGTTCGGGGAAAAACATCCAGTGTAAACAACTAACTGGACATAAATAAAATACTTTTTCTTCCTCTCTTTAACTGTCTGCCTACTCGCTTCATTTCTAATTGCATCTTTCCTTGAAAAAAAAAAAAAGAATAAAAAGATACTAGAAACCCCATTATATACCACTGAACCTGAAACTCTGCAGGTGGGATCCAGGAATGGATATCTTTTAGAATCCCCCTATAGCTCTCATATGCTGTTAGGGTTGAAAATCACTGCTCTGGCAGAGGCATCAGCTAGAACAGGTTGAATGGCTAAGTGATCTCTCTAGATTTGTTCTCGATGCAGGTGATATTTTCTAAAGGCTTGTGGAAAAAGATATAATTTTATGTACATACCTTTTCACTTACTACATTTTTATTTAGTTCATTATTTTTGACTTGGCAGTATTTTTTACAGCTCCCATTAGGATGTATGACTTGCTATGAGATAGTTTTTAATGAAAGAGGAGTTGATGTATTAATGAACCATCATGGATCAGAGGAAAGAGTGGGGTAAAACACATGTAAAGGGTGAAAGCCAGCCACAGGAGAAGTTTTCAGATCAGACGATAATTAACATGATGCAGTAATTTCTTTCTTGATCTGGATGTCATGTTTATATTTAGAGAATAGTAGAAATTCATCCAGCATCTCTTCTGAGTGTCTTACTCCATGATTCAAAAGTAGATACTGTGTAAATAAAATGTGAGGTATTAAGATCTTTCCATTTTGAATCCAAAGATATGTTAAATAAAGCAGACTGATACTAATATTTACTTTGTCTCCCTTGATAAGACCATCAAAACAAAAACCGCCTTAAAAATAACATGTAATTTTGTTCTAGCTCATTTATCATTCAGATTTTGATAATTACTTTTTTAAAGGAAAATTTGAAGACTTTTTTGGTGAGTGGGATGATGCATCTGAATTACACAAATATGCATTGTCTAGGTCATCCTTAACAATTACCTCTTGTTAATTTCCTGTTTGAAACTTACCAGAAAATCTCAGCACTGTTTTTTTTGAGAATGGCTATAGGAATCATTTTTTCCTACTCACATTTTCCACTATTCAAAGTCTCCATCCCTCACACCAGTATTATTACCAACACCTCATAAGAAACTGCCTTGTTCCATCTTGCATACACAGTAAGCAAAGACAATCATACAAAAGAACTATCTCATCATAGCACTTTGCTGCTAGGGCTCCAAATTTCCTTCAGGATGAAGTAAGAATAACTTTGTGCATATGAAATCTTTTCTAGATGTATACACCATTCTCCCCAATTTCTTGTATGCTGGTTCCCAAGGCAAACTCTCAGCTCCAGTCAACTGATCATCATCTCATTCTTCTCCAAATATGAGTTTTTTCCCCTATAGTGGTAACATAGCAGCTCTAATGTACCTTTTGAAACTTGCTTAACATTTCAGTCTATTCAAGTTATGTCCATATTTTGAATTGGGTTGAACTCACAAATCCTGCATTGCAGCATGGGTTACTCTTTAAGGATTTCTGAAAGCTAAAGTGCTCTACACCTATACTCATTGGCCTTTTCTTTCTCTGCCCTCCTGGTACTACTAAAGTCCTTATCACAGAAGGCTAGTTCTTAATTGCTCTTTCTGTGGACAAAAGTGTTCACTCAAACTCAATCCTACAAAGCTCTTTCTTCAATTTAAATTTAGTACACTTACCTTCTAAGTGTATTGTAACTTCTATAATGGCACATTTTCATCTAGTGCTAAATTCGTGGATGTAAATATTGTTATCAGAACTTAATAAGGAAAGTGAGAGGAAGATTGAAAAAAAGAAAAACAAACCTCACCCAAAGTAAATAGCTCTAAGGTATAGAAGCTGGAATTCAGATTCGCTTCTCATTCTAAAGCCCGTGATCTTTTGTTGACATCATCAAAATTCTTCCAAACCGTTCTTTGCATCTTTATGACTGAGTTGAAGTGATTTATACTTTTAAAACAAAATGCCATTCTGTTATTAAGTGGTGCTTTTATCTCTAGTCTGTCTTAGGCAAACAGAGTGACAGAAGTAAAAGGAATAATTTCTTAAGTAAAATATACTTTTTTAATAGGAATAGCTAATGATGATTATGGCTTCTTGCCACTGTGTAATGAATCTGAAACATCAAAACCTTACATACTGAATCAAGCCAAGACCCTGGACTGATTAAATAATATATTAGGAAGGCTGCAAAGGGAGTAAAAATGATTGGTGGGAAATTTTCAAAATTAATTACAGAACAAAGCTCTGGTATATAATATATGTTAAAGACCTGGGACCAACATACTGGCGATATTGTACAAGTACAGTTCATTATTTAAGAACACATTGCCCTCTGAATTCTCTAAAGGTCAGGGTCAACTTTAGACCCAGATTTTATTTTCATTCACTGTTAATTTAGAAATAGTCTCTTGAGTAGCTCTCTAAGCTTCTCAATGTATAGTCTCTACTGAAAATACTCAGATTAGTCATCCAAATTTAACCAGACCTTATTTTTTTCTTGAACTTACTGAAAGTATGTAAAGTATGCAAATATGTTATATCTCCTATAGCCAGAGATGCAGAGACAAAGATAGATATCATATATGTATGCATATATATATATTATCTCAAAATATAAATATCCATTTAGGAAATGATATATTCTATTTAAGAACCAATTATATGAGAAATACTGTCTGCTTTCTGTAAGTTTATAATACCCTGCAATGTGGGTAGTAGTAACATATTTTATAGATGAAGAAACAGAGATGTAAGAGGTTTCTTAATTTTTCAAAAGCCACATTGCTACTAAGCAACAATTCTAGAAGTGGAATTCAGTGCTCTCTCCCTCTCTTCCTCTCCCCACCCCTTTTCTTTGGATTCCTTTTCCCTTGTACTATTAATTACCTCAGAGTAAATTAGGTTATATCAGCAAAAAAATACTCCACAAATCTCAGTAGTCTAACCCATCATAACTTAATATTTTGTTCACACAAAATGTTCCTTGGGTGTGGACAACTCTCCAGGGCCACTGTCCTGAAGCTAGAGACTCTGCATCACTGGATACTTCACTCCTGGTACATTGAATAGCTTTTGGCTCTAATAGATTTCTGTGTGTGTGTGTGTGTGTGTGTATGTGTGTGTTTGAGATTTTTCTTTTGTGTTCCTTTTCTCCCTTTATTTCTGCCGCACTCACTCACTCACTCGCTCCATGAATATATATTGAGAATTTGTATTTTTGAAGTCCTAGACACTGGGGATGTTGCCGTGAGTGAAACAGATATTAAAAAACAAACCAATAAACCTTGGTTTTATAGAGTTTATTTTCCAGTTGTAGAGAGACAAACCACACTGGAGGTGGGGCATGCCTCTGTCCTCTGTGACAGAGTTTTAAGTTTCTAATAAATGCTAATTTTTCAAAAGGTAATTTTTGAAAAAAAAACTAGACAGGATGAGAGGGCAAGACCTTTGGCACTTTAAAACACTCTAGTTAGAGAAGAAATGCAAAGTAGTTTCTAAGATATTATCATGCATGTTTGTGTTCAAGGATCATCATAAAGATCAGCAAGGTTTGGGTGTAGTCAGAAAGGAGGGAGTTAGCCAATAGAGGTCAGAAAAACAGATTATGTAAGGCATAATATTCTGGAGAGATGGGAAACTTTTCAAACATCTTAAACCAAAGCATTAGACAATAGCAGGGCAGAAGTACAACCAGTGGAGCCACTAAAAGAAGTATAATCATTCAGGTGAGAGATTATGAAAACTTGAACCAGAATGGTAATTGCAGAAATAATGAGAGATTGTCATATTTTGAATATGTTTTGAAGTGAAGCTCTCAGGATTTCCTACCAGATTAGTGGTGGGGTCAAATAAAGAGAAAAGTCGAGGATTACATCAAATTTTTCATTCTCAGTGATAGAAAGCATAGCTTTGCCATTAACTAAAATGGGGAAGACTATGAGATCAACAAATTTATGCATGAAATTAGGATTTCTGATTTAAAACATCCAGTTGGAGATTTCAAATAGGCAACTAGATGTGTGAAATTCAGTGAAGTCCTAGGTGAAAATGTAGAAGTAAGAGCCATCAAGATATGGATAGTATTTAGAAATGTTAGCATGGACTATATCACCAAGAAGTGAATGTACTTGGAGATGAATTGGAAGATGGTGCTGTTGGGAAAATCAATGTTTGAAAGGCCTCAGAATTCTGTCCTGAGCCAGGTTTTACAGTGATAGACAAGGTTTTCTTCTCCATATTAAAAATGTTGATTTAGGTCATAGTCACATGACAATGTCTCTGTCCTTGTAGAGCCCTGATTACATATTTGATATAAGTTATAGTCCCAGACAATGATAGTTGGTAATATTTTCAACTTCACCCCTGATTCTAACTAAAGCAAGCCTGTTAAGTCTTCTGCAACCTCAAATGATATGAACACTCGTTGATTTCCTGTGCACTTGCCTCACAGTTTTAGCCCCACTAATCACTTAGCATTACCTTCCATTTATATTCTTAGAAATGTTTGTTTGTATTGTTTCTGAGCCTGGCTGTGTAATTATTTTCCTTTTAATGTTTCTTCTGTATGTGTCAAGTCAAAGAGTTATGTCAAAGAATAAAGTTATTGCTATATTTGACACCTAGGCTTCTCCCCCTTCCTTTCATGAACATTCAACTCAGCTGGTTTTTCCTTTCTTTCTGAGTACTTCTCTGACATGGGATTCTATTACACTCACTATTCCTTTATTTTTTTATTTTTTTTTCTATTGCTCTAACAATTACTTCAGTCTTTTGAAAGTTTTCCTTTCTCTCTCATAACTCTACATGTGGGAATTTCTTAAAGCTTGTTTAATCCCAAATTCTCATCGTTGCAATCTATATGTTCTCCATAGTCAATGTCAATGTCATTAATATTTCAGGTTTAAACTATGCTAAAAATCCTCCATATTTGTATCTCTCTGATCTCTAGATGTATATATTTAACTATATATAAGCTTATTTCTTAGAAGCATTGCAAAGTCAAATTATCCAAAATTAAATTTTTGATATTTCCTTCCAATATGATTCTCCTCCAGTATTTCCAGTCTCAGCATCCATGCAGGGGATTATGTCAAGAACAAATAATGTATCTTTGACACTATTGTCTTCTGATTCCCATGACCAGACCAGCATCAAATCTTGTTAACTCATTTTCTGAAATATATGTCAAACCCATCACTTTGTAAAATAGCTAGAATTATAAACATTTATGATTTGAATATATTTTGGTGGTATATTTTCCTATTCAATGTCTTTGTAATAAAAAACTAAAGCTCAGAGAAGTATGCAATTTGTGTTTCTCCAGTCAGTGGTAGAAGATTCTGAACCAGCACTGCATGTATCTCCTCATTCAGTCAAGTTCTCTGTCACAGAGCCATGCTGGCAAACAGTGCTGTCTGGGCTCTGATAATTAAGCTAGTGCCATACATGTACCCTTTAAAAAAATCTGCTGTTTTCTGAAAAGGGAGGTAAAACTGATTTTGCAAAAAAATTTAGCGCTAAAGTCATAGGGTGAATTTAACTTTTGTCTTAGCATAAACATGATTTTATGTATGAAATGCTGATCTTTAAAAAATAAGGAAATTAGGGAATGCACTCTATGGTTCCTCTGCTGAGATGATGGTGCATTATTGACCAGGTATAAAGCCCAACGATTGGGGCAAAAAAAATAAAAAATTAATGACTAACTAAGTAAACAAGCTTATTCCTCTATGCAATTTTTTGTGGTTAATGTATTTAGATATTTATGAAAGGTCTAAGATTTTGGAAGAAAACTTGTGAGAACGCCTTTAGCCATGTCCACCTCACCTTTCCCTGGATTCTGTTCTGCTTTCAAAACTATTAAGACATAAGCTTCCTAGATTTTAGGTTATCATCCTTTATTCTTGCTGATGTTTCCTGCAACCACATTATCTACAAACATGAAACACAAACTAAAATAACAAAATTGTGCCTTTCAGTCTCTGCAGAAAAGGATAATAGAATGAACAAAACATAATTGAGGTAATCTGAGAAAAGATTAGGGCAGTTGATGACAAAATTATTTTCTTTCAGAACAGAGTTGCATTTATTAGTAAAGCACAAATTCTCTTCTTTACCTGAATTAAATCCTTTTATTACTTTATTCAAGTAGATCCTTATAATTATACTGAAACTGATAGAAAACTACCAAAGCAAAATCCTTCTTATTTTACATATGAAGCACAAAGATTTGGATAAATATCACAGGGATAGGACTAAAAACTTTTACAACAGAAATAGTAAAATCAAGTCTATCTATTTTAAATAAGATTTAATTGTCAGAAATATGTTTAATTGACATCCAATTTCACACTGTGGCAAAATCATAATTATTGAAACCCATACTGTTTATATTGTCAAATATCTATTTGGCGTGAATATTTTTAAATCATATGTTGTGTATAGTCAAATTTAAAGGTCTAGATTTTAAGTTTAGGAAGATATGGTTTAAATCCTTCCTTAGTCTCTCCCTCACTGCATTGAACAAATTACTTAAAACTTATAAGTCTCTATCAACTCATCTGCAAATTTGTGATAATCATTTTCACTAAGAAGTTTACTGTGAGCATTCAAGTAAATAATTCATTTAAAGTCCTAAGCACAACATATAACATATAGAAAATGATCAATCGATAAATATCCATGAATCAATTGATCAATGACATAGATGAGTCTTGTTTATATTTATAGATGGCATAAAAAGGAACCTGAAACATAATGTATGGATTTTAAATGCTGATAGATTTGATTCTATTAACAGAGACAGCAAATATCTTTTGGCCTTTCTATTAATTTTCTGAGTTTGTTACAATAAAGTATAACAAGCTTGTTGACTTAAAATAACAGAAATATTTTTTCTTACAACTCCTGAGGCCATAAGTGTTTAATTAAGATGTTGACAAGACCACAGTTTATCTGGAGGCTCCAGACAAAATCTGCTCTTTGCCTCTTTGTTGCTTCCAGATACTGTTGGCCATCAGCATTCCCTGCCTTGTGGTCACAACATTCCTATTTCTACATCCATGGTCACTTTGCTTCCTCCTTTTCTGTGTCAAACCTCCCTCTCCCTCATTTTTATAAAGAATCTTGTCATTGAATTTAGGGTCCACTGTATAATCCAAGATAATCTATGTAAATATCCTTAATTTAATGGTGTCTAAAAGACCCATTCTTTAAAGAAGACAACATTCACAGGTCTTGGGGATTAGGTCATAAACATACATTTTGAGATAAAACCATTCATCCCACTAGAGTCCCCAAATTCCAGATACAGGGTTTGGCACCTGTAATTACAAAAGGTATGTGGTTTAGACTTCTCGATCTGTTGATGAATAGACCAGTGTAATTGCCATGTAATATAGTATGCTCAACTTAATTATTTTAACATGCTTTGGGAAGAGAAATAATAATATGAAAATTTCAGTAGGACTGTTAAAAAGGTAACATCTGAGCTGAATCTGGATGGAGGAGTATGCACCAAAAAGGAAAGGAAAGATGTGCATTCTATTCTTAGGGAACACCTTTAACAAACTAGAGTTATCAAAAGATGAAGCAAGTTAGGACATCCTATATAACAGGAGGGTGGACGTGCAGCATGGTGAGGCACACTGGACTCATTCGAGTCAAGTCTTGTATGACAAGATAAAGCGTTTGAATATATCTTGGTCAACACTAAACTTCAGATTTTTTTTTTATACCAAGGGAATGATATTATCTGTGGTTATGGTGGGAATGGAAAGGGGAAAGCATGAAGGATTAGAGACCAGGTAGAAGACTTTTATAACCCAGAGGAAGCGAAAGTAGTGATAATAAGAGAGAAAAGAAGATGTATTTAAAAGACATTTAAAAAAGGACACTTGATGATTTGGTGGAGGGCAGGGTGTGTTGACATATCTGAGGAATGGGGAAACTGTACATATGGGAAATCTACACATATGAGCTTATTTTTATTTATAAAACAAAGTTACAACAATAAAATACCAAAAAAAAAGTATTTAAAAACATTTCTAAGATTTTAATAGTAAGCCATACGGAAAAGGGGACCTCTGATTTGGGTGACTATGATACTAATGGTATAACTTGGAAATGCACACTGAATCTATCATACTAAATCACTTAGCATTACTCGATACCTGTGTCCCCTCAGACTTGTAAATTATTTTACCTGATACCTCCTTTTTCCCTCTTTAGAATGCCCCCATTTCCTCTACCCCTTGATTAGCTAGCTGATTGTTCATCTATTAAAATCCAGGTCATGTATCATCTCTTTCAATAGCTATCCCTCTAAAATTTAGGTTTGTACCTGACATATTTGTCTTAAGCCTTATTAATCGCTTTCAATTCTTTTTTGTTTTTCTTTGTTTTGATTTTTTTCTTGTCTATGAACTCTTCAAAACAAAGATCATAACACTGATTTTTGCATTATTAGTACTTATCCTGAGGCTTAGTCAATAGTTCGTGTATAATGCATTTCGATAAACTGGAAGAAGAAAAAGAAAGCTGCAAGCAGCATGCCAGAGAACTTAACAAAATATAAAGTAAAAAAGTTCTCAAACTCTGGTGTTGATAAATGCGTATGGATCCACAGTCAACAGCACTAGCAAATATAACGAAATAAGGTAAAGACTAAGGAATAGAAGTTTCAGGTGACTCTTTGTGGTTCGTATTCTGACCCCTTTCCTGGCAAAGCACACACTGTTCAATCCCTCCTTTGGGATCAGCTCCCAACTCTGTTCTAATCAGTTTCCTTTTTTTTTTCAAGCTATGTTTTGAATTGACAAGAAAAAAGTAGTAGGTTGCAAAATGTCAGACACTTCAAGCTTATTCATTCCTCTTCAATTTACTCCATAAGCCACAGAAAACACTTCCTCTCTGTGGATATTAGAACTGAGCAAGCAGCATCAAACCCTAGAGCTTCAACATTGCATAAAGAAGCTGAGTTTATAAGACAAGTTTAATTTAGCAAATAAAAGTCTGTGAAGTAAAGCAAGTCTTAACTATCAACCATTCTGTCACAGACAACAAAAATGTTTATAGCTATGCCTTAGCTGCGGAACCCACCATAGTCAGATAATATATTACATGCTGATAAGGAGACACTTCTGTAGAGCATCCATCTATGTGATTCAAACAGTGCTTGAGGTAAGTTATTTACCAAGATTTCCCTACATTTCAGCCCTTGGGAAATTATTTTTCAAAAGTTAAATATGATAGAGTAGATTGAAGGAAATCACTGTTTCAATATGCAAATGCATGACATTTAGCATCTGCATTTTTTTTTAATGGGTGAGAGTTAGGCTTCACAATGGTTTGTTAATGCTGTTATGCAGATCAGTACAGATCTGGGGGCAAAAAGAAATACAGCATAACTTCAGGAAATAATTAGAAACAATTAAACAAGCATCAGATTTAGTGTTTGAAGCCTGCTGTCACAGACACATCTTTATTATAAATAAAATGGTACAAAAGAACATGTTTTGCAAGACAATGCACTTTTTTTTATAATGTACTTTTTAACTGGACATAATATAGTTATTAAGATTAATCATAATTTTACAATAGAATTAAAGAACCGAAATCTTCATACTGAGATAAACTAAAATCAAGCAGCACATGATATTAGGATTATAATGTACTCTTGATCTTTGGTTGTGTTAGCTGACTTCTATAGGCCTGTAATTTTATGTCCAATTTTACTCTTAAAGTTATCAATTTGAAAATGGAACTAACAACTTCAATAAAATTACACTTTTTATCCTCTTTTCTAGTTCCTATTTTCCAATTAATGAAGGAATTATTGACTTGTCCTATGGTTCCTTTTGAAAATACGGTCAGGAGTGGTCACATACAGCTAGGAAAAGTTTCATCTGAGGTAGTCCTGATGAGGGATAGGCAAGATGGGACTGGCTAGAAAAGCTGGAATCCTTCCATAACAACCTGAAGTGGGAGCACACCCCCTACTAATCCTCTACCCTCGAACTCTGACTCTCCTAAGAGTTGTAACCCCTGGGTACTCCCAATGAGATGTCCCTTCCCCCCATATATAAGAGACTCCATTTTAATAATTCTCTCTTGTTCCAGTAACCTTGAGCTGCATACATCACTTCTATTCAGTTGTTTTCTAATAAATTTGCCACATGGTTTTGGGACAAGTTGTCTCCCCTCAAATTCTTTCCAGGAAAAACTGCACTGGTTAGTGCCAGGTACCTGCATCAGTCCTAGGCAGTTTGGAAAGATGTTAACTACCTAACTATTGAGCATGATTCCAATATCTAAATGATCCTTTGATCAAATTATGCAGATCTGACTCACGCTAAGGATGCTAGAAAACTTCAGAGAGAAATTTCACCAAAGTTTTCAAAAGTCCTAGGGACATATACTTTTAAGGGAAGGAAGGAGAATAAAACAACTATCTTTCTAACTTAGTAGGTAAATCTTGTAAGTGGATTGAAGAATTCCAGCATGATGGTTCAGGGGTTTGGTTACCCAAAGCTGAGCAGCTGGGGGGGGTCTAGGGGAGCTTCTTTTATACCCTGGGATAAAGGTTTATCTCCTTGGTAGAGCTGTAGGTTATGGCTATGTGTGGGATCTTATCAGTGGTTATAGCTGCAGGGAAAGGAACAGGAAGGCTATGCTTGCTTGCCCTTGGTCACATAAACAGGGTATAAAACCTCTGGCAGACTAATTCTTGCCTTGGGGTCAAGGAAAGGTTTTCTACCATATTCCCGCCTCTTGATCATTAAGCTGGTTTACAGTCTTGGGGATACACAGGAGACTCTAAGCTGGAAGTGGAAACAGGGGCAATGATTCTTTCTGACTACTTCCTGCTGAATTGGACCGTTGCTGGGCTCAGCAGCTCGAGTCTTCTTCTCCCAGGAAGTTGTAATGGCAGTTGGGTGACCTGGTCTGGAGTAACGTCTGAAGCTTTAAGGTCTCAGGGCCTCCAGGGATCAGAAGCATTTTCCCAAAGTTTCCTGACTCCTTCCCATGGTTGCCAGGTTATATCTACTGACAATGCTGGATCAGGCCCGGGTTTGTTGGTGAGCAGGTGGGTCATTGGTCTCCATAGTTCTCCTATGGAATATGTGTCAGTCTGAAACGAATGGGAAACAGTTATTGGGTGGTCCACTGTGGACGGCGCTCAGAGGGGCCCACCTTTCACTCAGGTATCCTGTCGTTCACTTGGTGGGCTGCTTTTACCCAAGAGTGGTGGATCCAGGTGTTCAGACCTGCAACTTTAAGAGCTGTGGGGGTGGTCAATATGACTGGATAGGGCCGCTTCTGGGTCAGCTTCAGGGGCTCCTTTTTTCAATCTTTTACCCATACTTGATCCACTGGTTTGTAGGGGTGTACAGTTATTCCTAAGGAGATGGGTAGTCTGTCTATTACCCATCTGGGTACCTCACGGACAGTCCTTCCTAATCCCTGTAATTGTTTCTGAATTTCTAAGTTCCCCAGTTCCTTTAGGTGCCCCCTAAGTCTACTCAAGGGAGGGGGTCTACCGTATAACATCTCGAAAGGGCAAAATCCTATTCTGGCCCTTGGGGCATAGTGTTCCTGTAAGAAGCCTAAGGACAGTATGTCTGTGCAAGGCAAACTAGTTTCCTGGCAAAGCCATAGCCTGTTTGAGGGTCCGGTTCATAAGTTCTACCTTCCTGAATTATGGTACCCATAGGCCATGTGTAAATTCCATTGGATACCTAGAGCTTTAGCTACCTGTTGTACTACTTCTGCTATGAAAGCTGGGCCACTGTCTGATCCTATAGTCAATGGCATATCATATAGCAGTGCCTTGGCTACCTCTCTGGCCTTTTGTGTACAAGTGATGCATGCTTTGACCCAGCCTGAGAAGGTGCAAAGACTAAGAGATATTATTACCTCTGCTTGGTCCTATCTCAGTAAAGTCTACCTCTAAATCTTCGAAGTGAGTCTGGCCACAGCATTGAATTCCTGCTGGCCAAACAGGACCCTGTTGGGAATTGTTTTGTGCACAAAGAAGGCACCACTGTATCACTGAGACACAGAGGGACAGCAGTGGAACAATCAGGTAGTATTGGCTTTCTAGAGCAATTTTCAGTTCTGGGACTAGTCTTTGGCCACATGTCTAATCACCACATCTGCTTAATGGTTTCCTTCTGATACTCAGTCCTTTCCTTTGTGGTGCCTCTTGCAGAGTATGACAGCTACTTCCTTGGGCTCCCAAACCACCTCTAGTAGTTTCAGGATTTCTTCTTGATTCTTGATTCCTTTTCCTCCGACTGTTAAAAGTCCTCTTTCCTTGTATATAGCTCCATGTACATGTAGTGTGGCAAAGGCATAGTGTGAGTCAGTGTAGATGTTAGTGTGCCTGTGCTTGCTGAGTTCTAATGACCTGATTAGGGCCCTCTGGGCCAACCGTCCCTCAGGCAAGGCTCTTGGCTCTATAGTTCTATAGAACTATACAACTGCATACCCAGCGTGTCTCTTGCCCTCCCCCATGAAGTTGCTACCATCTGTGTAAAGAATGAAGTCAGCATTTTGCAGGGCCTTGTCTGTCAAGTCTGGTCGGCTAGAATAGACTTTATCAAGTACCTCTAGGCAGTCGTGCACTGGGGCCCCTGCAGCAACAGACAAGAAGGTGGTGGGGTTTCAGGTTTTAATTGCTCCCAATCGCACCTGTGGGTTTTCACACAGGGGTCCTTGGTACTGAGTCATCCAGGCATGAGTTAGCCAGTGCTGTCCCTTGACATACATCAGGTGATAACAGAATGGGACACTTTAACATTTAGGATCTGTCCCAATGTAAACTTGTTTGCCTCTTTAACTAACTACATGGTGACTTCAAAGGCTCTTAGGCAAGGTTGCCAGCTGCTGCATCTGGGGCAGTGTTCTTTTATGGGTAAACTACTAGTCTCTGCCAGGGTCCAAATGCTTGACTCAGAACCCCCAGAGCCACCCCATTGTTCTTCAGGGCCCCAGATAAAGGGTGCCTTCTCTTCTCTTTTAAGGGCCTATTCGACTTCTTTTAAGCAAACTAGAGCCTTTTTCTTGGATACTCAGTAGCAGGCTTCAGTCAGGAGCTGCAGTAGGGCACTTGTTCATTTCCAGCACTGAGTTCGAGTGGGGCTAGTTATTAAGAGATCATCTACATAATGGAGTAAGACACACCCTAAATCTTGACCTGGAAACATGGACAGGTTGGACACCAGCACTCCAAAGAACAGAGTTTAAACCCAAGTAAATTGCTCCTTAGCTCCTGTGTTTGGGTTCTCCCATTTGAAGGCAAACTTCTGAAGCCCACTGGGTGCCAGTTGAAGATAGAAGAAGGCACCTTTTAAGTTCAAGCAAGTAAAGCACTCTTCCTCTGATGTTATGAGTCCTAGTAAGGTATATGAGCTTGGAAGTGCCAATGTAGGGTGATGACTGCTTCATTGATGGTCTTTAAGTCCTGAGCTGGTCAGTTGCCATTCATCCCTGGGGTCTTTACAGATAACAGTGGGGTATTCCATGGAGACTGACACTGCTTTAAAAGCCCCATTTGAATAGTCGCTCCAGGTGAACATGGATTTCTAGACATGACTATATTGGTAGATCTTAACAGGTTGTGCTCTAGGCCTTATGTCAGTCAGCACTGGGGCATGGTTCTTTTCTAGGCCTGGAGGATTTCCTTCCACCCAGATGGATGGGGATTCAGTTTCTAGCTCTAGGGCAAGTGATGATTTTTCAGTTGATAAGGTGTATGCCCGCCATTCTTCCTCTCGTGGCACTGCTAAGGATAAGATCATTGGAGTGGCCTCTTCACCTAAATGCAGTGGTGCTGCACCATCTGGGGCAAAGGCTGTTTCTGCTTTCATGCTATCCAGAAGGTCTCTACCCATCAGAGGTACTGGGCAGTCTGGCAGATAGAAGAACTCATGAATTGCTTGGTGGCCTCCCAACTGGCAGATGCTGGGGCCACAGAACAGTCTGCAGGTCCTGGTTCCCGGAGCCCCTGTGATAGTGACCTCCCACTCTAAGAGGGGTGTTGCCTTGTGAGTAACAACTGAGTGTTCAACCCTCATATCAACCATAAAGTTCACAGTTTGGCCCCCAATTTTCATTTTGACCATGAGCTCTTGGGGCCCTAGTTGGAAAGAGCCCGGTCTGTCCTAATCAGAGTCTGTCCCTGCCAGTGCGGTCAGGTCTGTTTCAGGTGGCTCAGGCCGGTAACAGCTAGGTGGGTTGGAAGAATCTGATTTCCCTCTCTGGCAGTTTGGACACTCACTTTCCAGTGCCCCTTCTTCTTGCAGTGTGCACAGTGGTCCTGACCTAACAGAGCCTTGCTCCCTTGTTCCCTGGCCCCTGTCTTGTCCATGGCAGAAGTAGGTTGTCCTAAGGGAGCTGATAGGAGGTTTACTTTCTTCCTCAGCCACTCGTCGGCCTCCTTCCTCAGTGTTCGGTGTTGATTAAAGTGGACCTTATTTGCTCTCTCCAGAAGCTCGGTGGCATTTTGGCCTGCAAAACCATCAAGTTTCTAAAATTTCCTTCTTATATTGGTCTGAGCCTGGCTTACAAAAGCGGTAATAACCATCCTTTGATTCTCTGGGGCTTCATGGTCAAAGGGAGTATAGACCCTAAAAACCTCACAAATTCTTTCCTAAAAGTCTGCGGGGCTTTCCTCTGGTTTCTGCAAGACCTCTGAGGTCTTGCCATGTTAATGGGCTTCTTAGCTCCTGCCTGGTCTTCCTGGAGAACAGCCTGGTGATATCTTTCCAGCTGATTCCTCCCTTCTTCAGTGTTAGGGTCGCTTTGGGGGACCTCATCTGCTGTGTCCACGATACCTGTCAGAGCCTGACCTGAAGCCACTTCTTAGCCTCTGTTATAATTCTCATTTGTTCCTCAGTATTGAATAGAGTGAGAAGAAGCTGGTGGCTGTCAACCCACGTTAACCTCTGGGTCTGAAAGATTGACTCCAAGAGATCAATCATGGCTTGAGACTTCTCAGTAGGCTGAGGCATGGACTAGGATAGTGGCATGCAGGGAACTGCCTGAGGAGCATATTGAGGTGGCAAGTTTGGCAGAGGAGCCTCCTCTGGATCTCCCTGGAATACCAGTGGCCTCTGTTCCTGACTATCTAAAACCTTACACTGCCCTGACTATTAACACAGAGCTGAACCCTTGAAGGCTTGATTCGGGCAATTTCTAATCAATGGTCTGTTTATGAAAACAGATTGGCTTAGCCTGAGTCTCCTGTCACAGCTTTGTAAACAGCCCTACTGTGGGGAGAGCTAAGATCCCCACTGATGGCCATCCTGCCCCAAAAGCTAGCCACTCTAATTCACATAATTGGCATAATTTCCAAGGGGCCACTTTGATACCATATTTACTTGTAAATCCCTCCTTAAAGTTTTTAGCATACACTCTAAGATAGTGGGTTTAGAAGGACTTCCTCCCATATTTGTGGACAATAAGTCTCTCCAAATGAACAGAGATGCAAGACAAAACAGGGAAATATTCATTTCATCCTTCTGGCCACTCCCCTAACAGGGAATTAGGTCTCTCCTAGCTTCGAGTGTTCGTCAGCGTAAACCCTGACTGGATCAACACTGCAGAGAGGAACTGAATTTCTTCAGTTCTCCAAGTGTTGACAGCACCTTAAAACATATGAGGTCACCGTGGAACCACAGGTTGGGATTCAGTCAGTCTCCATAGCTCTTGTCATGAAACAGAACATTCATTCTCACATTCACACACCAGTCAGTCTGAATTTGATTTCCACCAGGAAAGTCTATTCTCAGAGGCAACAAAGTTGTATAAGGGGTGATCAAGCCCTTTTTCCACCATAAAAGGCAGGCCTGAACTTGGACTGGGTCCCCGCATACACTTATCAATCAGACATCTGCTCCCAAAAGGCTTTTTTCTCCTTCACTGAGTCCACCTAGGTACAACAGGAATCTGGTCCATCTGGGCCCGACACAGATCAGGACCCAGAAATTACCTGGTGACACTATCTCTCCATCCTGGGTAGGGTTGGAGGATTCACCATCAGCCCCCACTGGTGGTGACAACAAAGGGCCAGGACAACCGATGGTCTTCCTGGCCAATGCATCAAATGTTATGGCAAGGCCTCCAAACAGCAAGAAAACTGACAACCAGGCACTTGAAGAGACAGAAAATTTTATTATAAGCACTGATTCTGGTTCAGGGATGTCATTACTCAAAGCTGAGCAGCCATGGGGCATCTAGGGGAGCTTCTTTTATACTCTGGGATAGAGGTTTATCTCTATTGAAAGCTCTTATCAGCAGTTACAGCTACAGGGAAAGGAACACAATGCTTGTTTGCCCTTGGTCAGTAAACAGGACGTAAAACCTCTGGCAGACTAACTCCTGCCTTGGGGTCAAGGAAAGGTTTTTCTACCATACCTTGACTCTCTGAAATTCATGTCTTTGCATGCAAAGCACATTAATTTTATCCTAAAGGGTTCAGAAGTCTTCACTCAGTAGCCACTCAAAACTCTAAGACAAAATATTATGTAAATAAGATATAGGTGACAGAATTCATCCTAAGGAAAATTCTTCTGCAGCTGCGAACCTGTGAAATCAAAGAATTTGCTTCCAAAATACAATGGTAGAACTGATATAGAATAAACACTCCTATTCCAAAAGGGGAAAATATGAAAGAAAAAGAGATAGCAGTTATCGAGAAAATCCAAGACTGCAAGTTCCCTTCTAGTACAAGTCCTGCTTTTAGACCAACTGGAGAGACAATCCTGACCTGTGGCTTTGCTGGGCACCGTTGATTCTGCAGCTCCCATGGCTTGGGGTCACCTGCCTGTGGTTCTCTGAAATTGTAATCAAATGCCTGTGGTTCTGCCATCTGATGTCTTAGGTGTGGCTGAGGCTCTGTAGCTTCACAATAGTCCATTTTTTCTGCAGTAGACTTTTTCTGCCAATGTTCTATGTCTGGGGTGTATACTTACAGCTCTTGGCAGCAACATCCTTCAAAATCCAGTTGAAGATCACCGTGTTCCTACTGCTTTGCTATCAAGGAGTCTAGATCCTACAACTTTGGGTGGGGATTGGCCTTTTGAAAATGAGATCTCTCTCCCACCTTTTGTCATCGAAGAATAGTCCTGGTGATACCTGAAACATCTTTACAGTACTTCTTCCCTTGTCTTGAAGAATATTGCACATTCACATTCAAAGAGCTTTATGGTTCTTTACTGCAAAATGTAGTACGTCTGACAACTTTAGTACTTCCTGTCTCTTTCCTCTTCAGTTTTAACTGTCTGTGTTCCTGATGGGGTGACAGGTTAAGTCAGCGGTTCACACCCATACAAATTTTCTTATCAAAAGGTCATTTGACCACATCCTTAGTGTTTTCTTCCAAACATAATTTCTCATTTTTTTTTAACAATATGGATAGGCTGAGAATTTTTCAAATGTTAAGCTCTTATTTCCTCTTGATTGAGAATTCTATCTCTAAGTCATTTCTCTCTTCTAACATTTTACAAGTTTTTAAGAGTAGCCAAGTTTCATCTTTAACACCTTGCTCAGAAATTACATCAGTCAAATAACCAATTTCCTTATTTACAAGTTCCACCTTCTAAGACGCACTTGACACAAACACATTTCTTTGACATTTGGATAACAAGAATTAACTTTCCTACATTGTCCAGTAACACATTCCTTATTTCCAAACAAGACCTCATTAGAATGGCCTTTTGCATCCATGCTTCTATAAGCATTTTGTTCACAACCACTTAGGTATTCTCTGGGAAGATGGAGCATCTTTCTACAGTTCATCTCTTTTTTTTCTGGGCTCTCATCAGAATTTCTTATAATGATCTGTTCACAGCTATGTAAGATTTTTCTAGCACACACCTCCAACACTTTCAGCACCTACCCATTACCTGATTCCAAAACCACTATTACATTTTTATGTACTTGTTGCAGAAGTAATCCCATTTCGCTCTACTGATTTTCCATTGTAGTCATTTGAGCTGCTAGGACAAAATGACACAGACTGGTTAGAAATTTTTTATGGTCCCAGTAGCTGGGAAGTACAAGACCAAAATGTCAAAATAATCATGGTTTAGTGAAGGCTTTTTCCTGGTTCACAGCTGGTGACTTCTCACTGTGTCCTCACAGAGTGGATGGAAAGGGCCAAGGATCAATCTAAAGTCTCTTTTATAAGTCACTAATTCCATTACTGAAAGTTCTGCTCTCAGGATCAAAGTACCTCCTAAAGGGCCCACCTCCTACTACAATATTGGGTATGTGGATTTCAACAAATGGATTTTGAGTATACACAAACATTCTGACTATAACTGTAACATTGAACAACTATTGAAGCTCATGAACTGGAAGACTTGGAGACATTCAGGTTATAACCAGTCAGAGTGGAGTGATTTAACTAAATATGCTGGGCTTTGAGTAGTGACCCAGAAATTTTGTGTCTAAGGTATAAAACTAAACTGATCTTTTAGTGGAAACTACTATAGATGCACTGTAACAAAACATTTTTTAAAGCTTAAAAAAACAAAGCTGATCTGTAGATAAGTGAATTACTTTCTGTATTGAAATAAATTTTATAAATATGATTAAGATTTAAAGGAAACAAAGAAATAAAAATTATATATTAAAAATTTGATTATAAAGAGCATGCCCTGGTAACCTAGTGGCCTAGCATACTTGGGAGAAGTCCAATATACATCCCAAGGTCCCAGGTTAAAGACTTGGGACCAGGGGGAACAACCAATGTGAATAAGTAAATAAAAAATTTAAAAAAATAAGATTATTTAAAGCTGAAAAATAGTATTTGAAATAAAAAAAATAGACAAGCTTAAATCAAATTATATACTGCAATAGAAAAGATGAGGAAAATTCACAATATGGAAATAGTAACTAATCAGATTAAATAGGGGGAAAGGCTTAAAAAATAAATAAACAAAGCAGAGCTGCCTTGCCCTGTAGGATAATATAAAGCAGTGTAACAAATATATAGTCAGATTCTATGGAGTCATGTGTCAGATAATATATTAAAGAATATAAAAGAAAAATGAACAAACATTTTCTGTGTTTGATGAAGACTATCAACATATAGATTCAAGAGTTTTGTTGACCCAAAAGAAAATATGCACAAGAAAAATTACAAAGCATATCCTAACAAGTTTTTTTAATTGATAAAGAGAAAATCCTAAAGTAGCCAGAACAAAAAAGACAGATTACAAATAGGGTCTTGGTGGGAGGTGGTGGGGGTGAGGTGAAGAAATGTAAATATAAGCAATTTTTCATCAGAAACAGCATAGACTAGAAAATTATAGAATGGTAGTTTTGAAATGCTTAAAGGAAAAAAAATTAGAATTAAATACTAATCCAGCAAAAACATACTTCAGAATTTTTTTAATGTTTTCAGAAAATATAATGAAATAGATTCTAAATAACATATATTGAAGGAATAATGACAAGAGAAATTAGAAAATATTTTGAATGAAAATGCAGCATAATAAACTCTGTGTAATAGAGCTATCACAGTGCTTAGAGGTAGAATTATAGCTTTAATGACTATAAATAAGAAAAGGCTAAATGATCTAAGATTCCCCCTAAACTAGAAAAAAAAAAGTAAAAGTAACACAATAAAGTAAATAGAATAAAGAAAATTTTAAAATTAACAGAAAATAAAATAATTTTTTAAAAATGTAATAAAACAAATCATCAAAAGCCGGTTCTTGGCATTTGTTCATTTAACAAATGTACCTCCAGCTAGAAGGCTAAAGAAGAAAAGAGAAATCACAAAATACCAATATTAACAGTGAAAGAAGGAATCAGTACAACTCTTATATACATGGAAAGTATAATAAAAAAAAATATTATGAGCAACTTTATTCATTGTCTGTGGATGACCATTGTTAGAAATTTTTTTAAAGCGTGTTTTTTTTTTTTTTTTTAACATCTAAAAGAGTTCTTCAGTGTGAAGAAAATAAGAGATGGAGAACCAAATCTACCAAAAGAAAGGGAGAAGAGCACCAGAAATGTTAAACATACTTTTATAAATAAAATAAATCTTTTCTTGCTGTTTAAATTTTTTAAAGGTAATTGACTATTAATACCAATATAAGAAATACAAATATCACAACTATGAACAAATCAGATGACCTGTAAGAAAATAGTATTGAAGGCAACTTAAATAAATGGACAAATGGGCCATAATCATGGATAGAATGACCTAATATAGTGAAGATATTAATTTTGCACAAATTAATTTATAAATGCAAAGTGTTTCAAATACAAATCTCAACAAGTGTTTCCATAAGTCTTGACAAGCTTATAAAATTCACATGAAAAGCAAGACAAGCCAAGTCAATAAAACTGAAATAAATTTTCCACCAGTTATCAAGATTTATTAGAAAGCAATAAAATATAATTTTAAGATAGACAAAGACAAAGAAGCCAGTTGAGCAGAGTAGAAAGCCCATTATTAGACCCTTAATAAAGGGCATTCGATATAAAACAGAAGTGTCATTTTATCAGTAGATAAAGCAAGCACTATTAAACATAGAGTGCTGGGAAAATAGGTTATTCTTACAGAAAAAGATTAAATTTTATGCCTGTCCCAAACTGTGCAAAAAAAAAAAAAATCCAGATATACCAAAAATTTTTTTAAAAATGTTGTAAAATCTCAGAAGAAAATATAGGATATTATGTTTTAAGAACCTTAGGAAAGGACTTTTAAAGAAGATACAAGCCAGCACAAGGCGTGAAAGAAAAGATTGTTAATATATTTACATCAAAATATATATCTGCTCATTAGAGAATATTATTTAAAAATTAAAATGAAGACCAAAAACTGGTATAAATATTCTCAATGAATATTTAACAGAATATTAGCATCCTGAATATTTAAAGAACTCCAAATATCAATAAGGCAAGTGAAAGCAAGTATTCAAACAAGGGGTTTTCAGATGGAAGACATATATTACAAGACAATACAAAAGAGATTTTCATAAAAGGAAAAAGGCAGAAAAACATTGAAACAAGAGTCTATTTTATAGCTATCAATTGGATGAAAGTTACAGACTTTTAAAAAACATGATGCAGGCTGACTTTGATTGGCTGTTGGTAGGGCTACATAAATCACTATGTACACTTTGGAGGAAAAAATTAGGTTAACTAGATACTTTGAAAACATTTAATAAAATTATACACTACACGAAAATAAGAAGAAATACACTTAAAACAAAAAGTAAAAGGCAACTTAAAACTAAAAATAGCAAAAATGTGTTTATTGAAACAAAAATAACTATGGTACCTGTAATTTAGAAAAAAAAATGAATCACATATTGACCTTGATAATAATTACTACCTGTAATGAAGTCACTAGGAAGAAATTATTAGTTGCTAAATAACATGGATTAAAAATTAGGAGGGAAAAACCTACCTGAAATAAAGAGAAATTTAGAGCAATGTAACTTTTCAATTGGAAAACTTTAATGATTGCTAAACTTTATAAATTCAAATAAACAAAATAACACAGATCATTTGACTATCAGAATGATTATCAATTCATATATCTTGAACTTTCTACTTTAAAAATTAATTAAGCATACTTTTTTCCCTAACATTCATGTATTTTATCTGAAAGGAAGTCTCAATTAAATTCAAAACATAAACAAAGAGGATCTAGAATAAAATTAACACAGTCTTAGATATGGCATAAAGAGAATATAAAGTTTACATAAAAATCAATAATCTTTATGTGAATATATAATAAACAATGTTAAGTTGTCATGGAGAGTTTTTCTTATAATTATCCTCTCCCATTGTGTTGGAATAAACTTAACGAGAGATAAACATAATATGTACATACATATGATGAAAACTTGAAAGCATTCCTGATAAAGACAAAAACTTAAAGATATGGAAGATGATTGCTCTTGGATAGGATAATTCAACATCATAAAGATAATAATTTTCTTCAATTTAATCTGTAAATTTAGGGTAATTCCAATACAAATAGAAAGTTTTTTTCCTGGGTCAAGATAATTTGCCACTAAGATCAAATGAAAAAAATCATCATTCAAGAATAATTGGAGTGGTACACTTTGGTGGTGTAGCAGTTTATTACACCAGGCATAGTCCACATATATCCCAAGGTCCCTGGTTCAAGACTTAGAGCCAAGGGGAACAACCAAGATGAACAACTATTTAATAGAGTACTTTTTCTTCCTCCCTGTCCCTGCCTGCCTATATGCCTTCATTCCTGACAGCATCTTTCCTTAAAAAAAAGGAAAAACATCTTGATAATTGTGGAAAACAAGAGAAATAAAGGAGAACTAGCCCTACCAGATATAAAAAAATATTCTATTAAGTCCCTGTTAAAAGTGTGATGCTGATGCTTACACAGATATACCAGTGAAACAGTAGAAAGCTTAGGAATAAGCTCAATGCACACAAAAATTTCATATAATTAGTATCTTAAATCATTGAGAAAAATACAGATTTTTTTAAAAATTAATTTGGCACAACTGGGCAACTATTTGGAAAAGGATGAAATTGGACTCATACCTCATGCACTGTACCATAAAATATTTCAAATGAATCCAAAATGTGAGTGAAATGAGACCTCATTAGTGTGCTAACAAAACAAACAAACAAAAATAAAAACCCCACACGATTTCTTTATAATATTGTAGTGGGAAAAGCCATTAAAAATTCAGTGCAATAAAAAGGATAGGTAAATTGAACTAAATAGAAAAAAAATCATGACCAAGAAATCATGAGCAAAATCTAAAGAAAATGACACTGTGAAAAAAACAACTGAAACGTCACAGATAGAAGTTTGATTTCCTTAATTAATAAAGAATTATTTGCTATCAAAGTGAGAAAATATCAAAATATGACAAAAGAAGCAAAGTCAAAAATACATACTTCTGAAGAAAAGTACTTAATTTCACGAGTAATAAGAGAAATGCTAGTTAAGTCTATTGTGTAGTATAGTTTCTTAACTATCAGATTGGGAAAAACTGTAAAATCTCACAATATCTGTTCTTGAATTCACAATTTGCTGATGGAAATGCAAAATGATACAGTCTCATTGGAAGGGAACTTGGCAGTTTCTAATCAACTTAGACCTTTCATGCAGCCATCCTACTTCTAGGTTTGCATGCCACAAATCCAAAACCAAAGTTATATATGCACCATTTTATAATATCCGATTTATAATATAACTACAAAATAAAGCACTGTGAAACCACCTATGGTAGGGAGGCAAAGGGAGGGAGGGATAGTGAGGGAAGGAGGGAGGGAGAGAAAGAGAGAGAGAGGGAGAGAGAGGAGATATTTTAAAGACATGTGAAACAAAAACAAGAACAGAATGATATGCTTTCTTTTGTAAAAAGGCAATCAGAATATATATGGGTTTTCTTATTTTTACTAAAAGAAATATAAAAGGGATAAACCATAAGTTAATGAAGCATGTGGAGATGTAAGAGAAGGAAGAAACAGATATGGGTAGAGCTCTGGATGAACTAAAGCTAGATAGAGATTGATATTTGTCAAAGGTCAAGCAAGTCCTTGTGTGCTGTTTGTTTTTTCATAAATTTTGTTTAATATGCTATTTTCCGATTACATTTCTCAAATTACTACTTAGTTAGTTTCCCAATTCCTGGCCTAACTGCTCATCCAGCAAATTATTTTTATTTGAATTTTAAAAATAAGGTTGTGACACTATTCTTTTTCGAAGCTGAATTACACTGCAAGATTACCAAAGCAATTTTCCCCTTTAATGTCAGTTCTTTTTTGTGCAGTTTTATAGATGTTGAGAAACTCAAAACTTTCTCCTTTCGTGAGATGAAGAAATCTTAAATAGATCTTATTCAAACCTAGTAAAGATAGGGTGGGGGAGAACAGGAAGATTCCATCCTATTTTTACTGGCTACTGATAAGAAGCTAATACTAAAATTTTGAACTAAGACACAACACATCTGATTTCCTCTTTTCCTATGAATATTCCATAGATATTTCCACATAGGCAAAATGTATTTAAAAATGATCAGCAAGTTCAAATATTGATATGTAGGCTCAAATAATTTTTGCTAACTCTTAAATCTTGAAGGCATAGTGATTGGCAAATTGCCTGTGTGGTATGGAGTATTCTATGGGAAAGGTAGAATTGCTATCAGGGAAAGTGACCAAATATGTCACCTGACACTTTTCCGTTTTCTCAAAATAGTCAAACCAAAGCTAACCTAAGGATTAATTGCACTTACTTTTAGGAATCACCAAAGCTGCATAACTGGCCAATTACAGAGGAATAACCTTGGACTAGAAAATTATGGTAGCTCCAAATGTGCTCATGGAGAGCTGTGGGAATTAGTCAGACAAAATGGAGGCCAGGAGGAAACAAAATTAGGAAGGACACATTAAATCCCAACCCTCAGTGCCATTATGGCTCTAATTCAAATCAAATAATAAAATCAGGAGTAGGTATGGTTCCCTCATCCTAGAACACACCAACCGTTATCCAGGAAATCTGCAGAATTCAGAGGCCTCAGGAACACCTTTCCACTCTCTTTCCTTTCAAAAAGCACAGAACATATTCCCCACATGGGGAGAGGGTCAGGAGGCATTTTGAGCAGGAACTCCACTCTTCTTTTTGGTCAAAGAATACATTTCTTTTTCCTTTCTTACTTATGGCCCTCAATCTCTCTTGTCCAGATGGGAAGAAGAACCTAGGTGATACTGGTTACGATTAGAGGATTACTGACAATTTTTCCTAAACCAGAAAAGCAGAACTGGTAATTCACCTGATGAATAGTTTCTTAGTACTATTTTATTTCTCAACCATGGAACATCCCAAGGGAGAAAAATGATGCTCCCAAATCTTTTAATAAACCCATTGTCTACTTATATCTCTTATACCATCTTGTACAACACTACTTTTGCTTACTTGCCAGCATGAACTTTTTCTTAAAACCTTCACACTAATCATACCTTAGGCCTGTTCAGTGACTCCTTTGCCTGAAATAGTCTTCATACATATCTTGGTCTGACTGACAACTTGTTCTAATTTGAATTGAAGTTCTAAAACCTCCACCTTTGAAGCTGTACCTCTACTCACTTTCCATCATACTTGTCCATTTGGGGTTTCTGCAGATTTCTTATCACTACTTGAAATAACCTTATTAACACATTTATTTACTTATCTATTTTCTGTCTAGTACTACTAGCTGCAAGTTTCATTAGCAAAAATACCAGACCAGTCTTATCATTGCTGACTAAAATGACAACCTTCAACGAACAGCCCTGGATCATAGCATATGGTTGGTAGTCAGTATGTTCTTAATGAATGACTGATGAATATATCACAGAGATTTCTCAAAGATGGCAGTTTGAGGTTGTTTCCTGATTAGAATATAAAGAAAACTTTTCCAGTGGCAACACTATCAGGGAGCTCTGCAGCATCCCAGCACTAGAGAAAAGTGGCGACAGAATTGAGAGAATCCACAGAGGAATGAATACACCAGGGAACTAGAAGGTTGGTGTTGAAAGACATACAGATTTCAGTAAGTGGAGGCTTCCATAGCTGCAGCAAGAGCAGCAGCATCAGGGGTGATGGGAGGTGCAGTGAGCAAATTGACTGGGCAGCAGGCCCAGGTCCTGTCCCAGTAAATGAGAAGTGAAGATTTCTAACAACACTGATACTTGGCTTGACAGAATCCCAAATTGATGAAAAGGGATTTGGCTTAGGACCCCAGCTTCCAAATGGGTTGAAATCCCAACAAGATGTACAGTGGAAAGGAAAACAATCCTTCCCCTTTACATCCTTTGGAATCCAGACTTCAGCAGAGAGAGGCTCCAGTAACAAAGTGTGTAGACTCCTAGACCCAGTTCTGGAGGCTTGGAGAGGAGGGATAGCCTGAGTGAACAGGACCCTCATCCCTGCCAGACCACAACAGCGATACCTTTTTCCCAGCCTATGTACCCCTTCCACACCCAGCAGACATCCTCCACAACCTGACACAGCAAAGAGCATACTACAGAAATCTGCAAGGGTTAAAATATTAAATAAAACCAGAGTGCCCAAAAGACAAAAGATTAGCAACTCAGTATCAAGGACCCATACCATGGGGGAAAAATACACTTTAAAACTTCTAGTTATTATGACATCACAAGAAAATGCCAGCTCATCAGAAACCAATTTCAAAGATATGGACAATTATTTCTTTTTAACAGATAAAGAATTCAAAATTGCAATCACAAAGAAACTCAGTGAGATAAAAGGAAACACAGAAAAACAAGTCATTGAGTTCAATAATAATTAAGGAGCACAGGGCAAAGTTCAAGTTGTATAAAAGAAACTAAGAGATTCAGCACGAACTAAATAAAATGAGATCAAGAGTACCAACGAGTACCAAATGCTGTGGAAGCAGAATTGACCACATGGAGGAAAGTGTCAGTGATCTGGAGGATAGAGATGTAGAAAGGAGACAGGTGGACAAAGAGAGAGATGTTAAATGTGAAAAATAGAAAAATAAAAAAAAAATGAAGAAACACTCAGAAAACAATCTGACTCCATTGGGAAAGGCTACATAAGAATAATATCTCACAAGGTGAAGAGAAAAAGAAGGAAACAGAGCACACTAAAAAACATATTTGCTGAAAACGTCCCAAACCTAGGGAAGGAAAGGAGCATACAACTCAATGAAATCAACAGAATGCCCAGTTAACCAAATGCAAAAAGAACTATAGCAAAGTACATAATTTTGAAATTAACCAAAGTCTAAGACAAAGAAAGAATTCTAAAGGTGACCAGGATAAAAATACCAAGTACCATATAAAGATACTCCCATCAGGTTATTGTCAGACTTCTCAACAGAAACCCTACAAATCTGGAAAGAATGGAATAATGTTTTAAAAATACTAAATGACAAAAACTGCTACCAAGAATATTATATCTAGCAAAACTTTCTCTTAGATTTGAGGGAGAAATAAAGGATTTTCCAAACAAACTAGAACTGAAAGATCTTGTTGCCATAAGACCTCCTCAGAAAAAATGTTAAAAGATGCTCCCTTATCTAAGTTAAAGGGAAGAAACTTTACAAAAAAGTGAACAAGGTAACAAACAGTTAGACAGAACCAGAAAACAAAAATAAAAATGGCAGTAACAAGTCCTCAAATATCAATACTTGCTCTGAATGTAAATACACTGAACTCACCAATTAAAAGGCACAGAGTGGCTGAGTGGATGAAGAAACAAAACCCAACTATATATTGTACCCAAGGAACTCACTAAGATCTAGAGACAAACCTAGACTTAAAGTTAAGGAATGCAGGAAGGTACTCCAAGTCGATGGTGAATCTAGAATTCAGTAACTGCTATACTCATTTCAAATAAAATAAAGTCCCAACAAAAAAATAATAAAAGATGAAGATGGTTATTATGTAATAATAAAGGGATTAATACAACAGAAAGACAATAGTTATTAATATATATGCACCCAGTAAAGAAGCACCCAAATATATCAAGCAAATATTAGCAGATCTAAACAGAGACATTGACAGCAACTCAACAATAGTAAAAGACTTTAACACTCCACTCTCAATAAAAGACAGATGACCCAGACAGAAAATCAATAGAGAAACAAGATCTTTAACAACAAATTAGAAGAGATTCTCTCTCTCTCCTCTCTCTCCTCTCTCTCTCTCTCTCTCTCTCTCTCTCTCTCTCTCTCTCTCTCTCTCTCTCTCTCTCTCTCTCTCTCACATGTTTCACTCTAAAACAAACATTCTTTTCAACATTTTAAACATTTCAAACATTTTAAACATTCTTTTCAAACTTCCATGAAACATTCTCAGGGATAGACCATATGTTAGGACACAAATTTAGTCAGTAAATTTACAAAGATTGAAAGAATGCATGCAATATTTTTGGATCATAATGGCAGAGATCAACCAAAAGAGAAAGAAGGTGAAAGTTGCAAAGGAGTGCAGCATAAACAGCATGATACTGAACAACTATTGGGTCAATGAGGAAATCAAAGGTGAAATTAAAAAATACCAGGAGTCAAACAAAAATGAAGATATGATTTATCAGAATCTATGGGATACAGCAAAAACAGTAATAAAGTGAAATTGATAGCAATGAACATCTACCTCAGGAACCAAGAAGAATTACAAATAAAACAACCTAAACCTTCACCTAAAGGAACTAGAAAAACAAAGGAAAGAAACCAAAATCTAGCATAAAGAAGGAAAAAAATCTTAGAGGAATATCAATGAACTAGACATAAGAATTATTCAAACAGCAGTGAAACCAATAGCTTTTTTAAAGTATAAAAAAAACAAACAAGCCACTAGCCAGACTCACAAAGAGAACAAAGAAAACACAATAAATTAAATCAGAAATGAAAGAGCAGTAATCACAACTGATACAGAAGAAATACAGAGACTCATAGGAGGATACTGTGTCTGCCTATGTAACAAATTAGATAACCTAGACGAAATGGTCACCATTTTGGGGAAAAATATAACTTTACAAGACTAAATCAGGCAAAATATAAATCATGAACAGATTACAAACAACGAAGTTGAAACAGTATTTTAAAATCTCTCCAAAAATAAAAACTCCAGACCAGATGGTTTCAGATTTAAAGATGAATAATGCTGCCCGCCACCCGCCCCCCCCACCCCCTGACCCAAACTGTCCATGTTCTAGTCTCTGGAGGCTGAATATGTCATATCACATGACAAAGAGACTTTTCAGTTTTGATTCAAGTAAACATCTTGAGGGAAATGATCTTAAATTTTCCAGGTGAGCTCAGTGTCATCAGGAAGGTCTTACAAGAAAGAAACAGGTGAGTCAGAAATCAGAGATTGGATGATGTCACACATGCAGGCTTGGAAGAGAGAGGAAGTGGTCACAGGTGGATTAGAAGAGCTGAAAAAAGCAGGGGGATGGATTCTTTCTTCAGGTGTCCAGAAGGAACACAGCTCTGTTGATACCTTGTTTTTAGATCAGTGAAACCTGTGTCAGACTTCTGACATCTAAAGCTACTTGATATAAATGTATGCTATCATAAGCCACCAACTATGTAATATTTTTTTATAAAAACAATAGGAAATTAAAACAAGGATTAAGGTGATTCTGCCCAGTGAATTAGTACCACATCCACATGATCATGTGTAATAGACTGCTCCATAGAAAACAGATCAGTGTGTGTATGTGTGTAAATAGAGAGATTTTAAGGAACTGACTCACATAATTGTGGAAGATGGCTATTCCAAAATCTGCAATCTAGACTAGCAATCAGGAGACCCAGGGGAGAATTAACGCTACATCTTGAATCCAAAGACTTCTCTTTCTAAGGGAACTTTTCCCTTTTTCCCTTAAGAGCTTCAAATGATTGGATGAGGACCACCCATATTATGATGATAATCTAAGGATTCAAAGTCCACTAATTTCAATGTTATCCTCATTAAAATAAATCCCTTCAAGATACATCCAGATTAGGTTGAATAAATATCTGGGAACCATGAGCTAACCAAGTTGATACAGCAGATTAACCATCAAAGCATGTCAGAGAGAGAGGTAACATAGCTATTCTCATCTCAGTGTGATTTGCTGCTCTAATGCGCAAGTTTGCTCTTCGGGATTCACAGGGGCAAAATTACTTATGGGAATAAAGCAACAAATACAAATTATTTAAGCAATAGTTTTTCTGCACTGCACCATCTGCTGGCCTGGCAAAAGCTAAGTTAAATTCTGTTTTCTATGACTGAGTACCCCATAGAGGGAATACAGGCTTTCATATTTCTTCCCAAAAGGGATATGTGAGGAAGCATCAGGTAATCTCCAGCTTCATACCCACATGTTGGGGATGCTCTGTGTGTGTGTGTGTGTGTGTGTGTGTGTGTGTGTGTGTATACATGTGTATGCATGTTATTCAGAATCTGTTCCCTTTTCTTGTAGCAAAATTATCTTGATTTCTTTGAGAGGAATATCCTCTAAGGTATGATTCTGATATAAGTTTGAAACTATTATCAGCTACCATTTGAAATCTGAGAGTGGGAGAGTGCGAGAAGAAATAAATCAACAGATGCAGATTGGTACATATCTGAAAACAAGTTCTGTGAAGCCAGTGCTACCCCATAAATAAATTCTTTTTGTTTACACCAAACTGAGGTCAAACTTTTTTTATATTATTTTCAAGTAAAGGAGCACTAAGTACACTAAAATTAATTCCCGGAATGATATTTTGTAAAAGTTGGAACACGGAATATGAAATTGGCTGAGGTCAGGAGATAGGTCAATAAAGACTCCTGGTCAACACCTAAAATTATCCTGAGGCCCCTGACATATAACAAAATGAAGTAGGTTCCAAAAGAGGCATGACTCTCTGAAAGGGTATCTTCCCCAGTACCCACCTCTTAAATAGGACCATGAACAGGGGCGTGCCTTCCAAGAGTCAAGAGAACCAAGAGCTATGCGAAAATAAAAAATGATGGACTATGATCTCAGAGAATGGAGCAAAAGTCATCAGACTGGCAGACCAAAGAAGGTTTCCCTGCTTAGGTAGTTAGCCATTACTTTCCTTGCCCATAGGACAGAATAAGGTATATACAATGAACTAGAATTCAGTGTGTGTTGTTTTCCTTTCCCACTACCGACATTTTTCAGAATAAATATATTGGTTATAGTCACTTTGTTCTTTCTCTACCATTGCACATTGGGTGTATTGGGATGGTTAAATTCACTAGTCATGGAACAATGAACTGCCCTTGCACACTGGGTGCACTAGGATAGTTAAACTTACTCATTAGCCATAGGTCAATGGACCATGAACACCTACATTTTAATGTAACTAAGAGGACTGCACATCACTCAGAGATTTTGGACTTGAAGATTGATACATTCACTAGATGAGACCTTGAACTGTCTTCCTTTGAAGTTATACATTTGGGACAAAATAAAAGAATGTATGGAGGGTTCATCTGTTTTGTTTTTGTTTTTGTCACTCACTGTTTTTATCTTCTTGTGGTCACAGCATGCTGACTTCTACTCGGCACCTCTGTTTTGCCTGGCGTTAACTCCAATTTGATCTATAAGGGTTCAGTGTGTGGCCAAAGTTAAATCAAGCTACTTGTTCCACTTCCCTGGTCACAGTGCTTGGGCCGAGGTCAAGAATATAAGCCAAGTATGTTCAGTGAAGACAATGAGACTCAATTCAATTCTGGTGCTAATGAATGAAGAAGCAAACTTTCCTCTTTGTTTCCATGGACTGAATCTGCTGGTTCACTTATAAAGATTTCTACAGATAGAGATAGAGGTATGTAGATGGATATAGATTGATCTATCTCTCTATCTATCTATCTACCTATCTTTCTTTCTTTCTATATCACCTGTGTAAGAGATCTAACTCCAAAGGAACAGAACCAAGAAATATATCTAGTATACAAGTGTGTGCATGTTAAACCAGGAACCAAGCTCATCTCCAAGTAATTCTGTCTTTCCAAATAGTCTAGATATATCAATCATATAATGCATACATCAGTTCTTTTAGTTCCTTTTTTAATCACTTGCAAACGAAAGTGTTCTCACAAATATGACACCCTTATTTTAAAGGAATTACTTTTGCTGGAATGGTCATGAAGATAAACTATTATTCAGAAAAAGAAATTATCCAACTGGGTATCTAGCTAGTGCTATTCTCTGTAGTCAGAAATCTTGGTGGTTGCTTTTGTCAAAATCTTCTTTGGTAAAGGATTTATCCTTTCCAACTCCCTATGAGATTGACTCTCAGTTTCTTTTCCTCATCTTCTCAGACAGCAGTTTAGTCCATAATGGTTTTTCTATAAGCAGTTGAGACAATGCCACAAGACTCTTTACAGGAAGGTTGTTTTTTTTTTTTTTTTTTTTTTTGGCTTGTTATCTGCAAGTTATCCACTAAGAATATTAAGAAAAGTTTCATGATTCTTAGAATTTTATAGCTGTGAATTCATTTAACATTTATCTAACGATCCCAAATTTGAGATATATAGATAAAGAATCATTGAATTAATCATGAAAGGAGTATGTCAGTTAAGATTATGTTCAGTCATGAACAATGAAGGCCCAAAATGCAGTAGGTTTAACAAGACAGATATAGGATGCAGGTGTAGTAGGTTAAAAAAATGATATTTTTTTCTATCATCTGGATAAGATTTGAATGTCAGAAATTTGATTTAATGCTGCTCTTTGCTCACACACATTCTATCTTTCTTCTATTATAATAAATTTGTTGGGCAAATGAACTAATAGTCTAATTGAACTCTATGTCTTAACTTCCGCAGTATTCAGATGTGGCCAAGAGGCTTTGGTCTCATCACAACAATGTAAGCATAAGGAATAGAATCTCTGTCACTGGATGGTGCTCATTCTGCTCTCTTTTCTTGCCACTAGCTTGAAAGACTAAATAAAGTCAAATATCACATATTGAGAATGGAAGTGTCCTGCCAGTCTGTGTTCCTAGGTGATTTTGAGACATGCTGCTTACTTATCCAACTAGTGAAAGTGAAATTAATTTCCAATTTATGAGCCATTATATTGAGAGACTTTTTTTCTATAGAAACATGGCCTTCATTATAATTTAATACTGCAGTTCAAGGGTAGCAAAGTGTTTGTAATGGTGTATGGAATCCCAGATATTTCAGTCCTGTTGCTCTACTTGGCTTTATTTCCATTAAAGATACTGTATGATCCCAAATAGAAACACCTGGGATTACATGAACATTTCTACCAGCAAGAAGAGAAAGGGCAAAATATAAAAAAGATGATGCTTCTTCTTTTTAAAAGAAATTTTTCAAACATATCATATTATACTTCATTTTATATCTTACTGTCAAAGAGCTTAGTCACTTCGCTTTACTTAAGTGCAAGGAAATACATCCTGAGATGGGTGACGATGTGCACTGCTATATAAAAATCAGGTTGCTTTACTAAGAAAGGGTGACTAGAGGGAATAAAGTAGCAATTTTTCATATCAGGAGTAAATTAATCTTTAATTTGCCATCAAAAAGAAAAACTGAAAACAAGAAATTCAGTATGAGCATGGATGAGATGGAAAAATTCTACCAGGGTTGCTGTTAACCTAAGCCATCAGAAGACCAAAATATGGTAGATCCTGAAACCTTCAGAAAAATTCCTAAGGTAAGGAGTTACAAACTCCAGTTCCAGTTTCAACATCTACAAAATAAAAGATAGACCTATGTAGGGTGTAACTTGGTTAGACATTCACTTAGCCAGAACAAAGATAGGAGCTTCCCTATATAGATGGTGAAAACAATGAGTTTTTATGAAAAAAAATTAATTTCAAAATGAAGAGCTTCTGTGAAAAGTTTGTTTTTGCTTTAATTGCTCTGTTTGCCCTATGTGAAGGATCCTCTGCCACTAAGGCAGTCACAGCACCATTCATGCTTCTGTCCCCTCACAGAGTTCTATCTTGCTCTAATGAGAATATATTCAGGTCAAAACTTTGGTCTAGTATATGCTTTCCTGTTCTAAGAGAAGCATGTCTAGAGTATTTTAAACTAAACCTTGTCAACTGCCTCAGCATTATTTCAAATTTATTTCTAGGCATATAGCTTAAGAAGTATTTATAAACAGGTGTAGTTTCAGCTTTAGGTATATCAGTGGTTCTCAAAGAGTATTTGTCAGATGTGTAGACACTAATAAAGACCCTGCAGCATGAGCACAATAATAGATCAAATGTGACTCAAATATGTGCTACCTGGGGTCTTTCAGTCTTATGTGATCCCCTATAGTTTTTTCATATGACTCTAGGAGTGGAATGCTCTTATAGTCAATAGATGGACTAATTGATAGGTAGGTAAGGTGGATGGATGGAAGGATGGGAAGAATATCTTGTTTTCACATAATTTGGGATATCCATAAATCTCATCTAATATTTCCAATGATTTCCTGATAACCTTTCAGTCTGGTTTCTTATTCTCCTTCTGTAATTTCTTTATCTCATCCAATAACTTCAGATGCAGAACACATACTTTTTTACCATGATTTTCCGAAGTAACTACTAACACTAAAATAAAATTCTTCTTGTTTTATTTTACAAAACTGTTCAGTCTTCTCGTCTTTACTCCTCTTTCCTCAAGAACCACTCTAGAATCAATCTGAAGTAGTGATCAACAAGGTCTTTCACTAAACAAAGGCTGTTTTTAATGTCTTAAAATTATAGTCTGCTCTAAACATCATCACAAATTCTTAGGCATGACCTAGCCATCTATCACTCTTTCTCAGTACAAAAAATATTCTATTTTATTCTTATACTAACGTGAATTACCACATTACACAACAAAAAACAGCATTGTAATTTTTTCATTTTAAATCAAAATTCTCCTTATATGAGAATCTATGTAAAATAACTAATACGATTATGTTCGATAATAATTTCTTAACAATAACACTTTAACATTTATTTTAATAATCATGATCTGTTACATATAGAATTCCTGGCAAATGTCAAGTCCTACTCCAGAATTTTGCATCCTTTATTCATTTCATCTTCCCAAGATCCTTATAAGGCAAATCTTGATTCCATTTCTCCATGAGAAAATTGAGAAACAGAAATAATAAGTGCTACTGAAACTTGATATGTTCTGACAGTTTGTTTGTGTTCTGAGGCAATACGATAGCTTACTGCAGTCTATTCTGCCAACTTCCTCTGGGATGTCTCTAGCTGTGCAGCTGTCCATCTCAGTCCATGAGACCTTAAAAGTCCAAATCCATGATCAGAACCTAGTCTCGACTCGGTTTACTAGACTTTCTACAGATTTTTAAGCTCAATTCCATTCTACTGAGCCCACTCTCAACAGTCATCATTTTTCTGAGAAAGGATTAAGGATATTTCTTACCTGGTTGTACCCTCTCCTGTGAGGTAAAAACCTCCCAGATAGAGACAACTATTCAGTCAAGGAAAGGGAAGTTGACAACTGCCCTAGTCTCAGTTTCCCAGCACTGTCATCCACCCCATGCAGATGACATATTTAGAGACATTCCTACGAGAAATATAAATTTTACTACACCCAGAAACCACCATGAGAGCATGTTAAATAAGACAAGAATTATCATTTTCATTCAATATAACCTCCCTTTGGAAATGCTTTATTACTGACTTGGGCATTTCCCTTAGCAGCCCATTCTTTTTTTAAGGGAAATGGAGATAAAATACTTGACATTTACTTCAGTGCGTGATTTGGAATAATATTAAGGGAACTTTGGAGATATTTCTCAAGCCATTTGGAGGTAAAGCAAAGTAGATATATTTCTCCCCCATTGAGAGGTCGAGTTGTAGGCTTTGCTTGACACTGTCAGGCAGCACCATATGATCACACACTATTAGGATGTAGTTTAGGTTAGAATAGAAAAATCTGGATACTGTATTGCAAAACAGGTATATATACATACTTATATACATGCATGTATGTATGTATAACCCCTATTAATGATAAACCTCATTCCTTTTAGAACTTCACCAAATTTATTTGACTTTGCTACACTTCTTTGACTCCTGTATAATTTCTACTCCCTTAAATGACAGCATTTTTCCTGGAATTAAAAAAAAAGAAGGAAGAAAGAAACATTATATTCACAATTTTAACACAATTTTACAATTTCCTATTCCTCCAACTAGAAATCTGTTTGATTAAAAGCAAAACTTAAAGACTAAATGAGGAAAATGAATGCACCATAGCTAGACGGTATTGAGTAGATATAATGCCAGGCTACATTCAAGCATGGGCATTTCCAACTTGACATTCATACTTAAATATCTTATAAACTTTATAAAACCAATATGTGAAGAAGCCAATTCATAATCTTTCCCACTATTTTCAGACTATTTCTATTTCTCATTTCTGTAAATTCCTTACTATCCATTTGGTTGAATGACTAAAGAAAGGGAGTCCCTCTTCACCACCTCCTCAATCCCATCTCCAGTATCCAAGATCCCATCAAATCCTTTGATTTGAGACCCACAATATTATTGGAATGTATATACTTATCTCCATAAGCCTGTCTTGGGTTAAATTGATCCACTATGCTTGTTCAATAACTTCTGTGCCTTACCCTATTTTAAATTTGTCATCCATAAGACAGGTAGAATAACCTTTGGGAAAAAAAAAATCCCCTTATTTACTTGCTTAAAATCTATTAAAGACTTTGCATTGCTCTTGGGACAAATTTCAAAGTTCTTATAAAAGTCTTACAGTTCAGCAAATATAGATCCCACTTAACACTAAACCCTCCTCTTAAGCCAAGGTCCTGTTGATCTGTTAACGTTTTTTCTTTGGGTGAAATTGTGTGCACAGGTGTACATGCATTTATGTACCCTATAAAATTGTTGTAATAGGAATAAGGAATTGTCATCTTGTTCATTCACCCTGAATAGGTGGTGGTGTCCCCTTCACTCATATCTCAATACCAGAGAAAACTTAATGTCACTGAGAATTAGCAATCATTCTCTGGTGCCCTGCCAGGATCCTGCAGGTCAATGATCCAGCGGCACCAAGATTCAGCCCAGTGGTGCAAAGGCATTTTAACTTCCACTGTCCTGTGTACCTGTCCTCTGAACAGCCTCTTGCCCAGTGTCCTAGTCTTGGGAAAAATCATTGCATCTGCAGTTCCTGGGCCAGGGCTTGTTTCTGGGTTCTAAAGTCTGTTTCTCAAGCGTAATGGCCCTCAACCTGTTAAGAAATTCCCCTTAACCCTTTTAATATTCTGTCATAAGATTAATAGTTCAAACGTGATGCCACATGCAAACACTCTGATATGATCTTACTTAATGAAAAGCAAGCAGAGACATTCTTCTGAGAACATATGTCTTTTGAGAAATTCTAAGCAAATTGGAGATAGCATGTAAAATGTCTCAGGGAAAGAAAAAGTTCTAAATGAGAACATTTATCATCATCATAGATTCATGTGGGCTGTCAAGACACAATAAAGATTTTAACTCATTTTGTCTCCGGCAGCATTTTCCACAAGGACCTTCATTAACAATACTCCCTGCTTGACCTGTTTCTGATCAGTCGCATCTCCCACAGTGGAGGACAGGGTGTGAAATATATCTTTTCAAATGGATGTCATTGATTTTAATATACCTTTAATAATATTGCGGCTCAGTGTTTTAATTACTCATACTTTTTGGTATTTCCGCCCTCTAGCAAATTTATGTAATAAATCTGGTAAGTGCAGTAGATGCTGACACCCAGATATTAGTTGTACAGCATATGCTGTGGGTAGACCATTTTCTCTCTGGTGAACTCAGAGATGACTCACAGGTGTGTCCCAAGGAGCCAGTCACTCTAGCCTGCTGTCCACAAAAAGGAAGTTTTCATATGTCTCAGCCAAAGCAGAATATTCTTCTGTGCTCTATAGCAGCAACACTACAAGAATCCTTGAGAGCTGTGGATGTTCATGTGACAGCTTCATTTTCCCATGAGCCATCACTGTCCAGTAAACCCTAGTCCTAAGGTAACCGTCTTCTACCTGCTTTGCTAGCACTAGTGTGTATCACTAATATTCAGTGTCTCCTATTTTGTTCCTGTTAATTGTTTGTATGCATTCTGACCACCATTATAGGTTTTATTGTGTCCCTCCAAAATGGATATGTTGCAATCTTACCCCTCACTTTCTCAGATTCTGGCCTTATTTGGAAAAAGAGTTGTTATTGAGGTAATTAGCTAAATTAAGATGAGGTCTTGGAGTCAGGAAGGTTCTTAATCCAATATGACAGGTGTCCTTATAAAAAGGAGAAAATAGGACACAAATGGATTCAAAGGGAAGATAATTTGAAAACAGAGAATAGTAGCTCTAAGCCAAGCAATGCCTGAAGCTATCAAAAGCAAGAGGAGAGTCTTCTTCACAGCCCTTGGAAAGAACTACATTTGCCAATACCTTGGTTTCAGAACTAGCTACCAAAATTGTGAGCTAATAAATATTTGTTGTTCCAAGCTACCCAGTCTGTGATAGTGTGCTAACACCAGTAAAGAATATATCTTCTAAGGGCAAAAGATATAATTTTTTACATATCTTTGTATACTTGAAATAATACCAACATGAGGTAATTACTCAATGAATGGTCTACTGAAGTTAATTTCATGAATAGCTATAAAGTGCAAAACTCATCAGTTGGAAAGTAAAGATGGGTGATGGTAATAGGATGGACTCTTTTAGTCTTGTGGAGATAGGTTGGGAGGTGACGATACCCAGGGACAGATATTTTGGCAGAGAGGTTCAGGTTCAGTCATACATGGCAAGCAAGTACCCAAGCAGCCTTTTAAGTTGTGTTTAGTAATGTTAGGGACTTAGGCAAGTAGATTCAAATAAATTATACAAGGCTGAATTTTAGAATCCAGTTTTGATTTATTCACCTAATTTACAAAGGGACGATTTACTCCTCCTCTTACACACACACACACACACACACACACACACACATCGGTATGACTGAAAGGAAAACAGTGTTCTGGAGAGAAAAGTTCTTGCAAAAATGGAATTGACAGCCTCAGGTAAATGAGATCAACTCAGGGAGTATCCAGGAAACTTAACATTGACCTGGTGCTGATATGAATCACAGGGATTCAGTTTGCATTTGGAGTCTGGCTAAAGACAAGTCTATCAGGAGATGGTATTTTAAAAGCACTAGTTTCTATACAGGATGATAATAGTCTTACTAAAGTCTAGGATTAAGTCACTTGAAACAGCGCATCTATTTTGGGTATCAGTTCACATCTACTCGAAATAAATAGCTATAAGGGTAAGTCAGTTATTGATTTAGGGAGAAGGTTCAAAATGATTATTCCTATTGTGCAAACTGCCTATTGGAGTTTTCTGTAGGGTATGTATACTTGGCCTAATTTTCCATTTCTTTAAAGTTCAAATTAGTTGTCAAAATTACCCCCTGGAATCATTTGTCGAAGTGTCGCTTCACTCACTCATGACACTGGCCTGGCCCTTGTCATCATTTATGCTCCTAGACTTAAAATTGGCATGGAACTAGCTGATTAAATTTATCTAGTTTTCCTTAACACTTTAAGCATTCTTTTCAAGTAGGATATAGAATAATGTTGGCATAAATTAAAGCATGAATTTACATATATATAAATGCAAATTCTAGGACCGGATTCAGAAGAAAATCATAGCTGTCCTCCTTGTAACAAACATTTGTGTGTAAAAATGTCTAGATGAGAATAAAGCCTGACTAAACCAGATGGATGGTGAAGTAACATAACTAATACAAGTTTAAATAAAGTAATTGGTTTTATGATTTTCTAAGTTAACAAGTGAGAAGCACAGAAAACTTGAAAACACAGAAAATGATAAAGTAAAAAAACACCCACAATTCCACAATCTGAAGACAACTGTTGAGATTTTTTTTTTTGTTTTAGGATTTTTCTTTGTGAAACATTGATACCATTTTTATGTTCAAGTCATATTTAATCTAAGGTCTCCCCAGCAGGGTTTCAGGAAAGTCTCAGTCAATATTAACCCAATACTGCATGGAAGTGGATAGAGAAATATCTCCCCCAAAGTTTTATGTCGTCTTTTGCAGGTGAGAAATCTATGGAAAGGAATTTTTTCCCTTCATTATACAATGGTCACCACGGTTCCCTACTTCTTAATGCCACATATAGAGATCTTTGATACGGCTTTCTCATCCATGGTTTTAAATGTTTAATTCCTATCACTTCTGCTTCCTTCCAGTCCCTACCACACACTTGCATTATTCTTCCAAGTCGTGTTACTGATGGACTGGGTGTCAACCGTGAATATGATCCCACACTAACTGAAGAACCTGGAAAAAAAATCCCGGTTACTTCCTAGTGATAACAAAAGCTTCTCTCCTAGTTTTGGGAAGAAAATAATGTTTGTAATTTCTCCAGTTTCTACCTCATTCGATTCAAGAACACTTGTCTTGCAGTCACCAAACCCCACAGCTCAGGATAACTTCTTGTAGGAGGCTGAGTGAAGATGGGTATGGGCACTGCTGAGTATTTGCTTCTGGCCTTCCCCACCAAATCTCAGTTGAGCTGAGAGAATGAAAGACTTAGCAACCTTTCAATGTCACAAGAAAAAAAAAAAAAAAGCGTATTTGTGCAAAAGAAACCCAAACAAATTTCTTACAAAATTTTTGCTGAGTTAAACGTATTCGATATAATTGGAATCATGCCATATAAGCAATTGTGGATTATATTATTTTATCTACATTGTCACTAAGATTTTTTCAGTGCTGTTAGGAACTCTAAGCACACATGGTAAAGGACTATGCAGTATGTAAGCTTGAGTATGCATCTGTGTATAGAGGGATAGGCAGCATAACGTAAAAGTCAAGGGAGGAAGCTGTGCAGCAGCTAGTCTGCCTCGATCCCAACCCCAGCTCTGCCGCTATTAACAAGTGTATTACAATGCCTCCCTATCTTCCTCTGTGAAAGGGGAGTGATAACAATAAGTATTAATGCTGTTGTGGAAATCAAAGGTCAATATATGTGGAGACCTGAGTAAAGATCTGGACACCAGAGAAATAATATTACTTAATACATTGTCATGCTATGTCATTAAGATATGGGCTGTTAACAGTCCTCAGTTTGAATGTAAATTCTATTCTCTGTGATTTTGGATAAATTACTTAGGCTCTCTGAGAAGTTTCTCACCTATTGAAAACACTCGTATGCCTTTTCAGAGTTGCTGTGGCAATCAAATTAATCACTAAAGGTAAATTCCTCAGCACAATTCTTGGCATAAATTAAGTCATCAATATATTATGATTTAATCTTTTCACATTTCCCGTGCCTAACACTATGCCTTCTAAATAGCAAGTATTCAAAAAACAAATGTTGAATAGATGTTTATTGATTAAAGAGCAAGGCCACAGTATACTTATGTCAATGAAAATATTTACAAAAGACCCAGAGGGATACACATTAACTTGGTTTTAGAAAATGTCCTTGTGGAATGAGATTGGGAAGAAGTAAGGGGAATTCACTCTTCCTTGACTTAAAATTTATAATAGGAATTAGTCACATTTTATTGTTTAAAATAATGAAACCTGGAAATAAAAAACCAAGCAAACTCAGGGTCTTTCAGAGTCCTGGATTTGGTGGACAGTCACAGTTCTACAGGTAGTTTGAAGGAAGAAATAGAGTGGCATATGTATTTCAGATCTCTCCTAGAAGTTGCAGACCTCACTTTCTTTTGCCTCCAAAATCTATAACTTACCCAATGCAGTCAGAATTTTTTTCTGAATAAGTAGTCTTCAAGTATATATATGTACATATGCATGTGTACAAATGCATATTCATATGTATATATACACACATATATAATTTTCTTAAATATCGAGCTGATATGTTTTTTAAAGAATCAATTTTATATCACCATTCAAGAGACACAAATCTATCTTGATGTAATAATCTTGAGTTTTGATATTTTCTTTTCCAGATACAATGTTACTATTGTCATACATGCTATTAAAGTTTCTTCACATTGAAACAAAGTGGGAAAACACTGCCTTGTGTTTCAATGAGAAAGTTGCTTAATGTGGTTGGCAAGAGCCTGAATTCCCAGGGTTTGACATCTCCCGTGTGCTGATGCTGGCCTGGATCATGCTAACAGCCCCATCGATGCGTGGGCCTGGTGAAAAGATGACTGGATAACTTTTCTGTAGAATCTCCTGGGTGGGTTGGGTCTCCTCCAAGCAGCATTTACAGTAAATGTTCACAGATTAGGACTCTATGCCTAGAACTGGACATGATATCCAGGAGAGGAGTTTATCCAGTAGATGGAATGCACTGGCCATTGGGTGCTCACCTGTCTTCTGCTAAACCACTGTTCAGATTAGCTTGGGATTCAGTATCTCTTCTGCAATAGACCTCACACCTTTCTGTGTAGCAGTCAGCTATTTGGCTGGAGATAAATTGGAAACCATGACCTGAGGTATAGGGGATTAACAGGCCCCAGAAAAAGGAGAGAACCTCAGATGCCAAGGTAATAGGAAGTCCTACATTTTTTGGAAAAGTGTCATGTGATCTAGAGATTTTGGAGAAAATGATGCAAGTTAGATCTGAAGCAATATCAAATCAAAAAGGAAAAGGAAAGACTTGGACTCAGTGGAACAAATTGTGGACCAAGAAATATTTTAATACCAAAGTCAACACATGGAAATTTGGAAGCAGATAAAAAGTATTTTTTAAATAACGATTTTATTATTTCTTTTGTTTACAAAAACATATTCATTTTAAGATAATGAAATTGCTTCTCAATCTATGAGTATCACACACTGCACCTTTCACCAGAATTCCAGTGTCCATTACCACTCCTTGTCTCCTCTCTCCTTCCCTCCTTTCTCCTTCCCTCACCCCTCCCACTGCCCTGGAAGCAATAATCTGTGTCCTGTGAATTCTACTGGGTTTTCCTGTTTATTTGCTCTGTTTCACTAAATTCCACAAAGAAGTGAAAGTTTCTCTTTTTCTCTCTGACTTATTTTGCTTCACATGATCCCCATCCAATTCCACCCAGATTTTTCTTTCTTTCTTTCTTTCTTTTTTTAGTAGATGCATAGAATTACATAGAATGAATAGATAGCACAGCTTTTCTTTATCCAGTCATCTGTTGATGGGGATTTAGGTTTTTTCCCTGCCTTGGCTATTATGAACTGTGCTGCTATGAACTTAAGGGTGCAGTTATTTTTCCTAATTAGAGATTGTGTAGTCTCTGTGTAATATGTCTAGAAGTGGGATTACTGGACTGAAGAATGGTTGTTCCTTTTTTATTGAGGACTCTCCATACTGTTTTCCATATTGATTACACTAATTTACATTCCAACCAACAGTGTAGGAGGGTTCCTTTTCTCCACACCATCTCCAGCACTTGCTATTTCTAGTCTTCTTGATAGAGGCCATTCTTACTGCTGTAAGGTGGTATCTCATTGTGGTTTTTATTTGCATTTCTCTGATGATGAATGATGCAGAACATTTTTTCATGTGCCTGTTGGACATCTGTATGTCTCCTTTAGATAAATGCCAGTTCACTTCTCCTGCCCATTTTTAAGTGAGTCATTTACTTTTTTATTTTGTTTGAGGTGCATGAGGTCTTTATTTATTTTGAGGATCAAGCTTATATCTGATGTATGTTGTATGAATATACTCTCAAATTTTGTGGGTTGATTTTTTTGTTTTAGCAGTGGTTTCTTTTGCAAAAGAAAGGCAGGTAAAAATATTATTTAATACCTTCTGTCCACTTCTGGTGACGGCTATGCCTCTAAAATCCTGTTATAAGAGAAAAGATACCAAATTTATGATCAAGCAGATGTTGGTCCAAATCCTGTCATTACCATTTAACAGTGAGTTGATTTTGGCTATGTTTTTTATCCTAGAAAGCCTTCAGTTTCCTCATCCATAAAAGGGGAAACAATATCTATCACACAGGACTGTGGGAGAAGAAAAATGAAATAAGGCAGTTTTCTTTTCGTAGAAATTCAATAATAATAACCATAATTTCGAGCAACTTTTATGTTCACTGAGAAGACAAGATGTGATTTATCCTAGTCCTCAATGCTTGAGATCTGAAAATTGTCAACAAATATTTTTAAATTTAATCACAGAATCAAGAAAGAATTTTCCACAAGTTTTATAGTTTAATTGAGCCATTTATAAAATTTTTATTTTTAATGTAAAGATTTCAAATATATAAAACTCCAGTGAAATATGAAACAATTTCACACCCACTGCCATAGCTATAATCTAAATAATGGAAAATAACAAGTATCAATGATGATGTAGAAGATTCAACCCTTATGCATTTCTGAGGAAAGTGTGAAAGTATGCAGTTACTACAAAAATGATTTGCATTTTCTTGACCAGCTAATCACAAATTGCCATACAAGTCAACAATTTTGGTCCTCACTTCTAGGTATATAACCAAAAAATATTGTCAATAGGACGCAAACAGATACTTGCATGCTAATGTTTATAATAACATTATACACAATGGTCAAAAGATGGAAACAACACAAGTCTCCAACAACAGATGAATGGATAAACAAAATGTGTTTTTTACATAACTAGAATATTAGTCAGCGGCTAAAAAGAAATGCAGTTCTGATACGTGGTGCAACATGAATAAACTTCGAAGACATACCAAGTGAAATAAATTAGACACAAAAGAATCAATATTGTAAGGTTTCATTGATATGAAATATCTAGAATAGGAAAATTTATAAGAAAAAAGTAGAATAGAGGTCACTAGAGGTTAAGAGAAACGGAGAATGAAATTTTTCCACTTACAGGTTATAGAGCTTTGAAGTGATTACTAAGTTTTGGAAATTGGTAGTAGTAAGGGCTGCACAACATTCTGAATTCACTTAATGCCACTGAGTTGTACACTCATACTTAAACAGTTGAGAGGTTGAATTTTTCATTATGCATGCCTACCACAATAAAAATGTCTTAGGAAAAAATAAATTAAAAACTTATTAATAGGTTACACATTCACGTGGCTCAAGAAAGAAAGCAGTAAACATTGAAAATTCTTATTTCTTTTGCTAATCTCATCCATCTTATTCCTCTCACCATACTCCACAGATAACCACTGCTATTAGTTTTCTGAATATCTTTTCAGTATATCTTTATGTAAATAGTAAGCAAGAATAAGCATACATTCTTATTCCTCTTTTCCACATACACATATATTAACAAATTTGCATTGTATATGTCTCCATTTTCCCATTTAAAGCTAAATTTTTAGAGACATTTCCATGTCAGTATCTAAAGAGAAGCCCCATACTTTTATACTCTTGCATAATATTCTACTGTATATGTATATATATATATATATAATCATTACTTTGACTACTCCCTTAGTGATGAAAATTGAATTATTTCAATTTTTTCATATTAGATTTCTTCAGTAACATATATTTGCTGTGAGCTTTTGAAATTTTTACTGTAAGATTAATTTTCAAATCAATAAGCAATTGCATTTATAATCTGATAGCTAGTCTTGGTTCTCCTCCACCAGAGTTGCACCCATCACCAATGCTATGAGAATGCTTACTTTTCCAAAGTGTTATCCAAATAATTCATTCATTATTTTTGTCAATTTCAATAATAAAAATGTTGTCTATGTTTTAACATATAGTAAGTTATTGTGAGTATAGTTTAGCACCTTTTCTTATGTTTGGATTAAAAAAGTTTTAGAATTCAAAGACATGAATTATTAATGGCAGTATTTCAGACTGGGACAAGTGGGAAGGAAAAAATTAGGAAAGTGGAATGCATCTAATCATCTCTATGGAAAACAATCTAGACAGTTGCCTCTCCCTAGAGCAAAACCTGCTTCTTTCATATGTTTTGGGTCAGGAATAAGAGAAGGTGCTACTTTTTGCTGGAGAGGGATGATGTTTGGGGAAGAAAGCCTTGTGCCCTCTGTATGTACGGAATCACAGTTAGTATGAAAAGTGGCTGTGACTCACTAAGCCTAATAAAATTTCTTTGTCTATATCTTACCAACATTTTCATGAAATTTCCAAAGAGCCTGTGAAAATCTCAAAAAAGATGATCACCTGAGCTTGCAGATTTCATACTCTATAGCTCCACAATTTCTTTAGAGAAACCGCAGAGCCATTCAATCATTTCCTTTGAGATGTGAATAAATAAAAACAATGTCACATAAATAGCATCAGTTGGCTATGAGGGCAAGCTGTCATTTCCAGGAGAGGGATGTGGTTTTATATCCAAGGGTGCAGCATATGATCATATTAAAAAATTCCAAAGATAGCAGAATTCAAATGGGTCGGTTTTGTCATTAAGCTGCCTGCAGGTGTTCCATTGAGATCACATGCCACATTTGCAAACCAGAAGGAAAGAAGTGGGCTTTTGCTTAATTCGTTAAATCTCAGAAGATGAACTTTTTTTTTTTCCCATAATAAACTGGAATTGGCCACAGACAAGCTTGACATATTTCTGGCCTGTGTTCTAACTCTATCTGAGAATGTCACTACACTCTTCCAAAGTTGCCAGGATCACAGGCCAAGAAGACAAAAAATGGGGCTTTCCTAAGACTGCTGGATGGTTTCTTCCCCACAATCTGTCCTGATGTGTCACTGCAAGTGTCTGGGTGACTAAGGCCAGAGAGAAAACAAAAAGAGAAGTGTTCTTCAGCTTAGAAATGGCTTCTTATAAGATAAAGTAACCAAGGAATATGAGAGGTTCAGGACATCTATAACCAAACTGGGCTGGATCAGCATTTCCAAGTTTTTCACCAAGAAATATTGATTTATGTAATTATTCTTTATGGCACTTTAGAGCAATTTATAACACTTACATTAAGGAATGGATGGGCTGGGAGAAAAGCCAATACGTGGCATGAGAAAAGATGAAGTGCTGTCAGGAGTAACAACTTTCAAGTATCAGGTGCAATTTCTTGCCATTGCACTTTATCTGAGCTATTTAACATGAAACAAGAAAGTGATTATTGATTTTTAAGTTACATAAACAAAAAAAATGAGATAAGTTGAAAAAACTTAAAGGTGTTCTTAAAACATATAGAGACACATACACACACATATACATATATACATATACATACATACATACACCCACACCATATATACACATATATTCTGAACTGTTAAAACTTAAAGCAAAAAATAAAACCCTCTTTCTATATTTATTCTTTAAATATACTTAAGTAGCACTATATGTAAAATAAAGGGCACGAATAGTACTATAGAAAATATGAGTTTTTACTTTCACTGAGTTATCTTAATAAACAAACAAAAGCAGCAAATGCAATGGATCTTTGCCAAGATATTTTTCTTCTCTAATACAGTTTGATGAATCAGGGAAGACTTCGGAGACGAGAGACACTTTCATTGCATGTGTCCCACAAGAGCAGTTTCCGTATTTTAGCGTCAAGTAAACAACTAAAAATATTCAAAGTAGTCTCAAGAGACCACAGTAATGTGCATTGAAAAATAAAGTTTTGCAGATGCAGAATTTGGTCATTGCTTTCATGATGATCTATTAATATCATCAATAGTTACTGTTCAGAGACACTTTCAGAGTAAAAACTTTGCCAAAAGCATTATCTGACTAATTACTGTCATCATTTGCATTTTTAAAAAGTGAGACATTTCCTAGGATACAGTTCCTTCAAAAGAACCTTACTTCTAAAGAAGAACCGACACAGCAATAGAAGTTGATAGTGAAGTGAGTCACAGAGAAACTTTTTAGAATGGATGTAATTTTTTTTAAATAATTTTAATTTGGAATTTTTCCTTTAGGAGACTGTTCATGAGTCTGCAGATGTCTTACTGGCATCTTAGAAGAATAGATTTTGAGTTGAGTTTGCAAAGTCTAATGAAAAAAATTAGACTGATATAATGAGATCCAATTCTAAGAAAGTGAGGAAACAGCAGACAGAAAGTTTAGGTTTGGTGGATTAGAGATGGATTAAAAAATGACTGATAAAACTGATGATGGTAGCAGGAAGTAGGTATGCTTTTAGCAAAGTAATATTACTATAGGACACTGATGGTAAGATTAAAAGGGACTTCCTACATATGAATAAACAAAATATTTGTAAGGGAGAAAGTTGAGTGCAAGGATAAAACAAGAATAGAACTCTAGAAATCAGTTCAATTTGATTTTGGTAAAATCAGGTCAATAATAGAGAAATAAATGGGCTCACAGAAGAATATGTTCCCCTATGATCAAACATCAAGAACTTTCTCAATCTAATATCTATCCTGAATTCCACTTACTGGTTTGTATTGTAGAATTTAGGTTGCCATTCAGGGCCCTTCAAAATTTTCCTAATAATGTTCAAGTGATATTTCCCCAAATTCCCCAACATTTCAGACAATCTATTGTTTCATTTTTCCTTGAAACATGCAAAGACCTCCATATGGGGTGACGTGCATGCATTAGCTAAGTATTAATGGATACTAGAATGCTTCATTCACTTGCTAGCTTTCCTCTCCATCTCTCAGTCCTCAGGCTTCTAGAACTCCACAGATGTAGATTCTCTTTGTAAAGTCCCATGACTCTTTAGGCAGCTTTGGTGAGTGGAGACTCAGAAAGTCTCAAGGTCAGCTTAACTGTGACTTTCTGGGAAGGTGCTGTCCGTTGTCTCCACCCATCTGGGACTCTTTTTGTCTCACTGAGCTCTGCCACCTTGTGGGAAATTTTAATCTCTCCTGTCACATAAAATTTCTTTCTTTTTAAAAAATTTTATTGAAGGGACATTGCATCATAATATGTGTGTTTAAAGTGTGCATGATTATAAATCAACATCTGCATATAATACATTATGTTCAACAATCCAAGTCTATCCTTCACCATATAATTGATCCCTTTTACCTAATTTATTCACCTCTCTCCCCTCCCCTTCTAGTAACCACTAATTTGATTTTATAAACTAAAGTCTGTTTTTATTAGAGTTGCTTCATTTGTTTGGTTTTTCTCTCAAGCTAGATTCTGGCCTCATTTTTTATCCATATGCCTCACTCCAACTCTAAGGACATAAATCAAGGTCTCTACTCAAAGCCCAAACTTGGCAGATGGAGAGTAGAGCAGTACTCTGATTAGACCTTCCCCTCCAACAGTACTCTTGTCCCCACTGACTATGGTGATTCCCAACCCCTATAGGACCACTTCTACTCCTTAGCATGTCCTTTGCAGGTTCTCTGCCCCATAACTTCACTTGAGTTTGTTTACTCTCAGTCTTTGGTTCTTTAGAAAAAGCTGAATTTAATGTTCATTTACACGTAGATATTTATAATCCTGTTCTTAATATAGTGTTAGAGGTAGATTTTTTTGATGGTCTTATATACGTTTTACCAAAGACATAATCTTTTACTAGTCATTTAACTTCTTAAATTATATTCTTTCTGAGGATATATATACATACATATATACACATATATATTGCATGTATATCAAATAATATATATTATATAATATATAGTTGCATTACAAGTTAAATTTTCTCTATATACATATATACACACAGAGATATGTATATAATAAATATATTCATTAGTATTGAGTTCATCACTTCTTAGGCAGTCAGCTTCATTACGTGATATCTCACATAACAAGATTTTCCTTATATTACCATACCATTTCTTTGGCTATAATCTCACCTTTTCTGCCCTAATTCTCTCCTTTAGTGCAAATACTAAATTTTTAGTGCTAGCTCCCAGAATTATTTCAAAAATGTGTTATGTAAAGATGGTTAAGAAGTTAAGAGAAAATGATAGAAGTGGAAAAAAGTGATTAACTAAACACAGGGAGCAATGGTGGCCAAGAATCATATATTCAAGATATGGTAAAGAAAATTCATTTGAAAACAATAATTAGGTATGAAAGAGTAATATTTTCTGTGATTGTCTTTGTATCAATGAGTTGCTTAATTTAGGGTCAAAAGAATGAAGACATGGCAGTAATGTACAGAAATATATTATAATAGTGCAACTAAATCAAGTCTCCAAAAATGAAGTGAGGTTGATTTACAGCATTGTATGCTTGGTTAGAGCTAGAGGGGATACAGACCAGGCAAAAAATTAAAAATGTAAGTTGAAATATTCTATAGCACCATTTCTTTAGGCAATTAATATGGAATCGTCTTCCTCTAGTAAGAAAAAAAAAAAAAAAAAAAAGGACATAGTTATAATGGCAGGTTGGGAGTGAAAGTTGGTGCCCTAGGAAAACAAAACTTATAGGGATCTATCCTTGTTGAGATCCTAAGAGTTTATCAAGTTCATGAGATTAAAAAAATTAAGAGTTTCTAATAAAGTACTGAAATTTCAAGATTTAAAGCTAGGTTTTGGAAACTGGAAGAGCTAGAAGTTTGAAGACCTGGGAAAAGCAGGTGAAGCAGGAAAACCTGAGGGTGACAGGCAAAGTTGAGACGAGTCTGATGTTCATAGAGAAGTCTATGATCTCTGAACCATGATGCGTTAGTCAATTCATTTCACCTAAAGAACTGAGTACAGAATCTAAAGAACAGTTGCCTTCACCGGGTCATTTAATTCAGCTGCAGCTTGAAAGGACAGAACATTTCTATAATTTGAGTAGCCCATTGTTTCAAATATTCTGTCTTGATAGATATGGTATATTTGTGAATGACTGTTTCTAATTTACCTTAAGAAGTGAAATATCATTAAAACCGAGTCTACTTAAGTTCTTCTAAGAGATGGCAGTCCAGGTGGTCAAAGGTGGTTTTGATCATTCAAGTCTGGCTACTTACTAGGAAACTGACTACTTATGCTGTTTTCTCAAGAACTCAGTGCTTGGAAGGAATTTCTACCCGTACAATGTGAAAAGCCTTGGTGCTACTGCTATGGAGATTTGAGCATATCAGGATCATAATAAGTTATCAGTCAGCTTTTAACTGCTAGAACATTAGAGATCTGATGAAACTGGCAAACACTTTTCTTTCCCAAGGAAGTTACTTTTTCCTAAACAGAGAAAAAGGTGAGTATGTTAGTAGTAATCAATAGTGGGTCCCACAAATTACTGTGTGTCTCTATTCACCTTCGGAGACATTCCACCAATATTTAGCTTAGTATCATGCTAGCTGGACAAAACATGGCCCAGAAAATCCATCTGGGATTTTGAACACACATTTCTTAGGTTTGGTCTTGCTTGGACCTTATTAGACTAGATTCATTAAGCAGATCAGGATCTTGTCTAGACAAATAATGATGAGCCCTTGATCGAAGGCACCTTGCTGGAGGAAGGATGCTAGCTTAATGGCATTCAGAGTTGCTAAAAGATGTCTGCCTGTCTGCCTTTCATTCAATGCCCTTGCAGACCCAGACAAGGTTGTAGGTGGCCCGAATATGCAATAATTCATTTGTCAGAGAAGCAAAAAAAGGCTCTTGTACCTGGATGATGTGTCTTGTTTGGATTGGCCTACGGGAATGGAGAAGATAGAAGATGTGGTAAAGTTACTTTGCAAGAAGAATAATGATTTCTGCCAATATTCTGAAAATCAGGTGTGGAGACATCACCAGCATTTTATGACCACAGTATAATACTCAGGCAGAGTCCAAGAATGGTTCATCTGAGTGTGTCAACCTGGATTTGTTCTCAGAGGGATGAAGGCTGCCCTGAAGAAATGGGCCTTGTGTATAACTGATGCATAGATGACATATGGCAGAAATAAGAAATGACTTTCAGGTGTCCAGAGAGAAAGCACCTGACAAGTGGAGCATGTTCCCACCAGACTCAGACAAAGGGGACTCAAGAAGTGACTATGATGGCCAAAGTAATTAAGAGTTTTTACTGAAAGTAAGGAGGCTGAAAGTAAAATTTCTGGTCTTTCATGAGCCCCTTAGAACAGAAGGGAACTACTGAAATAACCTGGATTCCCATGGTAACACTGCTAGAAGTCACAGCAACCAGAGAGGAGAACATTCTTTTACCATCAGAAATTATCTCCAGCCTTTCCTCTTTTCATATATAAACTTCCCATGCTATCAGCAGGAAAAAGTGTTTCATGGTTTTTAACAATAAAAATTGTGTTGAACTTCACCTAAGCTAGTTAGTCCTATTGGAACACTTACTTTATTAACAGGATTTTATTTTCTCACAACAGTACTAGCTTCTTCTCCTTACCTTCATCTCTGTACCCAGGGACTCATTTTAGGCAAGATCTCAACTTGTATTAAAGAATGCCAATTTCTAACTTCTTTGCCAAAGAAAACTTTGCCAAGTGGAGATCAGTTTTAAAAACCAAAGACAAATGTACATGTCTTAAAGGTTTAATTGTATTATATCCCTCTTTATACTTTGATTACTTTGACAGATGGGACTTTCACAATATACTCTTTGTTCAGCTGGAAACCTCCTGAAGCTGTAACCTGAACCTCTTGTCCTTAGGCCATCTGGAGGCGTCTCCATCCAGTGGTATCTTTGGACCCCAGCAGAGAGTTGGGTAGAGTTATTAAGCCACTTGAAATTACTTTTAGTGTACTGAAAAGTAGTTGGGCCATTTCAGGCCATAGCAGTGTGGCAGAGTGCCAAACTGCCTACGTCAAGCAGTGTTTAGAAATTAGAAATTACCAGCCATTTGGTTCCTTGCTGATCAGTCAGGGACCTGGAAGACTGTGTCGACGTGCCTGGGGCAGAGCTGTTGCTGGACCAAACAAAACATAGCTCTTGGTTAATCAGTCATGATTTGTCTACCTGGTGGTGTTATTGGAAGAGACTTGAAAAGAGTAGGTCTCTTCAATTTCAGGGCTATGCAGTTAATTATTCTAACAAACAGCAACAATGAAAATAATTCTTTGAAAGTTTTATTGCCAAGCACAGAATCTGACCATAAAATTCAGAGACAAAGAAAGTTCCATTTGATTAGACTTAATATATTTCACTCATCTAGTTAAAAAGGGGTTGTTGAGGAACTCTTATAAATCAGACAGGAAGCATAATTGGAATATGACCCCCACCCCACAACCATTATTTTTTATTGGCTCATTACTAAGTACGTGCAACTATTCAAAACCCTTTATGTATATTAATAGATTTAATGTTCACAACAACCCTGGGAGGAAGGTTTGGTTAATGATCCCATTTTACAGTCGAAAACCTGAGGTTCACAGAGGTAAGCAAGTTTTGCAGGATCCCTGAAGCAGGTGAAGACTTTGGTTTTTCAAAAAACTTGATGAAACAAGAACAAGTGACCATGAACACCTTTGAATTTGCTTAATTTCTAAGTTCCTGACTAGGTACAGACAATCCCTACAAGGCCCATCTTTTCCTTTTCAGAATCCTTGAACAACTTCCAGCCTGAGATCATTGCTGCTGACTATCTGCCATCGTCAGTCCAGCCCAGCATCCCTGAGGGTAATCCAAACTCACATCTAAGATTAAATATTTTCTCAGTTTCTCCCTCACTCTTTACCTTCCTGAAAACTAGTCCTTCTATGACTTTTTTATTTCACAGACAGGTAGCAGGCCATGGTCTGTGCTTTGGAGGTAATGGAAATAAGAGTGAGAGGAAGAGAAAATATTTGGATCAAAGGAAAAATGATTTGAAATAAGCAAGCAGACTTTAAATATATTAGAATACATAAATTTATTTCTCACAAGCCCCCAAATGTCAAGAACAATGAAAAGGATCAGGCAAAAAAAGCAGATGAATCATGAGAAAGTAGTTACTCACATAGATTTGAGCTTTTTGGGAATTTACACACCTCACAAATAGAAGCCACAAGGGACCACAGACCCCTGAAAAGACTCATACTAAAGGTACAAGGCTTCTCAGAAGGAGGAATTGAGAAGGTGACTGACGTTAGATCTTTAAAAAATGTAGGGAATTCCCAGACGTATCCCCAGAGTGCCTTCTCTCCTTCGCAGGGATCATCAACTGCCCCTCTTCAACTCTGGAATAAACCAGAAGATTATCATCTCAAATTCATGGAAGGGGGACGGGGCGGTTTTGAAAATGAAGTCTTTAGGATCACCAAATGCATCATCTGCTTTCTAATTGTGGATGCCTGGGGATACCGTTTCTCCTCCCTTCACCCCAAGGTCCCATATTGCAGGCCCAGTTGGCAGTAGAGTGGAAAATTAACTTTAACAGAATTTACTAGTCTGAGAGAAAATACTTGTAATCACTGAACCTGTTCTCTCATAGTTTATAGTCAGCTTTCAAAGACTCATTCTGAAATGGAATGATACCCAGTATTTTGAAAAATATTGCTATCATTTATATAGAATCTAAAACAGAAAAAAAGAGCTCAGAGAAAAAAGGAAGAATGAAAAAAATTTTTTTTTAATTAAATAACAAGCAGATAGTCAAAGATAAGAAATTCAATTTTTTAATCTAGAGCAGAATATAATTTAAGACATTTTCAAATAGATAAAGAAATAGAAAAAATATTTTTTAATTGAAGAAAATGCAATACTTCATAAGCTTCAGGTATTCATCATTATATGCTAACATATTTATATATTAACAGAAGATCATCATTAAAAGTTCAATTCTATATTTGTTTTTTCAAGCTAAGTACATAAATTAGAAATAAAAATTAGATTTAGAAAAAGAGAAATAAAGAACAAAGAAGAGGCTAGGAAGGAAGGAATTAGGGAGGGAAAAAGAAAGAAGGAAGTGAATAAATAAGAAGGAACATAGTGTATCATAAAAAAAAAGTGCTCAATGAATTGGTACTGAGTGTTTTGTGTTTTCAAGGATATATATAGTGTATATATATACATATATACATATATATACACTATATATATTTAGTATATAGTATAGTAAGGCAGTAAGGTCAAGAGGTGAAACTGAAAGCACAGGTATGATTTAAACAAGTGCTGAGATTCTGGAGGGAGGGTCAAATAACCAGGAAGCATAGTGTAAACTAGATATTGAAGCAAGTTTACACACACAATGCTCAAGTCCTCTGGTAGTTCATAAACTAATGCTTTCATATGAAAAAAAAATCCCCCAAAATTGAGTGATTGTTTAAGATGAGTAATGGTATAGAGGAGTTCTATCTTTATGATGTTGAATATTATCTCATTTAAAAACTAATAATAAGCCAAAGCAATCATGAGGAAAAAAAAAACCAAACTGGAGGTATCACACTTCTAGATGTTGAGTTATACTACAAAGTGATAGTAATCAAAACTGCTTGATACTGGACTAATAAATGAGGTCAGTAGAATACAACTAATACCAGCAATTAATTCAATCATCTACGATCAGTTAATTTATGACAAAGGAGATAAGAACATATGTTGGAGAAAGGAAGTTCTCTTCAATAAATAGTGTTGGGAAACCTTAACAGACACATGCAAAAGAATGAAGCTAGACCACTCTCTAACACAAAATTTAATTAAAAATGGATTGGAAACTTGGATGTAAGACCAGAAACCACAAAATTCTTGACAGACAATATCAGAAAGACATTCTATGACATCAGCTTTAGACAGGTCTTTGGGGACAAACCTCCAGTAACAAGGAAACCAAAACCAAAAATAAACAAGTGAGATACATCAAACTAAAAAGTTTCTCTACACAAAAAGAAACTATCACCAAAACAGACAGCCTACTGACTGGGACAAGCTATTTGCATTTCATAAGTCTACAAGAGTTTAATATACAAAATATACAAAGAACTCATAAAACTCGACAACAGAAAAACAGGCAATCACATCAATAAATGGACAAAATAATTGAATAGACACTTCTCCGAAGAAGATATATAGATGGCTAAGAGGCACATGGAAATATGTTTCTCCTTGATTGTCATTAAGGAAATACAAATCAGAACAATAGTGTATCTCCTTATCCTTGAGAGATTGATTATATTAAAAAATCTAGATACAGCAAATGTTGGGGAGGATGTGAAGAAAAGGGAACAATTTTGCACTGTTGGTGAGAGTGTATATTAATGCATCCTTTATGGAAAGCAGTACGGAGATTCCTCAAAATATCGAATACGGAAATCTCACATTATTCCATCATCTCACGTCTGGGCATTTACTAAAAGATGCAGAAACACTAATTCATGGAGATATATGAGACCCCATGCTTACTGAAGCACTATTTATAGTATCCAAGAATTGGAAATTACCTAAGTGCCCATCACCAAGATGAATGGATAAAGAAGATGTGGTATATATACACAATTGAATACTACACAGTCCTTATAAAAGATGAAATTCTGTCATTTGAGTCAACATGGGTAGAACTGGAGGGGAATATACTAAGTGAAATAAGTCAAAAGAAGAAAGGTGAATATTAAATGAACTCAGGTCTAGAATGTGAAGAAATAAGGCAAAGGAATACACAAAACAAACCAACCCTTAGACACTTAGAATTGAGGTTATAGGTAGGGAATTCTAGACCCGAGTCCCACTTGGTGGGAAGGGTGTTTGGATACATACTTAAGGCATGGGGAATCTCCACAATGGATTTACATTATATATTATTTTGTAAAGGAAAATTGTACCAATAAATATTATATTAAAACATTAAAAATTATATTAATAAGCTGCACCCTTGTGGAGTAGTGTTTAGGTCCCCCACCTCCCAAAAGAACAGTTCACATATAACCCAAAGACCCAGGGCTAGGAGTGGGGCAGGGAAAATAAATTAAAATTTTTCTTCATCTCTCTTCCCACCTGTCTGCCTGCCTATTCACCTTCATTCCTGCCTGCACATTTCCTTTAACAACAACCAAAAAAGTTGGTACTCTCGGGAAAGAGACACAGCTCCCTTCCGTGGGCAAAAGATTTATGAACAGATTATAGTCATCTTTCACTTTGAATGGAGTCTCTTCTTTTCAACAGTCATAGCCCCATACCAGATCACATGGGTTGATTAGCAAAGAATGAGCAGAATTTCTTTCGCATCATGCCTCTTTGACTGAATGATTTCAAATTCTCCCCTACCACTCTGGATCCTGATCCTGAAGGAATAAGAAACCAAGCTAGTAAGTAAACTGAGAAGTGAGCTGTGTTAACCTACTTCTCTTGCTTCAGACTTCGAGGCACAACATAGTACTGAGCTGTGTGGAAGGAGTATTAACTAGGTTTGAGTCTAGAATGTTAGAATGTTGATTATGAAAATGGACTTTTATATATATGCATACATACACACATGTGTATCCACACATTTATATGTATGTATTATGGAAAGGTGCAGGTAAAAAGGAAGGTGAGTAGGCAGATAGGCAAGAAAAAAGAGGTGGAAGTATTTTTGTTTTATTTAGTTGTCCACATTGGTTGTTCCCTACCAATACAGGACTCAATCCCATTCCTTGGGATGTACATGTAGTGCCCTTCTTCAGAGGTGACTGACCTAACCACTACTCCACCAGGGTGTGCCTGAAATTACATTTTTAACTAAAAGTGACTGGGTGAGTTTTTATTATATGAAAAATTGAGACATCTTCCAAGTCACTGGAAAATTCAAATTTCAGGCCAGATCTAAAAAGAATCAAGTTGTTTTCTATGTCCAGCTAGTTAATTAAAATTGTTATGAAATCATCGTCTTATATTAATGGAGGCATATTTATTGCCACCAGTTCAAAGAACAATAAAAGAATGGGCTATCCATGTATTACTATAATTGCTAGATATAATGCTCCATATTTCAAAAGAACTCAGAAATGCAGTGAGTTTTTGTATTCTCCACCAACATCTGACAAGAGTGCAAACTTCTGTATGGTTTTGGCTTTTTAAAAACAGCTTTCTTGAGCTATAATTCAATTACTATAAAATTCACCAAACTAAGCAGTTTTAATATATATAATCATGTAACCATCCCATAATACAAGTGAAAAAATATTTTCATTGCCCCCTAAAATTCTTTTTCAATTAGCAGTCACTCTGAACCCTAGCCCTACCCTGTCAGCTCTAAACTCTTACATTCTGGCACTACAGAGTTGCATATTTTGTGCTTTCATGCAAATAGAATCACATGATACATGATCTTCGGTAATTGCCCTCTTTCAAATTAGCATAGTATATTTAAGGCCTAATCCTCTTGTAAGATGTATTACTACTTCATTCCCTTTACTTACTGAATAATATTCTGTTGTATGGATATACCAAATCTCATTTGTAGAGGGACATGTGCTATTTATACTTTCTAGCTATTATGAATAATATTGCAGCTAATAGTCACTAGATAGTTTGTGTGGAAATGTATGTTTACATTTCTCTTGGGTATAAATCTAGAAGATAAATTATTGGATCACAGTAAGTGAAACATGCTATCTCTGTTAAATTTTTGAAGAACTTTCAAATTCTTTCCCAAAGAGACTCCACCATTTTGCATTTCTACCAGTAATGTATGAGGGTTCCAATTTTCCACATCCTTGACAACACTCAATATTTTTTCTTTTCTTTGTTTCTTTCACTTATTCTTTTTTTAATTCTTTCTTTGTTTCCATCTATCCTTCCTTCAACTTTCTGCCTTCCTTTCATTTTTTAGTATATCCTAGTATTAGTGAACAATGTCTTATGCTTTTCCTTTGAATCTCCTTAATGAATAATAATATTGAGCATTTTATGTGTTTATTGATTATTTACATAGCTTCTTTGGAGAAATATCTAACCAGACCTTTCTAAATAATATTTTAAATCCCTACAAACAATTGGTCTATCTTTTCCTTATTTAGCTATAAGGGTTCTTTATACAGTGCACACACACCCCTTTAATGGAGGAGGTGTATGTTTCAAGATCCCCAATGGATCCCTCAGACTTCGGATAGTACTGAATACATACATACATGCATACATACATACATACATACATACACACATTCATACATACATACATGTATATGTATATAATTTTTTCCTATATATCCCTATGATAAAGTTCAACCTATAAATTAGGCACAGTAAGAAATTAGCAATAATAATAATAAAGAACAATTACAGCAGCATATTATAATAAAAGTTATACAAATGTTCTCTCTCTCTTGCTTTCTTTCTCTGTCTCTAATATCTTACTTTATGTAATAATCAAGATCATGACTGACCATGGATAATTGACACTGTGGAAAGTAAAATCAAGGTTAAGGGCGTGAGGGGTTTGGGAATCTGTATATTCTAATTATCAGTCCCCTATCAGACATATATCCCATTCTGTGGAATGTCTTCTCCCTTCCCTTGACTGCATGAGTACAGCACAAAATTTTTTAATTTTGTTGTAGTCCAATGTTTCTTCTTTGTTGGTGTTTATTCTTGTATGGGTTTTATCAGCAGTCATTTAATTTTGATCTAATGAAAGATGCCATTAAAACAAATATAACATAAAATTTAAAAAATTAAGAATAAAAAATAAACTACCTTTAAGAGAGGAAAAGAAAGTTACCTTGGCTGGCTAATAGAGCTTACCTTAGAGTGTATCAAGAGGCTTCTGTTTTGGTTCCCACTGCATTCCCATTTGTTAATGACCTTTGTTGAACAATTACCCTCTCAGCAGAGGTATTCCACTGCCTCCAAAGGGAAGAAGATAATATATGGACATACCACTTAAGACTCAACAAGTATTTTACTGACTCACCTATTTTGCGTGAAACCCTCTACTAATGCCAGATTTGGAAGGACAGGAGGATGCCAGGAAGTTGAGTGCTAAAAATAATCTATCTTCTATTCTAAATTAGCATATTTACAAGGAATACTATCATTATTATGACAAAAGTATAAAGGAAATGTTATTCAAAGTTGATCATTTTATTTAAGATATGTATCTCTGCCACCCTTCTTGGCTTGGTTATTATATGGTTTTCAAATTTCAAGTGAAACAGCATTTCTAAGGGAAAATATCTCCTCAAGGGAGATTCTCTTGTGTATTCTCATAGCATCACAAGTCATCCACCATTTTGTCCTTGTAGTAATCTTTCATCCTGGTATGATCATCAGTTATTTAGATGAAGAAACTCATAGGAACTACAGTCATGAATCAAGCAGTTACTATGTGTCACTGGAGTAGACTGCATGCCTAACATGCATTCTTTCGTCACCTCATAATGTCATAAGATGAAGATGCCAAGCCTCTAAAATTGTAAGCAATTTCCCCAAATGTATACAAGTAATAAGTTTTGACCAATATTTGAACTCATTGTTGACTCCAAAGTCATAGATTTTTATGTTCTTTTCTATATTACTAACAGGTGTATAAGCAGGTGAAGATTTTTAAAAGGAGACAATAACCTTTTTCAGTGTAGGCAAGTTATATTGTTTCATCCACAAACAAGGTCCATGTGAGTGCTCAAACTAGTAAATTATGAAATATATTTCATACATAATTGACATAACTTTTGAAACTTTTCAGGAGACTCACTGACAAACCACGAGAGTGAAATGAAGTGTGTCTTTTGGTTTACATGTATTCTTAATGAGCACCTAAAATTAGCGGGCTTGTCATGCATCTCTTACTGGATTTTCTCAGAGGATTCATGTCTAAGGATTAAATATACAGAGATTTTACTTTAGCATAACACATAAAGGCATTAAATGTATGTTGACTCATTATAGATAAGAAGCAAATGTTAGGAAGTAAAAACATGTCTCCAACTTGTGTACCCCCATATTTATTGCAGTATTATTAACAATGTTCAAGAATTGAAAACTATCTAAGTACCCATAGTCAGATGACTAGATAAAGAGGATATTGTATATATTCTTAATGGAATACTACGCAACCCTAAAAATGATGAAATCCTGTCATTTGCAACAATAGGGATGAAATTAGAGGGGATTATGCTAAGTTAAATAAGTCAGAAGGAGAAAGACAAACACCAGATGATCTCACACATACATGGACTATAAAGAAATGAAGCAAAGGATTAGACAAAATGAAAAACAACCCTTGGACATTGACAATAGAACTTAAGTTACCAACAAGAAGGGTAGTGGTGGTAGGAGTCCAAAGGAGAGTGTGAAGGAGTTTTGGTAACTTGATGGTGACTGTGGTATGTTGTCATATATTTGACAAATGGTGAACATACACATAGAGATATATTATTTTGTAAATCAAAGTTACCACAATTCATGTTTTAAAAAAGCAAAACAAAATATGTCTCTGGAAGTGTAATTAAAAGGTAAAAGGTTTTATATTAACTATGTTTATATTTGAAAATATGTTTAAAACATATACATACAAAATATAAAAGAATTAATCTGATTATATCTGTGTCATGGCAAGAAAATGCATGAATTTACATGCTAAAATGTCATGCTACTTCAGTAAGTACTTGGTATGCCAAAGTGCTGAAAAAGGTACAGTTAATGTAATTATTAATTCCTCACAAAAAGCACTGGTCAGATTCAGAAAATGGTTTCTCACAGAATTTTGAAATTGTCCTAGGTCATCAACAGCAGTAAGAAAGTCAGTATATTTTGTGTGCCTAATATATCCTGGTGTTAGCATGCATGATCTAATGTAAAGATGACAGTAATTCTGCAAGGCAAGTGTTGTTTCCCATCCTTCACAGATTAAGAAACTAATACTCAAATAGGCCATTTAAATGATTCTGGGTTCAGAGCAGGTTAAGTGACAAAGAAAGATTTAAGTTTCAGCCTCATCCCATCAATTATGTTGAGTAAAATATGCCAGATAAAGTATAAGAGAAGTACAGGATTATCTCACTCACATGTGGAATATAAAGAAACAAATAGATAGACCCCAACAAAATTCGTAGGATGCAAGATTATGGCTACCAGGGGATTGGGAGGGGAGAAGGAAGGAAGGAGAGAACAAGTGATGGTAAAGGGTACTAGAAATCTGGTGGTGGGTGTGGGGTGAAATGTGCACAGATGAGGGTGCAACTTAAATATGCTAAAATGCCTTTGGCAATGTAAACAAAAGAAATAATAAAATTATTATTACAATAAATAAAGGAATGTAAGGGGGGAAAATTCTGCTCCGTCTCCCATAATTTTTCTAGTAGACTATTTCCAGTCTCAGAATTCCTGGCTGCTAGCCTTTCTCTTAGGACCCGGACTGGTTAAAGCTGCCTCTAGATGAAAAGATGTGTTAAGACACTGAGTGCTTACTTGGAGATTTTAGTCTTCTTCAGTAAGAATCAATTTATCAAAAACTGGAGCAAATTCAAAAGCTCCATTTTTTTTTGGACGATACTAGAGTAATCACCAAAAGTGAGTCCTCTTTAAACAGTAATAATTTCCACAAAGTAAAGGTCTCTTGTTCTGATTGCCAGCATTTCTTTGGAATAATATGCCACCCTGCATTCATTAAGAAATCATGTGATTTTCATATGTTCTTGCTGCTGGTATTTCTTCTTTCATGACTTGTCCAGATTGTTTGACTACTTTTCTAAATTTCAAAGAATTTTTTATACGGTATACAGTATACCATTTCTTCATTCACATATGTTGAAAGTATTTCTTTACCTTTTTCTTTGACTTGTATTTTTTATATGCTATTGTTAGTTGGAAAGACCTTTTAATAGATGGAAATAATCAATTGTGGAGAATTTTTCATAACTTTTGTTAGAAAATGCAACACTATTCTGAAATCAAATAAATATTTACTCTAGAAAACTAAATCGTGCAATATCTCTTGTGACTTCTGACACCAAGTTCTGACATTTCCGTGTGTTTAGGGAATACCCACCAGCATTGAACGTATTTTTCCTGCACTGTCTCATACTCTCTGGCTCTTAAATAAGAAATGATAGTGTGTTGGCTTTTGTAAAAGCCTAAGAAATCAAATTATGATGTTATCGGCTTTTCCCTAAAAGAATTTACATGTTTTTAGCATGACAGATGTGTATATGGTGATAAGAAGCCAAAGATAGCCAGCAGAGGGTTCTATAAGAATATGTGGAAAAATAGAAATCTTGGAGTAATTTAGATGCCAAGTTTGTAACCAGAGTGTATTATGTCACTTGATGGCAATAGATCACTTTACCTGGGAGAGTCCTAAACATCCTTGGGATGAAAAAAAGCCTATTCAATGATCCTTCTGCACTTGACCTCCCCTGCTGAATCCCCACCATTATGGCATCATTGTCTCTTGGGACTTCCATATTTAGGTATTTTCCTCAGAAAACACCAACATGAACTTTCTTTCCTGCTGTGGTCCTTTTAACATGTGTTTTCACACTCTACAGCAAATGAGGTTTTGAAAATAGTTTATCTAGCATATTGTCTTTCTCTTCAGTACCTCCTCTCCTCAAATGGGGAGAAATCGATAGGTGCTGATAGGGTCCAAACAGAACCTCCACTGTCCTGGAAGAGCGCTCTAAAGTGGGATTACCTGCCCATGTCTCCAGATGTGGCCCACATCACTGGGCCTTTATACTCCAACACTTTTTCAATCAGAGATGTGTTTCACACATACCTACTCCACAATTGGGCAGCATATCTTTCCTGAAGGAGAGTCAGAGTGGTGCATCTACCTGACTGCTATACCTCTCAGGTATACCCCACCAAGTGTGCTCTTCCTTACCTCACTCAAATTGATGTCTGCTGAAATACCTTCCAGACACTGATTTTAGTGCATGTTTTTCTAAAAAGTAACCCTTTAAGCTGCTATCCTCTACTGATATCTTGGTGAAGTAACTTCCTTCTTTTGTCAAGACATTTAGAAAGGACAAAGAAAGCTTTAGGCACAGGATCCAAGGGGCATGATACAGTGGGGACAGAAAGACGTGAATTAATCCCAAGATTCTGTGAGTCTCCTGGTTTTAAGGATTAGGAGATAAAGGTCTGGAGGAGGGAGGTGGCCCAGTCACAGTGTTTTGACTGATCAAACGGAACTCATCTTCCTCCTCTGAGCTCCTCTTTTACCTTCTCTCATGCAAGCATGTTGAGGATTGTGGGATACCTGCCAGCTGAGACAGAGTATATCTCTTTAATGTGCAAAACATACTCATATCCTGGAAGAATAATTTCTTTGGGCTTCATTTGTAAACAGAACAGAGTCAAAGTGCCAGGGGAATGAACTCATTGCTATGTGCGCAGAGACTGTGAGGAATAATGGTTTACTCGTGTGGGAAAAAACACAAAACAAGCGCTCTCCAACCTCTCTCAATCTCATTTCCTCATCGCTCATGTGGGGATAATGAATCCTGCTAGCTTATTTCCCAAAGTGGCTGTGAAATTTTAAGAAGAGCTAGTGAGTGTACAGTATATTCTTATTTAACCACAGGCAGGTGTTTATTTTGAAATTCCTTTAGACCTTGTAAAAGTTAAAAGGGCTGTCTAGATGCCCGCCAATCTGAATGAAGTCCATCTGCAAATGATGATCTAGCTGTATTAGCAGAGTCTACTGGGTAAAACCCAGACCTACCTTTAGGGTTAAGATCACTCCTCACATCCTCCCACCATTGACTTCCACATATACCCTCATTGGTGTGATATTTGCTGGAATGTATTTGTCTTGTTGATGTTCACTGGACTTAGAAATTACTTTGGACTATTCTTCTCAATGTTTTGTGTTTGTCTGTTAGATTTATTATAGTGATAAGGACAACTCTCCTATCAACTGAATTCTTAGTGAATGGCACTCCTTCCAAAGCTGTCGATTTTCTTTTGAGCTTCTGATGTATTTCAGATACTTATAGCTTTAAAATTATTTTCTTTTAGCAACAACAACAAAAGTGCTAATGAAGGCAACAAATGAAGAGGCAATGGCAACAAAAACAGCAGGTTATATGTAAAGCAGGTGGCAAAGAGAACTGACACTAAAATAGCACATGGCCCCGGAATCTCGAGAGAGGCCCTGACTATTGGCACTAGATGTTGATCCTTCAGTAATTACAGAGCTCAGTGACCTGAGAAAGAATTGTCAGCAAGCAAGCTTACCTCTGTCATGCTTCCTACCCTTGCGCACTCATGCCAGCTGGGGCCCCAGAGCTGGTTTAAATTCTAACAAGAATCTCATACCAATACAAACATTTACATAACACAAGGTATTTGTCTTGGCTGCACAGAGATGTAAGCATCTTTCAGAATTCACATATTAAAAACCTTAAGAGTATTGACTTGTTGAAATTACTTCATAATGATGTATTTGTGGTGATTCAGGATTTTTTTTTTTTTTTTTTTGGTAGTAGTGAGTCCCTATCCTTAATGTTGCTTCTTCTTTTTTTTTTTTTTTACATTCATAGAATAGCAAGTCAGGTGGAGAAGAGAAGCGACTGAGAGGGCAAGGCTGGCTTCACACGTCCCTTATTCATAGCACTAGATTGCCAAGGGCTTACCTGGAATGGGTCATCATCATGCTGTCCTTCCAGTAAAAATGCAATACTAACGGCCTGCTGAGAGTGGGGCTTATGCAGCGACTTGCTTTTCCAGGGGTGGTGGATTCTGCTACTCTCTCCTGACCTCTCAATGTGAGCAATGGAAAAAGAATCCGAAGTGTGGCTGCAGAAGGGGCATTGCTCTGGTCTCATTAGCAAACCAAATGAGTCAAATAATTTAGAGAAACAGTTGTCAAGTAAGTTTGATTTGTAAAAATTACCTGTAGAGTTTGTGTTAAATTAGGTATATAAGAATAGAGAACTAGGACCTCCCCACTGAAAAATGAGTCTTAAAATAAAGGAGGGAATCAAGCCCAAAAGAAAGTTTCCAACCTTCTGAAATTTATAATTGAATGAATTTGACATTGACTATATAGACATGAATCATTTTCTACAATTTTATGATTATAAAATAGATTCTATGTATACCTTTGCTTGGAAAGATGTATTTTCTTTTTATACCTATAGCCCTTTCCTTTAGAGAATACATTATCTTCCCTTTAAACACATGTATTCATCATTCACTCATTCTTCATTCATTAATCAAAATAGACATTGCTGATACATGGGAATAAAAATGTTATAGTTGTGTCCTGTCCTCAAGGAACTTACAGCCTAATTCACCAATAAAACCTCCTGAAAGTTTAATAAATGGAAATGCATCTTTAGTTTTGTCATTACAACAAGATGAGATGTCACAAAGAACTACGAAGAATTGACCTCAGTCATCATCCCTAGCACAGACTAAACACTTTTCTTTTAAGGGTGATAACACAGCTGTATGATGTATGTGTTTTTATGAAAGTAGCTTATCACTACATCAAGTTTCTTGACACCTGTAAATGTTCAAAAATAGGAATCAGCACCACAATAAAAATATAATTTTCTTTTTTGACAGAATATATACTATAATCACTAGTGCATAGAATGGCTTGTCATTTTAAAAATATGTAAGTCATGTTTACAGGGATTTAAAACAAAATGTCTTGGCCATTATACAGTATTATAAGTGCTAGAGTACATGCTGAGTAATTCCAGGAGGGTTTTTTTTTCTCCCCTTTCTTTTTCTGGGTAGTTGTATAATTTAAATGGTTCTTAATTTTAAAATGTATTTTTGGCCAAGACGTTTAATGTTGAAAAGTGGCTATTCAGCATCCAGGAGATCATAAGTACTTTCATAAGAATTTTTATTATAAAGCAGAATGCATTTAAAAAATTGTTATTTACACAAAAGACCCTAATGGCTCTAATAGTTTATCAGATCAATAATCAATGTTTTAAAAGTCACTTCATTCATATTTATGTAATTTGCATGGTGAAAAGATCTTACATATTTGCATCATAACTCTTAGTGATTTCTTCATAACTATTTTTGTCCTCAATGTCATTTTATGCATCATTATGATGAAAATATTTTTTAAACATCATCTCTGCTAGAATATCAACAGATATTTTTACATGAGAAGTTCATAGAAGTCACCTAAGGTTATGACAATAACACTAAAAACATAGTCAGTTGTTTCCATTTTTGTAATTTCCCTAACTATGAGCTTTAATGGATCATTATGTAAAAAGAGCAAAAAAATCAAAGGTAATTGTAAAAGTTTACAATAAAATATTTTTAGCATCCTAGGTGTGTGTCAAAACAAGTTAGATGGTCTTTGTTAGTCATTATAACAGATAAAAGGAAATAAAAAACACTCAGGCAATCCTAAATTTTCCTGGAATCTGTAGTCTTGTGAGTCTGCTGTGTGTTTTTCCATATTTGCAGAGTAACTATCACCTTTCACAGTTTTATAAAACTGGTTCCAGTTTAATATTGCACATGTATCAATAGTCTTTCAAGAAAAAGAAATCTATTAAACCTGTCCCTTAGTTTCTACTTTATATTCTTCTTCAAATTATGTGTTGTCCTTCAGCTTTTGAAAGAAGCAAATATCAAAACCTACTTCTTTTCCAGGTTTATCTTTGTGATTTTTTTTATAACTCTGAATTGTTTGCCCAATTATTATTATTTTCACCTAAATAAACTCAAGGGTAACTTGATATAGTCAGCCTCTTTGAGCTGCGTACAACCAAAGACTATATATTGGTATTTGTCCATAATTATAATAAACTCATGCTCTGTTATGTCCAGTCCCATCCTTTTCAGAGGAAAAACCTTAATAAGAATCTCTAAACCTTAAGAAATCTCTGCTATACACCCTTGTGTCTTAGCAGTTAAGTGTGCAGTCTGGTTGGCGTAGTCCACATATTTCCCAAAGAACTGGATTCTCATTCTGGGGCCAGGGGTAACAACTAACATGAACAATTAAAGAAAAATAAATAAATGGTTCTCCTTCCTCTCTCCCTTACCTGTCTGCCTGTCTACTTGCCTTTTCTGCTTCCTGTATCTCTCCTTGAAAAAAAAAAAAGAAAAAGAAAAAAAATTTCTAATTTCTAGTTACAGTCTCTACAAGAATTATATAAAACTTGCAATTCTTTATCTGTTTTTTCCTGTTCTTCAGAAACAATCTCCATTGAATGGTATCTCACACAAAAATGAGTAAAATTAAAAAAAAGGGGAATTTTTAAATGACTTTCTTTTAACCTACCCCAAATCCTTCCCAAGATTAAGCTATGTAATTGATGGTCTTCTTAGAAACGTTATATTATCAGTTCCTCCTCCCTCTCATTTGCTTCCCCTTTTTCATTTCTTCAAGATCCTTGTAAATCATATGATTAACTTTCAAAGCAAGACTAGTTGATGTGAGTGAAAGAAATCTAATTGGAATACAATCGCCCCCCTACTGCTCTTAACATTTTTTGTGCATCTAAATTTGATTTGAATTTCAGATATCGTTTTCTATTTGACATTTATTTTACTCCAGCATATATGTGCTACATCGTTACCTAAATTGAGTTGTTATCTTTTCCTGCCCTTTTGAACTTAACACTATAAATTAACTATTGTCTTGCTGAAATAAATTCCTTTGCAGATTTCATATATACAGAACTTACTTCCATTTCCTTCAAGAATAAATATCCTGTTATTATTCTCATAGAATAATGCATTGATCTCTGCAAACAAAAAAAATGCTAGTACGGTATCAAAAGTATTCTATTTTAAATTTTAGAAATAATATTTCAAAGCATTTTCTTTACTTAAGGGAAAATATATGATTCATTTACATAAATAGAATCAGGAATCAGTTGGAGCTGAAAAGATTAAAAAACATAATACTCAAAATGTTATTATCAATTTTAAAATAAAAGCAAAAAGATCAATTAGTAAAATACAGTGAATTTTTGTAATTCTCAAGACTTTTTTTGACTGTATAGGGTCTAAAAATTCAATCTATTTGTTCCTTTCCAATTTCCATTATAAAATTATTCTTTTGCCCCAAATTCAAATACTTAACAATCTTGGGCTTCATGGATCTAAAATAAAGAAATCATTATTACTGGATATTTTTGTATTAAAATTTTTTAAATAAATCCTATCCAAAAAGAGAAAAATGTATCTCTAAAATTATAACGATGCAGAAATATCTATGATACATAGACTGCTTCTCAAGAAACAGCAGGGAATTTCAGTGAAATTAGCAAGAATTATAATATATCCCATCGGGAAGGTAAAAGAGACAAAAGTGTGATTACATAAAAAACAGAGAAAATCATTCTATAATATATAATCAGCCATGGAAATTTACTTTTGTGTTCTTTTTAAACTACATAAAACTAAAGATGTATGACTTCCTTTTTGTTATTAAAGTCCCCATTTCCCCCCTTGAGGGATTATTTTTTGGAATTTATACTAATTCCAATAATCTGGCTAGGTTTGAGATTTCAGTTACTCAGAGAACTAGAAATTTGGTTAGGAAGAGAGAAACTCTTTTCTACTGTACTTGAGTGCAAATTTCTGGTGCTCAAGAAAACACAAACTGAAAAACAGTACTTGGTCAAGAAGGTAGATTTATGACTTCTAAGGAATCTACCACAAGAGAGTATGAGCCCTCTGTGGTTAAAGACATCTGAATGACAATAAGGTAGTAGCACAAAGCAGGAAACAGATCTTGGTTTTCTTCAGTTTTGCATTATTGGGGTTTTGGAGGGGGAGACATATCTCCTGCCAGAAATCATTTTTAAACATTTATAACCTGGCCACCCGTTATCACTTTAAACCATTTTGTCCATGAAGGGTAACAGTTGTGTGGCAAGTCATATTTTATTATTAGGTGAAAACTTTTTTGAACAAGTGGAAACATTTATCTTTAATGGTGATTAAATGCCTGACAAGTTAGAATCTTTACAGAGAACAAAATGAGCTAAGTGCAAAAACAGGTTCCAAAAATAAATAGCAAATGAATAAAAGAGATTAATGAACCCAGTATTTCCAAATCAGGGAACCCAAAATACTTTTAAGGTAAATTGAATTATTTCTTATAAAGTCCTACAAAATAACAAAATAAAAATATCCTTCCAGTGTAATATGTACTTATCAACATATTGATCCCTTCTTGGCTTTTGCTTTCTTTTTTTTGTCCTCTTGTTATTTACTTCCATTGGATGGTTTACCTGATATCTACCCTGAAGATGCCTGTTTATTCGTCCGCAAAATCTCATTCTTTTAAATTCTGCAATGAACTAATGGATCCGTGAAAGGTGGCTTTTTGGTGGTGGTGACTGTAGTTTTTGTTTTTTGTAAAGGAAAGATATAAGTAGGAATGAAGGCAAGCAGGCAGGAAGAGAGAGAAGGAAGAAGCATTTTTATTTTTCATTTCCATTTTGTTGTTTACACTGGTACCAACCCAGCACAAGAGTACTGGTTTACTCCATAGGCCATTGACCTAACTGCTGCTCCACCAGGGCCCGCCCATGCAAGGTTTTTAATTTGGTCTTTTATTGGATTGAATCTATTTGAATGGAAGCAAAGTAGCAGTTAAACCTCTTAAGAACATCTTTGCACTGTACGAATCATAAAGATACGTTCTTCAGAATAATTTTTGAGATTTTCTTCTAAGTCTATGAAACCTATCACTGGCTTTAAAAAGACGAAAGATTTTCTAAGCTGTCAGTATTAAGCAGAAAAAATTTTTTTTAAAAAGCCAATAGTCATGAAGCCAATACTCATATTAATTGTGGACAAATTTGAAACTGATGAGTAAATACCTAACCAGTCTAGAGATATCCTCTATTTCTTTCTCTTTGATTCTTGGTTACATTAAGTAAGCCTGATATCTCACATTAACTGCTACCTTTCTAGTTTCCTTTGTAGCCAGAAAACCCTAACCAAGAGTTTAAACCTGTGCTGTTTGAGAGGCAGGAGTTCTGGCTTTGGCATTAGCTCCCACTTTCATCCCAGAAGAGATAATGGACCTAAATCTAATTATCTGTAAAGCTTGCTTGGATGATTGCTGGATGATAAAGCAATATATACTAATTAGGCACAAAGACAATGACATGAGAAATGAATTTTACAGATAAGCCAAAAATTTATCTGTGAACAGCATTTTAGAATTCTTTGACTAGAGCTATTAAATGGGCAAAATACATTACAGGAACATTTTGTTTATGTTTCATAAAATTCCTCTAGAAGGTAAATTCTTAAAGCATTTAGATATTTCAGTGTTCTAGAGACATTTTTCTTTTCTACTTGATTGCATCTTCCTGGAAGGTCAGATCCATGTCTGATTTATATTTTATCTCCATGCATCTCCATTTCTCTATTTAAGGTAGTCATTAAAATGTGTATTGAATATAGAGTTCATACAGCATCCTTTGCAAATTAGGAATAAAAGCACGCTTCCTCTAGGAAGATGTCACATTGCATAAGTCAATTGATGAGCAAGGATTATTTCCTCTTCAAACAACCATTTACTTAAGCATTTACCTTTCTTGCATCCTTTTTGAAACAAATCTGGCTATCTCAGGAATAAGAAAGAATGGGCTTGCCACAGATTATGTGAAGGAAGGTAACGCCGTATGTCACTTTCCTTTTGAAAAAAATTTTTTTTTTCAAAAGGAAAGGTGCAGTCAGGAATGAAGGCAAGTAGGAAGAGAGGCAGACTGGAAGAGAGAGGAGGAAGAAACATTTTATTTTACTTATTCATCTTGGTTGTTTTCCCTAAACCCAGGTCTTGAACCAGGGGCCCTAAGATATATGTGAATTGCATTGCAGTAAACTAACCTATTAGGCCACCAAGGCATGCCCAATGTTTCTTAAATTCAGACTCAAACAATGAACAGGGTTATGAGGTAAAAGTCTTATGGAGCTGAAGTTCTTATTTTTTAGTTATTTTAGTATTCCAAAGTAAAAAAATAATGTGCTTTTTTTTTTCTTCATGTGTTAGGAGGTGCAATAAGGAAGAGTATGATAATTTAGGGGTGATGTGCTTTTTTTTTTATTAACTGAATATGTATTGTCAGAGGGCCCCGTGTTTTTGCTGAAGGCACTGTCATGATTGTACTTATAATACCTTCAAGTAACTCATTATCATATTTCAAAACTTGCCTTGTTATGAAAGCTCAGTTAATGATCATGCAAAATTTTCACCAAATATACAAATTCTCATCCTCAATTTTGTGCTAAATCTATTCTAGAGGAAACTAAATGAGGTGAACCCTAAATGAGCAGAATCTAAGTAGATACACATTGTCTAAAGTGAATGATGATTCCTTTTTTAAATGGAAGTAGATTTTGTAATTGAAAGATAGATCCAGATATAAATTATTTAGTAAAATATTTGAGATAAAAATATTTTCAGTATCTTTAAATTCTTACAGATAAATATTCTCTAATATGAAATTGAAAATCTAATTTAAATAACTTATGAACGTTATTTTTCCAGTGTTCAAATTTAATTTTCCTTCTTCATACTCAGTGCCTAGTGTTCACATTCATATATTAATAAATACGCACATTTAAACTAACTCTATAAGAATAATTAAAGTTTATTAAATATATAATAGAATATACATAGATTACATCTAGAAAGGGGAGTCTTTAAAAGATCTAATTGGATCTTTTATGTATAGAATCTTAATAACAAAAATGTTCATTTTGTTCCTTATTATCTGCCTTTCTATATGTGTTATTCACTTTCTAGATATAAGCTCTGCTGTTATTAGATGGAAACTTACTTTCAAAAAATTCCATTGGTGAAAGCAAGTTAGAAACAAGCAGCTTCACTCATTGTAATAAATTTCTTAAATTTCAAAAAGATCTATTGTTCGAAGGCCAAAATTGTTCTCCAATCAATAAACAGAAAAATGCCAGGACTTAGTCATAAACAGTACAGTGGCTCAGTCAGCAGATAAAGGATTAAGAATGGAATAATGGGGTATGCTACCCCAATCCCTACTCACTCCCCTTCACCTAGACAAGTACATGCCAAACAAGCACCAAAAACAACCAATAAATGAAAGGAAACTCAAAGGTCACTTGGGTCATTATTTTCACATACCTTTGAATAATGAGAGCATCACATGTCAGCTAGAGGAGAACAAAATGTCACATTCTCCAGCTAAAGGTCAGCTATGGTCAAAGGTCACAGAAGGGAGGCCAGGAAATAACCTAAGAGGTCAGGCTGGGTGCACAAAGAAAGGTCACCAAATGTCAATGAAAGCATGCAGCTGTTTGGAGATGAAACAACTGAAACACCCTTTTGTGCTGACATGGACTAGGAAAAATGTCTCTGCTGACATTTTTTCTTAGCTGGCAGTTTTATGGGACATTGACATTAATGTACCCAACCCCGAATTAGCCTTTTTAAAAGCAACAGTTTGGAAGTTAAGTGCAGCAGTTTCCAAAGAGTCATAACCATGACATTTTTATTTCAAATGATTAATATAGCAAGGGACTTCTAACACCAAATAGAGATTTCATCTGCGCTCTTTCATTGTGACAATGTGTTAGCAAGTAGGCCTAGGGACAGGTAGTCATCAGTAACCATTATTTTCATATTTTTAAGAACTGTTATTATTCTTTTAACTGGTAGGTACTCAGAAGCCTCACCCTGTTACAGGACAGGGAGATATGAATGATTGCTCATTTTACTGAGCCTGGCAGCTGGCAGGTCTTGATCTAGTAATAAAATGCTTTCAGAGGAAAGAAAAGGATGAACATATCTGTAACTCCATTTTAAAGGAATTTGTACAAACCACTTGCAAAATAAATTCTTATCAAAGTATTAATCCCTTTTTTCAAACTAATAACTTCCATTTTAAGCACCAACTCTCAGAGTAACAATGCTTCAAGGTGAGAGCTGTGCCCCCAAGTATTCTGAAATATCAAACGTTATTGGTAGGAGTCTCAGAAAAGACACACATGTTGCATTATTCAGCTATTTAAATTATGGTTGATAGAACTTCAGCTTTCTGTGGGTGTGTGCATTTGTTTTACACAAACACACACATACACACACATATATTTGACACTGATCCAGAATTAACAGCTGTTTTCAAACAAGGTTAGAACATTCCACGTCTATAAACATCCTTTACTAATTCACAGGCACAAGGCCACGTTGTAAATGAAAGCTGTACTTTCCCATCTTTAAGGTTCCTCTAAGTGGCCGCAATTTATGATATGGACAGCTCCACTTTTCCCCCAAAATCTTTTGGAAGCAGTTGCTCCACCTTCTTCACATCACCTGTAAGAACACTACATTTATACAATGAAAATAATAATACAAAGTTAACATGTAGAAAAAAACCCTAAGCCTGTTTCAAAAGCAAGAGAAACTTCTTCCTAAAATCTCTGTTTCATATGATTTTTTTTGCTGTTGTTGTTTGTTTATTTGTTCCTTTGTAAATTCCCAGAGAGACTGCCAAACAATAATGCTCACCCCAGGCTTCCTTCAAGACTCACCAGAGGTAAAACTACCTTCCTACCTAATGGACCTTAGACATATGAAACCTGTCAGGAGAACATCATAAATCATAGAGATGAGAAGGGAGGGGGTGGGGAGATCTACACAAACCCTTTGCACTTAGGAGAAAGAGTTATTTAACACATCAGGGAAGTGCATTTAATAAATGAAGTCAGTGACTTGAACATGTCATATTCGATCTATACAGAGGTTGCTGAACTTTCTTTAAAAAGTCATTTTTATGCTGGTTGCTTTTCTTATGAAATTTTCTACACCTATAGTGTATGAAATGGATGTGTAAGCAGTTGATTGAGAAATGACTAAGGTCAAAGTTAATAAGGAAAGCAGAAGGTCTAAAAGCAGGCTGTCTTTTTTTTCCCCTTTAGAGTTCAAGAGACTCCATATGATTTGGGCATGACATATTAATGCCTCTGATGCAAGACTTTTGTTTTTTTTAAATCTGCCTTCAGATAACTGATACTCAGATAGCAATAAATGAAGAAGGTGTCCCATTGCTGGAATTACAAAAATGAACTTTCCCCTTCTAATTTCATTCATAGACCAGTTTTTTATCTTTAAAGTTAGAATGAAGGAGGAGCTCATCTGGAGTCAAGTAAAATGTTAAGCAAAGACTTGAAGGGATAAAATATTGCCTTAAAATGTCAGGACCCCACAAGTTAGGTTATGAAATCTGGTTAAGAGTAAAAAAAAAAAGAGGCGGAGGAGATGTAAGTGCCTATTGTTCAAGGTCTGGGTTGGGGGGCGGCATCCAAAATATTCAAAAAATATGTCAATAGCAAATACCAAACCGTAAAACTATTTTGGAAAATGTTTTTGTATCCCCTCAGTTTTTCTGAATCCCTTACATTTTATGTTATGAGTGTCCCTGGGTTATTTTGTCATCTTAAAGAGTATAACAGCCCCATCAGATCAACAAACGAGTTTGCTGCCCCATAAGGGTTTTAATTGAAACTTGGAACACACACAGTGAGGTTCATCAGATAAACATGTGCCAAATTTAAGATTAATATCTACCCTAAAATGGATGCGATAGCTTCCTTGAAAAAACCACTCTCCTCATCTTCAGATGAGATAAAGTTAAACTTTTTATGATGCTTTTAGATTTTGAAGCAGAAACCGTATTCAGCACCCAAAAAAAAGTTAATCCAATCAAATAAACACCCCCCTGCCCCCACCGACACCGCCCAGAATATTGCAAAGAAGAAAAAATAATAATACCTAATCTTACAAAATTTGAAAAAGCCAGAATAACCACACCTAATGTACACGGTACTCACTTACAGAAAGAAAAAACAATTCCAGGATTAGATGACTTGGGTACTTGCACATTTAAGTCTAAATTATTCTCTAAATGCTTTAAAACTATAACTTCTTCTGCTTATATTAACTTGACTTTTTTTTTTTTTTGTCTAGTCATGGTTCTTTTTCTAGTATCTGAAAGTGTGCCAAGCTAAATGTCAGCACTTCCATAAGGAAGCTTTAGAGTTCCTTTTGGAGAAGATAGAAACCTCAAATGACAAACACGCTTATTCCGAATGTCCCACCTGCAGGTGTGACTTACTGCAGAACAAGGTCAGAGAACACAGCAGCAAGAGAGCTACAATTTGTTTGACTTGACATTCCCAGGCATTTCTCTTTGTTATCACTGTATCATCATTTTGTGGCCAAGAGAGCAAGGCCAGCTCTTGCTTTCATGTCTGTCTGGCTGGTCGCCCTACATACCACAGAGAACTGCAACGGATTTCACTTTATGAAAAGCTTCCATTTGACTTTAATGCTGTTAAAGCATTGCCAGGGCAAGTTTTGAAGTCTTTCCCCAGGCCAGACTTTGGCTGAACAATTCTCCCGATCCTCCTGAACACTAGCAACTAAACACTGTAGTCAAGTGAATGGTCTGAGCCCAGCAAGGTTGGAGGTGTAGCCCAGACCCAGTCTCTTTATGGCCGTCATTTCTAAGGTAAGTCCAGAAGATGAAATGACAGAGGAGTCGGGCATGAGAATACTTTTGCATTCAGTCAATAAACCTTCACTACCTGTTAGAGGGGAGAATAAGTTCTAGACACTGAGAATATAAAATCGCAATGGTATACTTGCAAAGTTCAAGATGTTTTAATAAAGACTAAGCCAAGGCTGAAACACCCTATCTTAGAGATCACAGCTGCAACCATGCTGCCTGTATTAGATTTGAATTCCCTCTTGAGTTGACACCTGCCTGGAGATTCAGGGGGCATCACGCAGTATAACACATGGATGACTTGGGAGGGAAAGGTCACATCTAAAGTAGCATTGGGGTATTTAAGGGCATTATATATGTACGTATATGTGTGTGCATATATATATATAATTAATGTAAATTTATTTTAGATTTTTCAATGAACTTAACAGAACTTTCAGAGCCATTCTCGCTTAGGCATATCCCTTTAATTTTGTCATTCTTCCTATTACTCCTATTCTAGAACCCCTTTCTTGACCGTTTATTGCAACATATGTTTGTACCTATATCTTTCCATTGTCACCTCGTATAACTTTGCCAGTGCAGGTTATTCCTGGCCCTCGCTCCCACCTACTGCCTTTGACTTTCATGACCTACCTCCGCATTTACCAAGCAATCCCAATAGATTTCCACTACACATTTCAAACACTGAGAATGACATTGATTTTGAAACTCAGCTACATTGCTAAGAGAAACTCCCTGAATATACCCAATTACCCAGTTTAGGGAAGTAAGACTTCTCTGACAAAGAGAGAGAGAAATGATCTATTTCAAACTAAAGTACTGAAAATTTCTACCTATTCTCATTCTAAAGGTGAAAAGTGAAAAAATGAGTCATAAAGAAAATGAACATTGTCCTCTGTAACCTATCCATTAAAGGAATGGACAATACTTGGGTAATGATGTTCAATTTATTCATAAGAAGACAAAAAGGCTTTTTTTTTTTTTTTTTTTTCCCTGTTTGGCTCCCTTGTGAGAGGCCCTTTGGCAAGTGAGGATTTTCTGAAGGTATATAAGGGGCAATTTCTTTATGTAAGCCTGTATGCATCCTTCTATTTCATTGAGCATTTTCCCTATCCTAGTTCATCTTTCCCTTCTAAGTGAGATGGACATCTATTACACAATTTTTTCCAACTTAAAACATGGGATGGCATGCAAGTTCCATATTACTTGAGCTTTAAATTGGAAACAATCTTTAAGGCTATTCTCCTGGGTCTTAGCAGGATGTGGAATTAACACTTCAAAGGGTTTAAATGACAGGACTCCTTACAGAGTTATAGGCAGGATTTCAGGAACAAATAGGGAGAATGAGTCACCCAGGGAGCAGCATCATTACTACCTTTGGTTTGAAGAGACAAGAAGAAATAATTTTACCAGAACCCAGCAAGAACTAGGATGTTGAAAGAACTCTCCGTAGAAGCTGTCATTTTTGAGAAAAACAGCAACTTTCTAAGATATGGTGGCAATACAGGAGGCAGCAGAGAAGAAATACTCTACTATATAGCCTTTCCATCTCCTGCCAGGGCACACTATGGGCCCATTACATTTGTAATCATTCAACAATAGTTGCTACAGCAGGGATGAGCTTCCTGAGACACAGAAATGGGTAGAGAATCAACTGGGGAGGAGGAAGAAAAAACTACCACCAAGCTTCTTCCTGTGACTATAAAATAGAGTGAATTTAATCCTAAATCTAAAACTTTCAGGAATTTAGAGAAAGTTACTTTATAGAAGTTTGGTGCTATAGCCTGAATTGTGTCTCCCCCAAATTCATATGCTGAAGTCCTAAATCCCAATGCAACCTTATATGGACATAAGGTCCTTAAGGGATAATTAAGGTCAAAGTGAGGTCAGAAAGAGTCCCTAACCTGATAGGAGTGTGGCTATAAGAGAAGGAGAGAACTTTCTTTTTCTCTTCCACACGAAGACACAGCCAGAAGGCAGCCGTCTGCAAACCAGGAACAGAATCAGCCAGCACATGGGTTTTGAACTTTTTAGACTCCAAAACTGTGAGAAAATTAATGCCTGTTGTTTAAGACACTCTGTCTATGATATTCTGTTATGGCAGCCATAGCAGCCTAACACAGCCAGGCCATGTGTTAGATACATGATAGATGAGAATACAGGTTTTGAGTCATACAAACCAGAATATCAAGAATAACTCACTTATTTTTTGTTTAGGTCTTAGGAAATGCCCTGAATATCAGATTTTTGATTTAAGCAATGAATATACTAATTTATATATCAGTGGACTTTAAAGAGATTATTTATTTTCCCTCTAGTATATCTTTCCTCTTCCTGAAACACATTCTTTAGTGAGGTAAAAAACTCAGTGTTTCTATGTCTTAGAGTGACTTTATTTCAACTGCTTTCCCTTAATATGTTAGTATTTATAGTTATTTTCTTGGTCCTTTGGAGATATTTTTCATAATCTTCTGTCTCCTATTTTAAGTAATAACATTTTTTGTAGGTAATTTGTCTGAGATTTGTTTTTTTGGCAAACTACAATTTCATTAAGGGTTGACCAAGTAAATAGTTCTTTGTTGCTGTCAACCGAAATTTTTCAAAATTTGTGTTCATGTCTGTCATCAAAATTGGAAAATGTGTGGGCATTATTTCTTTCTATAGTGACTTTTCACCATTCTCTATATTCCCTTTAAAAATTCAGAGAAGCCATACGGTACACCTAATATCTGAAGTTTTTATGGATCCTATTCTGCTCTTTGTTGCTTATGCTATTTCTTAATCTTGGTACTTAAATTCCTGCTGCATTTTTTTGTTAATTTTGTGATTGTGAGTTCACATGCGATTAACCTTGTTCTATGAGACTATTCTGAGTCCCAGACTGAGAGCCTTTTCTTCTAGAGATTATTTACAATTCCTTATGCCACCCTTAAGATGTTCACCAACAAGAGGTGATGTGAATTCAGGACATATGCTGATATTGGGCCTGGTTAATGGTTATGAATTCTCAGGGAAAGTTTTGTTTGTTGTCGTGATATATTTACCTATTCTGGGTATGTTATATAAATGGAATCACATAATACATAGGACATAGCTTCTTCTATTTCCCATATTATTTGCCAAGTTCATCATGTTGTGTCATGTAGCATTCCATGTCGTCTTGAGACTGAATTCCATTGTATGTATATATCATAATTCATTATTTTGATTCATTCATTGATAGACAATATTGACAATTGAATAGTGTTGCAATAGACATTCAAATGTAAGTTTTTACTTGACTCTCTGTTTTCAGGTATTTTCAGTTATATAATTAGGAGTAGAATTGTCCATCATATAGTAAATCTGTATTTAACATTTTGAGGAACCACAAAACTGTTTCCCACAGTGACTGTACCATTTTATATTCCCACCAGCAAAGTACAAGGGTTCTAGATTCTCCATATCTTTGTCAACACTTGCAAATTTCTTTTTCTGCTTATTTTTGCTTATCACAATTCTAGTGGGGGTGAAGTAGAAGTGTATTGTGGTATGGATTTACATTTCCCTCACGATTAATGATGTTGAGCATCTCTTCATAGACTTGTCATTTATATCTCTTCTTCAGAGAATTTTTCATTCTAATCATTTGCTCATTTTTAAACTTGGTTGTCACTTTGTTGTTAATTTGTAAGAGTCCTCTATATATTCTAAATATTAGATGTCTATCAAACACATGATTTGCAAATATTGTCTCCCATTCTGTAGTTTGTATTTTCACTTTCTTTATCATGTTTTCAGATGCACAAAAGTTTTCCATTTTGATTAGATACAATGCACCTATTTTTCTTTTGTTGCTTATGCTTTCAACATCATATCTAAGATCCATTGCTAAATCTAAGATCATGATTTACCTATATATTTTAAGAATTTTCAAATTTTGTTTCTTATATTTAGGTTGCTGATCATTTTGAGCTAATTTTTACAGAGTAGAAGTAGAAGTTCAACTTTATTTTTTTATATTTGAATATCTAGTCCCAGCATCATTTGTTGAAGAGGAAAGCATTTTCCCATTGAATTGTCCTGAAGTCTTATTGAAAATTGTCTAGAGATATATAGGCTTATTCCTGACTCTGTTCTATCCCTTGGGTTATATATCTGTCCTCGTATGACTACAGTTGTGTAATTTTGCCCTGTTTTTGAAATCAAATGCACATCCACTAATTGCATTATTCTTTTCAATGTTGTTTGGTTTACTCAAGACCCCTTGAAATTCCATCAGCATTTGAGAAACAGCTTTTCCATATCTGCAAAAAAATGCAATTTGGGATTTTGATAGATTTTGCATTGAATCTATAGATCACTTTGTATAGTACTGACATATTAACAATATAAAGTCTTCCAATCCATGCAAAATACATATCTTTTCATTTACTTGTATCTTCTTTAATTCATTTTGCTTTAGAATAAAGTATAACACTTCAGTAAATTTATACCTAAGCATTTTTTCTTCTTTAAACAATTGTAAAAATTTTTTAACATTTTATTTTCTGATTATTTTTGTTTTTGAATGTTTATCTTATACCCTTCAACTTTACTGAATTTGTTCATTAGTTTAATTTTTCCCCCTTTTTTGAGACAAGACACATAGCCAATTTTCCTGGTTGATAACCTATGAGACCAAGATATTATGTTTTGTTTCAAGCTAATAATTTCACTGAGCATCTTTTTAGAGTTCTAGTTTTATGTGAAGTACTGACCTAATTCTTCATCTTTGGTAGCCCTAAGTTTTGTCTGTTACAATCACATGTGGTCTGTAAATATTAGTCTCCCTTTCAGATGGTTATGGAAATCACTTGTCAGTCAGCCAGGCTTTTTGCTCTGGTTTCATGCTTTGTTTTAGTTTGACCTTTTCTGCTAGCTTTGTGTGAGTGTGGGTATATCTGAACATGCGTGCATCTTCTTTCACATTTGAAATGTCTCTCAGTAGATAAGTTTTACAGGACGTTTGCTTTGCTATTGCAGATATTGGAGTCTTAGAGGATTTTTTTTTTTTTTTTTTTTAGTGAAAAGGGATTGTGTTTGCAAAAAGCATAAGAGATCCTGTCTGATAGTTTCTACTCAATAGTTGTTACTGACTGCAAGTTTATATCCCTCCAAAATTCACATTACACATCTAATGCTCAATAAAATAGAATTTGGAGGTGAGACCTCTAAGAGATAATTAAGTCATGAAGTTAAGGGACTCTTGATCTTGAACCATGAGAATTTTATTGCTTAAGCCATCTAGTTCATGGTATATTTGTTATAGCAGCTTGAATTGACTGAGACAGACAATATTTTTCTGTTACACATTTTATTACAAAATGTGCAAGACATGCATAATAAGTTTTATTTTTTATATAAAGTATTTTATTTTTTCTTTAGTTTATGCTGCTATTTGATTTTAGGATATTGAATTCAAACCTTTGTCTGCATTTAGCACCATCATCACCAACACCAGAGTTCCAGTGCCCTCTACTACCACCATATCGACTTACTGGTTTCCTTGTTCTCTCCCCACCACAGCCTCCTAGTATTCACAGTGCATCCTGTGAATTTTGTTGAGATTTGTCTGTTTGTTTTATTTCTTTATATTCTACATGTAAGTGAAATTATTTGGTTCTTTTCTTTTTCTCTCTGGCTTATTTTGCTAAGCATAATCATCTCCAGTTCTACGTAGGTTTTTGCAAAAGGCATAATTTTATCTTTTTAACAAGTGCATACAACTTCATTTCATATATATACCATGACTTCTTTATTCACTCTTATGTTGATAAGCATTTATGTTATTTCCATATCTTGTCAATTAGGAATTGCGATGCTATGAATATAGGGTGCAAACATTTTTTTTCTGATCAATGTTTTTGTATTCTTTGGATACATGCCTAGAAGTGGGCTTGCTGGATCAAATGGTACTTCTGTTTTTTTTTTAGAGGAATCTCTATTCTGTTTTCCAAGGAAGTTACACTAATTTCCATTCCCACTAACAGTGTAAGGTGTTTTTCTCCACATTCTCTCCTTCACTGGTTGTTTCTAGTCTTTTTGGTGCATACCATTCTCACTGACATGAGGTGGTTTTTAGCATTATGACTTTTAACTGTGAAATATAATGAACAATTTGAAGCTACTGTATTTAGAAATTCAATGTAAACTTAAATCTTGCTGGAGCTGTATGATTTTCTTGGAGTACTTTCTCAAAACACAGTGCAACACTTCCCTTCTGGGATCATTCCCTTTCACAGAGTAAAAAAGTTTCACTGATATGAATGACAACAACAGTGATAAGACTATTGGATTAATTTGGAGTGCTTCATAGAAATGCACATTTTGGTTAACCCTTTTCAGTTCACGTATTTTACTGTTGTCAATTATTAGCATTGAAGCAAAATCAAGTATGTGTAACCTGAAGCTGTATTTGAATATTTCATCCTGCTGGATTCTATGTGTGACAGCATGGAGACTCTTAGAGAAGAGCAAAAGAATTAAGTTCCAAAGAAACTCCCACAGAGCATCTACAATAAACAAGCTCAGCTTAAAACAACAGAATGAATGTCCAGGAGAGATGCAATTTCATCATGAAAATAACTAAAATAAGACTTAAAATGAATTGAATCTTATTCTGCATAGTAAAGTTGCTGTTAGAGAAAACTGTGGATGACAGTTATTTATTGATCCAGCCTAAGCATTGATTTTGTTGAACAGTCAACTCTTGATTTCCACCTTCTAGAACTTTGAGAAAGGTTTTTCTATTGTTAAAAATACTTTTCATTCAGAATAGATAGCTATTCAATTGTTTATATACATGTTTTAGATACAACAATTTAAAAATAGATTCATGAAACATAACAATTAGATCTTAAAACTAATAAAAGTAATATTTGCTTGCTCTCTGATAAAATGCTCATATACACAATCACACAATTTTTAAAGATCAGTTTTAGGTATGAACTTGTTTTGTATACTTTTTATTGCCCCATAGCAGGAAATGTCATTGTGTGCTTTCGGGTTTGAGCCATTTGTGGCTTAATTTTACTTTCAAACTTCTTTCTATTACTATAGTTTGGGTCAGGCCTACTATACATGAATGCAGTACTTATATCATTATATTATAAGAAGTTAATTGTATTGCTTGTGCTAATGAATTATTCATGAAATAATCACATAAATTCACTCCATGCTGATGCTTTATTTTGCATACGAATTTGAGCATAGTGCATTTTTCACATTTTGATCTAGAATGATCTTGGATAATGACCCATTTGTGGATGTAGGGATTTACATTGACATCAATATTCCTCTTTTCTCTAAATATTGTTCCATAATGTGTATGTTTCACCAGTTAGTATAGGTCATTCAGAGTCAGGACCCTGATAATAATTTATTTTTGAGGATTTGAAATTGCTGCTTATTAACAGAATTTCCAAGAAAATGTCCTTAACAGAAAGCATTATGTTACCCAAGACCTTCCAAATTGTAGGCATCCCTTCTTTTGTTTTCTTCTAGCTCACATTTTCTTAATAAATCAATCTCTTTAGTCTTGCTTAATATACGGACTTTAAATTTAATTACTTAGACTTTTATCTAGTCATGCCACCAATCACTTACAGATAATCCTGAAGTTTTATACATGACATGATGACTCAGTGGCAGGGTTTCCTAATTGTTCTCCCTGTTTTGTTCTTCTCACCTCCAACCTTCATAGTTATCCTTTTTTTTTTTTTTTACAAATGCTGATCATAGCATCAGCTTCTTCTGCACCAAAATCTGCTGTGACTTATCATTTACTATTCATGTTTAAACATCTCTAATTTTCTTTCCACTCGTTCCCAATGCATCCACTCTTCCTGTTGATCTTATTTAATCTTGTATCCTTTATAGACCATTCAACTTATTGACTTAGAAGCATAGCACATTTATACCACTACCTACCTCTTTGTTTACTCCCCTGCAATTTCCTAAATTTACTTATAACTATAAAAAACTTGCCATTATCTAAAGGCTCAGCACAAATACAGTCTAGGCTATGACAGATTATTGTACTATCACTCACTCCAATAATTCCTTTAGTATCTACTTTCCTTGGCATTTATTATATTCTCTTTTGCATTTACTCTTTGTTTTTGCTTTTTCACTCTTGTTCACTCTTATTTTACCTATTTTAATTCTATTATTCCATAAAATTGCAAACTTTTGAGAGTCTGAAATATGCTATCAATTACCTTTTTTTCTTCCTTTGAAGGGATAAATTCTTGCTGCCCCATAGAATCTAACAAATCATAAGTGTTAATAACCATTTATTTTATTTGACTCATATTTAATATCATGGCAGGTATTGACATGTACATAATACCATTAAAGAGGATCCAAACGACCAAGCTATATATTAGATCGTGACTATTACTCCAAGCAAGCATATTTATCATAAGGCTGAATAATTATTGTTATTTATGAGAGTCCCGAGTTGGAAAGTTATTTGACCTGTCTTACTTCAATTGGAAATATCTGACATCAACATTTTGAATGCGAAGATGATTTGACTCAACTACCTGTTATTCATTTGATCACTTGGATAGATTTAGTTCATTTGGCTGACTGGTCAGATACTCTTTTCATGATTCTTGAAGTTATAAGGCAAAACAGAGAAGATGAAAATCGCATTTGGGGGAGAAGAATCCACCTACAGTCAAGAGTATAAAAGGAGTGCACCTCCTAACTGCTATATTTTAGAAGGCAACAACAGCCATCGTATTTCTACACACTGAAAGTAACACTAATGCCTCACATTTACACAGACTTGCAAGATGACATTTTAACCCTTGGATTCCAATGTCATTTTAAATTGTAAAATAGTAGTTTCCTTGGAGATATACAAGGGCTGGACTTCAAATTCAATTAAGAAAAATTATAGACCACATATATCTTATTCTCACACTGTTTCCAGAACATAAAACAGTGTCCAGCACCTAGCAACTGCCAAAAAATTTGTTTCTTGGAGACAACAATAAATAAACATGGCAGCGGTGGAATTCAAGCACAACCCAATATTATACTTGTGGACTCTATCCAGTGTTTACAGATATATTCTCACTGATCTTAATATTCTATGTTGAGTTGCTTTAACAATCCTCTTGTTTAACTACAGGAAATTAAGTACTTACTAGAGTTTCCTTAAATATTTCTGGCATTTGATATTATTTGTTGCTTACTATCATGTCTAAAAAGCCAAGACCTCAAATCTTCGTTTCTTGCATCCATTGAAGAAATGCTTCAAGGTTAAAATACTGTTTTCATGACCACCAGAAAAATTTGCCTTACAATGTCTCAGTGAAATTGGATCTATTTCTCCAAGACTAAAGGTGGATGAATGTTAAGTAGTAAAAAGGATACCGATTTGGGTACACCCTGGTGGCCTACCAGTCTAGTACACTTTGAGAGTAGTTCCACATACATCCCAAGGTCCCAGTTCAACATCAGGAGCCAGGGGGAATCACAAATGTGAGCTAAATAAAAATAACGAGCTTTTTCTTACTCCTCTCTCCTTCTACCTAACTGCTGACTTGCCTTCATTCCTACTGATACCTTTCCTTAAAAAAAGAAAAAAGGAAAAAAATGGGATACCTATTCAATGTTGGGCTTATATAGCACTCCTAAAGCAAATTGCTTGAGCTTCCAGTGTCAGGGTACTTAGACTCAGGATCACAAATTTTCAACTCAAACACCAAGACCACTTCTAGGCTAAGATTCTTCTGTCACATCCTCCCTACTTGTACTATGTGATAAATCTGGCATTTGCAAAGTCAACGAAATCAGAACTGGTATTGTCTAAAACACAAGATATTTTCTCTAACTGGAAACTATGTCTTCTTAGAATGTGATTCAAAACGAAACTTTCACTGGCACACATGCAAAGTGAGAGTTAATGTATTCATCTGTTGGTATACTCAGCCAAGTTTCCTAGAACAGCTTGTTGGAGTTCAGAGTTTTATCTTAATGGGTCAACTAAGTGACATGTAAATTTGATATTGTTTACATGTATTGCTATTATGTTGTTTATTTGTTTGTTTATTTTGTTTGTCTACTTCCTATAAACAACTGGTAACTAAACCCACCTCCATTTACCCCTTCTCCAACTAAGCTCCATTGTTGACTCTAGCGACCACACATCTCCTTCCTTATCTTTTCCTTTCAGAGATCACTGCCCCTACCTCCAACGCATCAGAAATGGATGTGCTCCTTACTGGATGTAATTCTTCTTTCCATCTCCCATTTCCTATGGACAAGAGTGGTCATAAGTGAAGTGAAATGATGCTCAATATACTACTCTTAAATGTTGGAGTTCCAGAAATTTAAAAGTCAATATGAAACGAAACACATTAGACACTTTATGTACAGGTCCACAGTTTGAGACTAATCAAGAAGAGGAGAGGGAATAGAGAAAGAGAAGAGAGTGGTTGAAAGTAAGGGAGGGAAAAGGAGAGAATGGGAGAGGAGAGAACTTTAGTGATAGAGGCAGATGTTAACTATAAAATACTTCCCAAGTGGGAAATAATACATTACATTGAAGAGATAGATATGTAAAGTGCCAGGAAGACTGCATTTTATCATTTTATTTTTTAAATTTTCTAAATGTTTAATTTTTGATATGATACCACCTCACTTTTTTAATAAATTTTATTTAAGGAGCATTATATCATAACATACTTAGGTTTAAAGTGTGCTTCATTATAAATGAACATCTGTTTATAACACATTGAGTTTATCATAACCAATTTTGTTATTTCTTCACCATATAATTGATACTTTCTACCCAATATGACCACCCCTGTGTCCTCCCCACCCCTTGCAAGCACTAATTTGATTTTACATACTCTGAGTTTGATTTAGGTCATTTGTTTGCTTGGTGTCTCCATATACCACAAATGAGCAAGATCCTACCATGTCTGTTTTCTCCTTCTGACTTATTTCATTAAGAATAATTCCTTCTAGGTCTGTCAGTATTATTGAAAATGACAGTGTTTCATCTTTTTTTGATTGTTGAATGATATTCCATTATGTTAATCAAAATCTTAACTTTGTAAGCTAGCTAATTTTTTAATGATAGGACAGAGTTCTTTTCTTTTGTCGGAATGGAAAAATAATAATATAGAGAGAGAAAGTATGTAAAATACCATGCCCTGCATGTGAGACCTCTGTCCTATTAGTTTTCAGATAATTTAATAGATTAGAAGTAGGATAGAAAACATCTACATATAGCGTTTGGCATTTTCTAAGTGAAAGGGAAATTATAGGATTAAAGACTACAGAATAACTTTGAATGTCTCATGATGATAGGTAGAAGAAAGGAATATCTCAATGACACAGCTCAGGATTTATCACCTGAAGCAGGAATTAACTGCTGATATTTAAACCTCCTAATTGTCAAAAATGTTGGTGACTAAGAGCAATTACATCCCCCAAAGAATTAAATAACATTTATTGGGTATCCACATTATATGAACAGATATTTTCACACATTATTCTCATTTAATTTTCATAAATTCTCAGGAATATTACCTCTTTGTTCAGATACTGGAGTTGGGCCTCAGAGCATTTAAATGATTTCCCCATAGTCTCAGCAAATATGGGTCAAAGGCAGAATTTTAATTCAAGATGAATCTAGAATCCAATATTTAAAAAAAAAAAATTGGCCTAAATGCAAGAAAATAACTCAGAATTTTAAACATAATAGGAAAACAACCTAAATTCTCCAGTTCTAAAAAATCATTTTCTTTGTCATCATTGTCACCAAGAAGAAAAGTAGATCAATCATCTGGATGCATTTGGCTTAGTACTTGCAGTTGCTTTAAAGGAATTCATAGATTCATTCCCTCAACTATGGTTTTAGAATTACTAAAAAGGCATTCAAGAAAATCTGTAGTGCAGGTATATCGCCCCCATTATTTTGGTACTCAACCAAAACTTTCTGTTCAAATTCTTGTGATGTAGTTTATAAGTTTAAAATGGAAATGACTTTCTTTTTTTATAATTACATGAATACATATACACATGTTTTAATTTGTTTTAGAAGGTGGCTCTGGATTTATGTTAAGGTGTTTCTTTTTATTATAAGAAGTTGTTCCATTTTCAAACATGCCTCCTGCATAAAGTGTTTGGGATATAACCAAATAGGAAATAAAGTCAACTCAACTGAGCCCTTTTAGTTGGCTTCGTGAATAAAGAGAAAAGAAGGAAAAGAGGGGAGTTTAATCATAGTGACTGAGTACCAAGTAAAGATATAGTAGAATTGCCAGATGTAGCAAATTCAAAGACAGGACACACAATTAAATTTAAATTTCAGATAAACAGTGAATTTTTGTTTTTAGCTTATGTATGTTCCAACTATTACATAGTATATACTTATAAAAAAGATTACTCATTCTTTACTTAAATTCAAATTTATCTCTAGGTCCTATATTTCATATGGCAACCTTAGATGCAGGCAAATAATTAGCCTGGTTCCAATTACGACATGTCTTTTATGCTCAGATTGTCAGCTTCCTCCTGAGCTAAAGTAGAGGCTTAAAATTGATGCCTATTTTATTCACTTCTTAATAATGACAAGGTATTGATAGGCAGACATTGCCAAACTCTCATTAGTTTCTAAAAGTCAGGAACTACATTTAGAAAAAAAGCAGCTCACTCATGGAGAGGTCATCTAGCCAATAACTTCAAGTATCAGGAACACAGATGAAACCCAGGAAACAAGAGAAAAAAAGGGGTGTGGGTAGGGGGTGTGACAGAGGACCCAAAATAGAAGCAAAGTTAAAACTCATTCTCCCAGAGAGTGCCCTTAAACCTGAACTCAGTATAATATGTTCTTCTTTTAGGTATGAAGTGAACATGGTTGATTGTATTATTTCCCAATCAATAGCAGGGAATTATAAGGTGGGCAGGATATTTAACTAAGTAGACCAGGGGTTAGCTACATAGAAGAGAACCTGGAGAAAAAGCCCACACAATCATATAAATAATTACCCCCAAATTTAGAAGGTACCAAAATATCATTAATAGCTATTATTCAATAATGAGCTTACAAGTGGTTTTCTTTTTGCTTTACATTTTTTCACATAAACTTTTTGCATGTATAATTATAATCAGAAAAAGCATTACAAATACTATCAACAAAATAAAAATGGAAAATTGTTTTTAGACACTTTCGGAAAGTTCTTTTCTTGTGCCTGCTGGGAACACATATTAAATGCTAGTTTTAAGCCAAATATTTGTCACTTTCTCCTACAGGGTTGTAAGCTTTTTGAGTCTCATAGCCTGAATAGTTAGGAGAATGTCTAGCATAATAAGTGTTCACTAAATATTTGCTGAGTACACGACTCAAGTCAAACACATGGTTCTTCTCTGGTAGTCTGCAAGTATAACTCACCACACATCAGTCTCTCCAGACAAGGCTATATCACAGTCTATTTCAATCATTGACAATACAAGCTAGCATTAGGTTTATAGTCTGTTTTGGAAAGCACAAAAGATTATAACTCATCATGGCAAAGTTTCTATTGAAATGATTATCATCCTTTAAATTTTTGACTTAAAAACCAAATATCAAAAGATGAAATCCTGTCATTTGAATCAACATCGATGGAACTAGAGGGAATTAGTCTAAGTGAAATAAGTCAAAAGAAGAAAGATGGAACCAAATGATCTCACTCATAGGCGAAACTGGAGACAAAAGCACAGACTAAACACACAATCAACGCTTGGACATTGGCAATAGAATTGAGGTTGCCAGGAGGGAACAGAGTGGCGGGAGGTGATGTGTCCAGTGGACAATGGTGAAGAACTCTTGGTAATTTGTTGATGGACAGGGGGTATTGATATACTTTGGAGGAATGGGAGATGTGCATATATGGGTTCATATTATTTTGAAAAACAAATTTACCTCAAAAAACACTAAATTTGAAACAACAAATAACAATAAATGACATTAATTTTGAAAATTCTCTTTAATTGATGCTTTCATTTATTATGAGATATGACTGTATCTGTCAATTAAGGATAAAAGGCAGCAAAAGGGGACGGGGCTTCTAGGAGCTGTACTGTAAATCAAAGCACCACCTGTGATCTATCCATTACAGAAGATCACACACCATGCTCTCAAAGAAGAAATGATGGGCTTCTCTATGTGGCAGCTGGAGCATGTGCATCTCTGTGAATTGATTAAAAGGTGAAAAATGGCAAAACTCAGTTTACTTTGTGACTTATTGCTTAAAAGCTCCATTATCAGTACAGCCCAGAAAGACTTAAAACTCTACTCCTTTTTAATTAGCATTTGTAAGTGGAGTCCAGTCATTTCTCCCTCTTCCTGATTATCAGTTGGATTCATCTTTGTGTTAAAATGGTGGCTATTTAGCCAGAAAGAAATGTTGTGGCAGAGATATCTGACAAGAATAGTATGATTCAGCATGTATTATTTTTGTTTTACAAATGATTTTGCAGCACATTTAGCAACTTGGAAGGGACTCTCAAAGCAAAGCAATGGTGTTGCTTTCCCGCCAGTGCATTTTGGGGAAGCAGCTTTCCCAGTTTGCCCACAAGTGCACAGAGGGCTTTCCAGCAGCATCCTTTAACCCCAAGAGGCAGTTATTCAAAATTAAACTGCACATTAGGGCATTTTCACTACAACTCGGGTGTCAGTGCTAATGAACAACAGGGCTTGTGTGGGTAAATCAACCCGGAGATCCAGAGATACCTTATTATATTGGAGCCATTAAATTTGATTCCATTTTCACAGCTTTAAAGTTAAATTCAGTGGTAAATTTATGTGATTTGTTCTTTAGCTTTTTTCTCTTTCCACTCATTGAAGGTAGTGCTAGAGAACAAAAAATCAATTGCAATACAGAAGAGGAGAAAGAGGGAAAAGGATATAAATACATATATCACTATATATATATATTTGATTAACCCTTGAATAATTTAGATTCATTAATAAGTATGGGCTACTTTCAGTTCATAAAAGGAAAACACTACTTAGCATATCTAAGTTGCTCACCTATGAGAGCTGGTAAGGCTGAAGCCCAGGTAACTTCAGGAAGACGTAGAGTATTATTTATTTTGATTTTTTCAAACATAAGGAATGATATGCTTTCAAAAAATAGAAAAATGTGATATATATTTAACATTTCAGGTAAGTTAGTGATATATTCTTAAAAGACAACCTTTTGTGATAACTCCTGAAGATGTAATCATGCTTTTATATTCTACATGAAAATCCTTAGCTATGCAGTGATTAAATTTCATTCTTCAGGCCAAATCACCACTAAACTGTGAAGCCTGGCAAGTCAATGCTCAGGAGACAGTAATTGTTGTTACAAAGGCAGCATTTTGGTACTCGAAGTTTGACCGACATTGAAATTGTTTGCTTATTACTTTCTGAACAGAGAGGAACTTTTCTTACTGAAGGGGATTTAAGGTACCCCTTTCCGTACTACAACAAAGATGAGAATGCTAAGCCTAAAGTCACTATATGAAATATGGGTAGCACTGAGTATCTAACAGCCCCATCTGGAATGCTCTAAGAAATAGTGAAGAAAAGTAAATTCACCATAAAATCAGAAAAACTATACGTATTTAAAAACTGCATTTGGAATAAGGTCTTATAAAGAGTTAAATTAGGTTAGTAAGAAGGTTTTTAAAGGAAGACGCATAGGTCCACAGGCTGACTTTGTAACACAACAAATAATTAAAATAAAACCAACACTGTTCTTTCAGTCATGCTGGTTATAGATAATCACTTTAGAGAAAATGGAATACTAGATTCCAATGACCATATTTGTAGAGTTTGTGTCCATGAAGATGCAATAAACTCTGGGTATCTCTTATTATCACTTTTTGGATCAATCACTAGCAACAAATCCATTTGTCCATTTCAAACTCCTGAGTTTTAGCCACTGCTGGGGTCCTTGGACAGATATCTAGAACAATAGACTCTGTCAATGAATAATTGCTGAATGAATGAATCCTAGGTTTAATAGGCTCTCAAAACTGGATTCATGAATCTGGTCCTCTGAATGGAGGAAAACATGTAAAAAGATATCCTTAAAGAATTCCATTGCAACATGGCTTATTTTTGCTGAATATTTTACAACTAGATCGTTTTTTTCATATTCAGGATGAAATGAAGGCTGTAGGGTAAATGTTCTAACAAATTCCACCTCTCTGACCTTGACCTTTTAAGTGTATTTTGATTCTGGTCTTGGCTTTTGGCTAAGTGTCTATACAGAGTTCATCCTAATGACCAGATCAGTCTGGCTGAACAGGATGATCAGTAGAAGAATAGGATGTTCCAGGAGAGGGCTCCTGAGAGACTGATTTGGCTCTGAAGTCCTTTTGGCCAGTTCTATTGGCAGGGTTGAAAGATTCAGATAGGTCCACCCTGATCTTTTCAACTATCCCAGATTCTCTGTATCCATAAAGTCGCCGTCCTTGTCTTCTTCCTCCTCTTCCTCTCCTTCCTCCTCTTCTTCCTTCTTTTTTAAGAGTTCTTTTGTATGTCTATTAATTTCCTGTGGTTCTCATAGCCAGCCCAGATAATTCAGGATGATTTCATCTTGAGTTCTTGATTTATTCACCCATGCAGAGATATTTTTTCCAAATAAGGCTACAACCACATCCACAGGATTAAGTTAGACATATCCTTTGGGGAGATCATTGTTTAACTCACAACAGCAACTGATTTAGAACTAACTACTGTTCTAGCTGCATCTCAAATGGAACTTGGAAGTTGAAGAGGTAAGCAATTTTTAATATTATATTTGATATTCTAAAACTTATTTTAAAAAATTATCTCCTTAAACTTAACTTTATATTTATATACTCGGCAATCATTAAAATTATTATTAATACTACCTTCATTAGTGGTTCATATACACCAAGGTTTCTCAATGTTGACACAATTTGTAATTTTTAAAGGATAGCTCTTTTTTTATGAAGAGTTATTATAGGATACTTAGCAGCATCCTTAGACACTACCCCATAGATGCCAGGAGAACCACCTGCACTTGTGACTGCAAAACATGTCTAGACACTGACAAATGATCCAAGGATCAAAGAAATGTTCTGCTTTTTTTTTTTTTTACTGAAGTAACATTGCATTGAAACATTATATAATCTTCAGATGTACACTGTCATAAATCATTATCCGTATGTACTACATTAAGTTCACCACTAAACGATCTAATCTACCCTTCACCATATGAATGACCCTTTGTAAGTGATTTATTCACCTCCTTCTTGCTTACATTCGGACAACCAGCAATTTGGTCTTATAGTCTATGAATTCATTTTTGGCACATCCTGGTGGAGCAGCAGTTGGGTCAGTCGCCTCCAAAAGAGCATGTCACATACCCTTGGGTCCCAGGCAGGGGGGTAAACATTCAGTGTGAAAGACTAAATAAAAATAAAAAGCTTCTTCCTCCTCTCTCTTCTTGCCTGCCCACCTATTCACCTACATTCCTGTCTCCACCTTTCTTTTAAAATAAACAAACAAACAAACAAATAAATAAAATCTCATTTGTGTCTTATTCAGTTCATGTGTTTGTTTGGTACCTCTATGTAATACATATGATTAAAGCTATACACACTCTGTCCTATAACTTCATCCATGTTGGTGCAAATGGCAGGATTTTGTCTTTTTTATAACTAAGTGGTAATTTACTGTGTACATATAGCACATCTTTTTTCTCCACTCATTTGTCAATGGGTACTTAGGTTGTTTCCAACTCAAATATTGTAAATAGTACTGCAGTAAACATGGGGCTTGCATGTCTCTTCAAATTGTTGTTGTTATGTTTTCCAAGCAAATTATCAGAGTTGAGAAAATGTGATCATATAAAATTTCCATTTTTAATTTTTTGAGGAATTACCAAGTTGCGTTCCATAATAACTGCATCAAATTACACTACCACCAAGGGTACTTTTGTCTCCATATCCTTGCCAAAGCTTGTTTCCAACCTTTTGGATAACAGCCATTTTCGCAGATGTGAAGTGATACCTTATTGTTGCTTTGATTTGGATTTTCCTAATAATAAGAGATGATGAAATCTTTTCATGTACTTGTTAGCCATCTGTATATCCTCTTCACAGAGTGTCTATTCAAATCTTCTTCCCATTTTTTAATTGAACTGTTCATGTGTTTTTGTTCTTGGGATTTATGAGTTCTTTTTTGTTCTTTCTAAAAATTTAATTGAAGGAATACTGCATCACAATATTATGCATTTACTTTATATATACTAGATATTAACCCGTTGTCAGATGTATGACGTGCAAATAAGTGTCTTCTCAAATTCAGATGGATGTCTTTATTTTATCGATAGTTTATTTCACTACGTAGAAGCTTTGTACTGTGAGGGCATTTCACTTTTATTTTTTGCTTTTGTTTCCTTTGTCTGTGGAATCAATTCTCCACAGACATCTCTAAGAATAACATCAAATAGCTTAATGTTTTGATTTCTTCTATGTTTTCTATGGTTTCAGATCTTATCTCCAAATGTTTAATACATTTCAAATTAATTTGTGTGTATGGTGTTACATAGTGGTCTGCTTTCTTCTTTTACATGTGACTGACAATTTTTCAAGCACCATTAGTTGCTTAATTATATACACTTCACTTCTTTGTTATTAATATATGTGTGGGTTTATTTCTGGGATCTCAATTATATTCTATTGATATGTGTCTATTTGTTTTCCAATACCATGCTGATTTAATGACCATTCCTTTGTAGTACAGTTTGAAATCAGAAAGCATAATCCACTTTTATATTTTTTGCTGTTTGAGGTCTTCTGTAATCCAAAATAAATTTCATGATCTTTTTCTTCCATTTCTGTGATGGATGCCAGTGGGATTTTGATAGGGATTATATTGAATTGTATATTGATTGCAGTAATTAGCTGCTTCCATGTTGTTAATTCTTCCAGTTTATGAACACAAAATATATTCCCATTTCTTTGTATCTTATATATATATGTATATGTATGTATGTATATCAATAGTGTCTTGTATTTTCCGGTGTAAATGTCTTTCAATGGATTAAATTCATTTCAAGGTACTTCATTCTTTTTGATGTAATTAGAAAAGGGATTGTTTGCCTGATTTCTCTTCCTGCTACTTTGTGATTTATATATAAAGAGAAACAAAACAGATTTTTGCTTACTAATTTTGTTATCTCACACTTTGATGACTTTATTACTTCCAAAAAAATTTTACTGGAGTCTTTGGAAGTTTTGATATGTAATATGCTAGATTAATCTTACATCCCAGTCACTCATCCATTTCTAGTTAGTTTCTCTGTATGAGTGGTCTAGATTTATCCTTTTGCATTTGGCTATCCAGTTTTTCCAACACTATTTGTTAAAAAGACTTTTTTTTCCTCCATCATATAGTCTTGACTCCTTTGTCATAAATTAACTGACCATGTATATGTGAGTCTATTTCTGGTGATTCAGTTCTGTTACACTGATCTGTGCCTCTGTTTCTGATGCCAGTACATACAAATTTTGATCACTATCTCTTTGTAGTATAACTCAAAATCTGGAAGTGTGACATCTTAATTTTTGCTCTTGAGTGCTCATTATTTCTTTGGCTATTTGAAGTCTTTTGTGATTCCATTTACCTTTATAATTTTTTTGTTCTATTTCCTTGAGAATATGCTAGTAGATTTTGATGGGAATTGTAATAAATCTGTATATTGCTTTAAGTAAGATGACCATTTTAGCAATGTTAATTCTTCCCAACCATGAACATGGAATTTTTTTTAATTTCTTTGTATTACCCTTTATTTTCTTAAAGAATATCTTATAGTTTTCATTGTACAGGCACCTACCTCCTTCGTAAAGTATATTCCAAGGGATTTGATTATTTTTATTTCTGTTATAAGTGGGCTAGTTTTCTTCATTTTATTGTCTCTTACCACATTGTTAAGATATAAAATGCAGCAGATTTTTATATTTTAATTGTGTAGTCTGTTACTTTACTATACTCAGGTAATTCTAGTTATTTTTTGGTTGTGTCTTTAGCATTTTCTACATATATTATCATACCATCAGTAAATAATATTAATTTTTCTTCTTTTCCAATTTGGATATTTATTTCTTTTTCTTGCCTAGTTACTCTGGCTAGGACTTACAGTAAAATGTTAAATAGCAGTGGTGAGAGTGAACAGCTTTGTCTCATTCCTGGTAATAGAAGAAATACTTTCAGTTTTTCACCACTGAGTAAAATGTTGGTTATGGATTTTTCACATATGGACTTTATTATGTCAAACTATGCTCTTTCTATCCCAATTTTATGTAGTTTTATAATAAATATGTATTAAATCTTGTCAAATGCTGGGCATGTCCTAGTGGCTCAGGTGTTAAGTTCGCAACTGGGATGTACTCCAAATAAAGCCTAAGAACCCAGATTTGAAGCTCCATGGTAAGGGAGAACAACTAGAATGAATGAATAAATAAATTGATAAAATACTTCTTCCTCCTCTTTTTCTTGCTAGCTGCTTGCCTGCTTGCTGTCATTTCTGTCTGCCTTTCTTCCTCTTTAAAAATAAAATTCTTCCTCTGCATTTATTGAAATGATCATATGATATTTTTCCCTAGCCTTTGTTGACATGGTGTATTACAATAATAGAATTGTATGTGCTGAGCTGTCCTTGCATCCCTAAGATAAATCCCACTTAGTCATAATGATCTGTTTGATGTATTACACTATAAATTTCCCTTATTACTGCTTTTGCTGCATCCCATAGATTCTGACACATTGTTTCTTCATTTTCATTTGATTCCAGATATCTTTTTAATTTCTTCCTTAATTTCTTCTTTTACCCATTGGTTGCTCAACAATATGTTGTTAAATCTCTACTCTTTTGTGGTTTTACTCTCTTTCTCCTTTCTGTTGATCTCTAGTTTGATGACATTATGATCTGAAAAGATGCTAGATATGATTTCAGTCTTTGAAAATTTACTGAGACTTGTTTCGGTTCCCAGCATAAGATCTATCCTTGAGAATGTTCCATGATCACTTGAGAAGAAGGTATAGTCCATAGTTTTTGGGTGATGCACTCTATATATGTCTAGGTCCAGCTTTTCTATTTTGTTGTTTAAAGATTTTATTTCTTTGTTGATTCTCTGCTTGGATGATCTGTCTTTTACTGAAAGAGGAGTATTAAACTCCCCTACTATTATTGTGTTACTGTCAATATCCTTATTTAGATCTGTTAATATTTGCTTGATATGTTTGGGTGCTCCTTTGTTGGGTGCATAAATGTTAATAAGTGTTAAGTCTTTTTGTTATATTGATCCCTTTATCATTATATATGTCCATCTTTATCTTTTTAAATCTTCTTTGGTTAAAAGACTACGTTATGTGATATGAGTATAACCGTTCCTGCTCTTTTGGATCCAGCATTAGCTTGGAGTACCATTTTCCATCAATTCACTTTAAGCCATTGCTTGTCTCTAGACCTAAGGTGAGTTTCTTGTAAACAATGTAGAGTTGGTTATCTTTCTTAATCCATTTAGCAACTCTGTGGCTTTTGATTGGCGATTTCAGTCCATTTATATTTAAAGTGATTATTGACATTTGAGAGTTTGCTACTGCCATTTTTATTTTTTGTTTTCTGGTTATTTGATCTCTGTTACTTTGCTGTATTTTTGTGAAGTTTTTCTTCTTTGGTTTAGCTAGCAGGGCCTCTTAACATTTCTTGTAGAGGAGGTCTCGTGGTTGCAAACTCTCTTAGCTTTTGTTTGTTGGGAAAAACAAAACAAAAGTTTTGCAAGATATAGTATTCTTGGCTGGCATTTTTTGTCCTGAAGTATTTTTAAGACATCATTCCATTCTCTTCTAGCCTATAGAGCTTCTGCCAAGAAGTTCGAGGTTAGTCTGATAGGAGTGCCTTTGTATGTTCTCTGGTTTATTTCTCTGGCTACCTTTAGAATTCTTTCTTTGTCTTGGATTTTTTTTTATAGTTTCACAATTATGTGTCTTGGTGTCATTTTTTTTTTTAGAATTTATGTAATTGGGTGTTCTTTTGCTTCGTTGACCCATATGTTCATTACTTGTTCTAGATTTGGGAAGTTTTCAATCATATTTGCCTTGAAGATGTTCTTTGTTCCTCCCTTTTTCTCTTCACTTTCTGGGATATCCAGTATTCTAATGTTGCCTTTCCTGGTGGTGTCAGGTAGTTCTCTGAGAGTTTCTTCATTTTCTTTTTGCATTTAATTTATCTTTCTTCTTCCTCTTGGCTCCTTTCTGCATTACTAGCCTCTATATCATTAATCCTTTACTTCATTTGCATTATTCTGGTTCCGTAGTGTTCTATATTATTCTTAGTTTCATGAATTATCTCTCCGTTAAATGCTGTGTTCCTGTTAGCTTTTTCTTTAGAGCTTTGTTCTCTGCCTATTGGGGCTTAAGTGTTTAAGCTTTTTGTTTTGTTTATCTAAATTTTCATTTAATTATCTGAATTTCTTTATGATTGCAGACTTGAATTCTTTAATCTGTTAGGAAAAATCATTCTTCCATATCTTCAAAGTTAATTTCTGGTGAGCTGTCATTTTGTTGTGATTCCCTTTCTTGAGGTTTCAGGGTGTGTTGTGGGTTTTTTTGCTCCCCATTATTTGGGATCTTGTTGATCTGCTTGTTTGTTTTAATTTCTACCTGGGGGTGCTCTATTGTTGCTTTATTTTGCATTTTTGTCCCTTACAGGCTTCCATAATGTGTCTTGCTGTGTCAGGGAGTGAGGATGGCTGCTAGGTGGGAGTGGGCATGGGGGTGGCGGTGTAGTGGTTATCTGTGAGCATATAGTGCTGCCACCTGATGATGGGGGTGAGGTAGACTTGTTTTGTTGGTAGAAATCTGCTGGTTGGGACTATGTGACGTGAGTCTGCTGTCTGCACTTATATTCTTTGTATTCACCAAACATCAGGGTCAAGTCCTTTCCGTGTGTTGTTCTTCCAGGGCCTTAGCCACTGGATCTCAATTCCCAAGAGGCCCAAGCCCCCAGGTGTGTAGTGGAGGGTGCACAGAACCTGTATGCTCCTGTTCTATCTCTCTCCAATTTTCTCCTTCTGGGCTTTTTCTAGTCAAGAGTTACCAACAGCAGCAGCGTTGCTCAGTTTGGCTCAGGGCTTGAGGCTCCCTACTCTGAGTTCACACTGCTAGAGGTTAGGAAGACTGCCTGTGCTCTTTCTGCAGGAGAAGGGAGAGGCAGCAAGGAGATCCTTGCTGCTTCTGACGCCTGTTGCCTGAAGACAAAGGCTGAGTACTTTTACTGCCCCGGGCTCCAGGCTCCTGTTTCTGTGGTCCTAACTCAGGTTTCTATTTGTTTTCTCCTACTTCTATAGCAGTCCAAAGCACTTGTAATCTCATTTATTTTCTTTTAATATCCTGAATATGTTAGATTCTCAATTAAAGCTTCTATTTTTTTCTTCTGCTCATTAATTTTATTTTTGAGTTTACGGAATTGTTTTGTCGAGCTATCGTTTATTTCTAATTGGTTTTGTTATGGTAGCTATTTGGAATTCTTAATCTGTCAATAAGATGTAATCTTTTTTGTTTAAAGATTTTAATGGTTTTGTTTCTGGAGAGGTGCTATTGCCATAAACCATGAGTTCTCAGGTAACCCTTTATCCCCCCTACCCCACTGAGAGTCTGAGTAACTTCAGAATGAGTTGCTTGTCTTTTACTCTTCCAACAGGTGGCACTTTGGTTTTATTTTAGTTTATTTCTTTGGTCCTTGTTGGCTTCCCTAGATGTTTGTGAACTATTTTTTGACAACCTAGTTCACATTCTTTCTATCCTCCCTGCCACTGTCTTTACCTCTGTATAGCACCTCATTTCTTCCACTTGGTCTTCATTTGAGCCAAGGACATAAACTTTCTATGTCCCTAGAGCCCCTGACTAGACCATCAGCCATCCCAGCTCTGATACCTCCAGACTATGAACTCTATGTCGCCTTCCATTCACATTCCACCATACTGATGTGTGAATCTCTGTGCCATCTGTGTTGATCTCTAATGTACAATTGATGCTTCAGTCTAGCCACCACGCTATGAGATTCTTTCTTGATATTCCATTTCTGGTTAGTGTTTAGTTTATCTTTTGGGGATTGAAGCAGGGAGCATTTTTTATGACCATCATGATTATAATCAAGGAATTAATTTTGACTGAGAACTACTGGCCTACATCAAACAATACTGAATGAAACTGTTGTTAGAAATTACGTTGGGTTGTGTCCTGGTGAAGTAGGTCAGTCCACTGCCTCTAGCTGGTCACAATCTACATGCATCCCAAGGAATAGGGTTCATGTCACAGGGTCACAGGAATGGTCAACATAAACAACTAAATAAAGATAAATATAACTGCTTCTCCCTCCACTCTCTGCCTGTCTGATCACTCACCATAATTTTTGTATGTACTTTTCACATATATATGTATAAATGTTCATATAAATATCCATCTAAAATAATATCCATCTAAATCTTACTTTTGAGTTATTTGACTAATACTTGTGCCCTAAAGGAGTAATAAAAGTGTCTTACTTCATTTCAGCTCAGAATAATAAATAAATGGAATATTTTCCTAATATGTGCTGAGTTTTAGAGACCCAGATCTACACTGTCATGCTTATCAACAAGGAAGGAATCTAGTTCCACATATGTTTTCCAAATTACTTTTACATTATTTAAGAATAGGCATTTCAACCAAAAAGAAACATTAATTTCTTTGTAACAAAATATCCTTACATGAAAATAGATTTCAGAAAAGTATCCATTTTATAGTGAAGAATATGAACAGGAGTGATTGGTCCTTACAATTGTCAGGTGCAGTATGGAATATTTAGGCCGCAGTTCCATTATTAATTCAGAAACATACCAGCCGCTTGTGAGTCAAAACAAGATATTAGGCACATTTAGCTGTAAGATGTTAATATTGTTTCAATAAAACATATTAGAATGTACGAGAAGTTGCTCCTTTGACGTTGTAGCCAATTGAATATGCTATGCAACTTAGTAAATGACAAAACTGTCATTACCCGCTTCACCAACATTACACACTTTGCCCAACATTTAGCCCAGAATAACTTGTCAGTTTAAGTCATAACAAGCATTTATTCCTGTTTGGAATTATATTTTATTTCCTTTAGCTGGGTTTGTGCCTATTTATTTATAGTATTCAAATTCCCATTTAAAAAATTAATTTTATACCATTATGGATAGTCCATAAATGCTCAGTTTTCAAAAAAAGTTCAAAGAGAGAATGTAAAATTATTGTAAGCAATGATAACATCTATGAAAAAATATAAAATTTTCCAAGGTGACCACTCTGAGACAACACACATTTGGCTTTATAAATTTTGGTATGTTTTGCCTTTATCGAAATATGATTAAATTATTTTATAGATCCAAATGGTAGATGACCCATTAGCTAAAAAAGTCTCTGAAAACAGAAATCAGATTTCTCTAAAAATTTCAGCTAACAATACTAAATATAAATTATAAAAATATGACATGCAATTATGAAAGAGGACATTTTTGAGTTACTATCTTAATTAGGAGATAGTGTAGCATAGCATACTGTATAAGAATCATGGTCTCAGTCACTCAAATGCCAGGATACAATTTTTTGCCTCTGTCATTTACTAACTGTGTGACCTGGGTTTCTTAATCTGTAAAATGGGTATGATAATCTCATTGGGATGTTTCAGGGGTTAAATGAGTTAATGTTTATAAAACACAAAGGATCTGATATGCAATAAGTGTACAACAAATAATGATTATTGCTCTTGCTATTTTATTTTTCAAATGCTTGTTTTGATTTGATTTGACCCAGTTTCCTCCATACTTCAGTATCCTGAACCAAAGAAGGTACTTATAATTCTTTTCACTTTGTTCATAAATAAAACACTTAAACCCCAGACATTCTGCAAGCCTTGCTTTCCATTTCTTGGTTTGTGTTTATTGGCTTTGAGGATCATATCTTTCTTCTGCATTTTACAAGTTCTATTTCAATCACTATTTACTTTCATTATATATTAAATCATGTTGACATTATGTGGAAATGAATTTTGTTGGCACAGAATAAGGAACTTAAAAATCATTGTAAGGATAATAGAAAAGGGAAGGGGTATTATTTTTTGTGCTATGAATCATTCATGATGAATAGAATGCTCCATCATGGAAGCAGGGTTCCATTGAAGGGTTGATATTGCTTAAGTCTTATAAAATGAATACTTTTGCTTTGATACTCTTGACCACACAATATTTTAATTCATGGTATTCCTCTGAATGCATTCTTTCAGGGTTTACTTTTAGTGATTAATCTCTTCATCTAAACATATTTATCAACTCCAGTGGAAGATAACAATCTTTTCCTCTTGATATTTATAAATAATAAATGTAATCTCACAATACTATTGCAAAAATTAAAACAAAGATATACTGAAATTAACTTGCATATCTCTTTATAACCCAAAGATACTGAGCATATATATATATATATATATATATATATATATGTTATATGGAAAATTACCATCTGAGTATTAATGAGAACTCCCTAGCAATTCATTATTTACCTTGGAGAAGTAATGAATTTCAAACCTATTAAGAATCCATTTTTAATTTACAAATTAATGTAGAAAATAAGACTACCAAATTTTTCAGAATGACTTTAGAAGGCATCCTTGAATAAGAAAAACAATTCTGAATGATTCTGCTATGCTATTACCATAAGTCATTTTAGTGATGAATCTTTTTGATTTTAAGGTAAGCAACCAATTTAAATGAATACTTCAGGAAAATTTTCCAGAATATAAACAATTTTTCCTATTTACTCGGGTGGTTTTTTCCAATAGCACATCATGATAAAATATGATAATATTAAGCTTCATCTGAGACTAACAAAAGATGTCAAAGTGAGGGAAAATGCTAAAATCTTTTATCACATGTCTGTACAAAAGAGTACCTATCAAAGTAATCTTTAAGACATCCTGAATTGGGGCAAGCTACTGAAGTATTTGCAGCACGTGGGGTGGATACTAACTGAAGGTGGTTTAAAGGTAGAGAAGAAAGAGGTGATGAAGAAACTACACCATTTAAACATAGCAAACCAGGTTTATGTTTTTCCCTTGTGTCTTATTCTCCTAAAAGCCCCAACAAAACAGAGAATGAAATTCCCCTCTATTCTTTTTCAGTTTTGCATTCCACCACACTCATTAATAGTCTCACTCACTCTTCAAATGTTTCAGTATGAGTTAGTCTTATTTTAAAATGATGCATTAAACAAATAGCTGGTAAGGAATTTGTGTATAGAATACATCATCCAGCAGATACAGAAAAATAAAACAAAACGAACAGACAGAAAATCAAATTAAAAAGTTAACCAAATTTTGAATAAATAACTCACCAGGAAGAGAGTCAAACCTGAAACCTTAAAATAAATAAAAGATTGTACAGGTAAATCACCCCTTGAGATTTCCCTAAGAGATGTCTTTAGAAACTCAATTTTATGTCAAGAGAAATAAAATCCAAAATAAATAAGTGGAATTGCATCAAACTGAAAAAGTCCCTGTATAATGAAAGAAGCTATCATCAAAATAAAAACACATCTTACTGAATAGGAGAAGATATTTTTGATTCATATATCTGACGAGGGATTAATATCCAAAATACATCAAGAACTCATAAAATTCAACAGAGAAAAGCAAATTCAATAAAAAAAATTTACTAGATACTTTTCACAGAAGACATACAAATAGCCAACAGGCACATGAAAAGGTATTCCACCTTCCATGTTATTAGAGAAATGCAAATTGAAACAAAAATTGAATAGACTGTGAGAATAGTCATCCTGCAAAACCCAGAAAAAAGTGCTTCAAGAATGCAAAAAGAAGAGAATCCTTCTCTACCTGAAGTGTAAATTGGTGCAGTCATTATGGAAAGCAGTACAGAGTCCTAAAAAAATTGAGACTAGAAATTCCGTATGACCCAGTTGTCCTAAAAACACAGCAACACTAAACACTATGAAAAAGTTATGTGCACCCCCATACTTATTGTAGCATTATTAACAATATCCAATATCTGAAAACAAGGTGTTACTGACAGATGAGTTGATAAATAGATATGGTAGTTGTACGTACATACACATATACACACATATATGTATATGGATTACTCAGTTAACAAAAAGGTGAAATCCTGTCATTTGCAACATTGATGGACATAAAGGAAATTATAATTATGCTTGGTGAGATAAATTAGAAGAACAGACATTGCATGGTTTCACTAAGATATGGTATATAGAGAAACCAAGCAAACAAATGAACTAAATCAAGCTAAATACATTTAATATTAAAATCAAATTATTGGTTACAAGAAGGAAAGAGAGAGGGAGGCAAAGTGGGTAAAATGGGATTGATTATATGGTGAAAGAAGAATCGGATTGGTGATGGTAAACTAAATGTGTTATACACAGATATTGACTTACAGTGATGCACACTTTAAACCTATAAGATGCTGTGATGAAATATTTCTTCAATAAAATTTTTTTGACCATGGTAGATAAAAATATGGCAAGATGTTCAATACCATCGGCCATTAAGCAAATTCCAATTAACAATAAAAGTGAGATACTAACATATTCATCCTAGAGTTAATAAGAAAATTAAAATTGATAATGCAAGATGCTTGTGAGCATGTGGAACATCTGAAATATTTGCATTTAATGGAAATGCAAAATGGTATAACAATTTGGAAAGAGTTTTGAAAACAAACACATTTAGCATATGACTAAGCAATAGCCCTTCTAAGTATTTACCTAGGAGTATGAAAACACATATCCACACAAACCCCATATGAGATTGTTCATAGATAATGGATTCACATTCACTCTGAAGGAACAATAATCCAAATGTCCATCAGTTGATGATTTGATAAACAATTCGTTATAACTCTAGATAGTGAAGGGCTACACAGTATCAAAAGGGAATAAGGTATTGATGCAACAGCATGGCTGAATCTTGGAAGCTCTATGCTAACTAAGAGAAACCAGACTTACCTGATATGTGATTCCATTTATATGAGTATTTGAAAAGAGCAAAATTAAAGGGACATAAATCAATTCAGAAGCTACAGAGGGTTATGACTGGGAAAGGCAATTGATTACAAAGGGATACAAGGAATGCTTTTGGAGTAATGGAAATAATCAACCTATATCTTTATGAAAGAAGAGGTTATACAACTGTGATCTTCATCAAGATTTGTAAAATTACATGTTTTTAAAGGACCAAGTGTACAATATGTGACTTACACTTTAACAGACTTGATTTTTTAAAAACGAGGCAATATATTTGAGATCACTGCCACACATGGGATAGTACATTCCACTCCCAAACTCACCTATGCAAAACCAAACCATGATCAAGGGATTATATGTAGGTTGCCATGATTGAGTTTGACTTCTCATTAATTCTGTAGTATTGTATGCATCCATCTGAAACCCAGTAGCACTGCTGCACTTGATCAGACATTAACAATTACCCAAAGTGGCTACATTAATCAGGATAGACCAGGTTAAACCCCAAATCTCAGTGGTTTAATACAGAGGACATTTATTTATCACTTATGCAAATCCTTCTGTGGGTTTCTGATGATTTTCTAGAACAACTTTTTTCCACAGAGTCACTTAGTGTTCTCGAAGGAGCCAGGCTCTGCCATATTAGAGCTATACTCTCTGTAGCATGCCATCTCTTGCTCAATGTAGCAGGGAAAGAGAATGCTCATACAGCACTTAAACAGTCTGCCTTGAAAGTGACAATGCCTAACACTTCATCCACAGTATTTTTCCAGAAAATGGTCACATACTCTATCCTAAATGTAAAGACAGAGCAGCACAATTTTCCCCTTTGTGTAAGGAAGAAAAGTATAACCAGACAAGAATAAGAACCAGAAACCTCTAACACAGTTCTTTTAATTTTATTGCACTATATTGCTAACTGTTTCTTACTCAAATAAATATTTATTTATTCTAGAAGAATAGAAGCGGCAATGTATTCCAAGGCAGACAGTACAGTGGCATATTCTTGTCCCTAGTTTCATTATTTCAATCTCAATATTGTTGTCCCGGGGCAAATGAGACCTGCCAAGGGTTTAATGTTTCTCCTGGGATTTCCTCTTGAGTTTTGGTATCTAGGGTCTGATGAGGATTAGCTTTAAGCACTGTTGTTTAGTCTTCTTGCATTTGGGAATTTGGGAGCAATTTATGTCATCTTTTAATGACAGAGGAAATTCGTTCTGTATGTTAGCTATGTTGGTAGTATGTACTCAGAGGCTCAGATGGCAGCCTGAACTTGTGAACCTTTGGGGGTCAAATAAACTAAATTCTTTAGAAATCCTTGAATACATAAAGGGAAAAAAAAACATCTTTTCATTCATAGGACAAGATTTTAGGTCACCATGGATTAAGTCTGAGAATCTGAACCCTGTAGAGAAAGGAGTTAAGGTCAGATCATTGGTGAAGTGGAAGTTTCTATGGAGGTAGGAAACAAGCTGCTAGAATGGGGCAATGAATCAATAATGGAGGAGGGATGTGAAACAGACATTGATCTCATTCTTAAATGGTGCTTTTGGAGAGCAATAAAAGTTCAGGGGTCCTTGAATCTGTCCCAATTTATCCTTCCCACATGGAAAAAAAATGTGCTAGCCATTTGTCTTTTGAATCTATTATAAAGAGTGAATACAACAGATAATGTGGTCAAAAGGAAGGTCATAGATGTAGATTGAACTATCATGTTCTTCTTAACAGTAATAATTCTAGTAGACACAAGAACAGTTATAACAAAATGTATTTATGAGTATGTGTTTGTGTGTGTGTTATCTAAACACGTATAACACAAATAGAAATAGGCATTAAATAAGTAAACCAGAAAAACTCTATCTACCAAAAAACAGAGACAAAGTTTCCATCATAATACAGCACAGGTAATTATAGCATAATTTATAAAAGAATCCATATGTGATGCTCATTCCACCCCCTTCTCTATTTTGCATACCGACAGCAAGCAGGAACATAGTTCTCATGCTCATTAAACTCACACCAGGTCTCAGCGTCCTTTTCAGTCCCAGACCAGAAGTAGTCACTACACAAATCAGTCGTCAAACTTTGCATTCAATTTAAAATCTTTTTTTTTTTTAAATAGGAATGGTGCCAGCAGAAACAAAGGCGAGCAGAAACAAGTGAATGGGCAGAGAGAGGAGGATGAAGCACCCCCATTTGTTTAGTTGTTCATCTTGGTTGCTCCCCACTGACCTCATGTCAGGAACTGGGTCTTGGGATGCATGCCAACTTTTTTGGTAGACTTAACCGTTAAGTCAATAGGGTGCACCTAAAAGCTATTTTTTAAATCAAAGATCAGCAGAATTTCTGAATTTTGAATGATGGTGAAGAGACCTCGAGATTTTGAAATTATCTATTACCTTCTCATTGCTTTTCTTCCTTTCTTCATTCCTTGCGTAACCGAGTATCAAGCACATACTTCATACAATTTGTTGTGCCAGCTTTTGGAGATCCAGTAATGACCAAGACACAGTGGGGAAGCTGTAGGTAACGTTCATCACGCATAATCACTCTCTTCTGGAAAGATATTCTTCACTTTACTGAAAGCTACATGGGCCTAGTTTTAACCCACCACTCTGGTAATTCCTGCTTTGCCACCCTGCCACCAATCCAGTCTAAACTCTATTTTCTCTTGCCTGGGTTGTTACAAGAGCCACCTTAGTAAATCTCTAGATTTTCTCTGATCCCATCCTGTCTAGTTCTCTACACTACAGATAAAGAACTTCACACCTGACTCATGTTACTCTGCTTACCATTGCCCACTGGATTCCCCTGCTATTGTGAAAAAGTCCCCTGCTCCTAAAATGACTTCCAAGGCTCTGCACAACTCATTCGTTATCTAATAATTCAGGTTCATTTATCACTCCTCTCTTCCTCGCTAAGAACCAACCACCATGGTCTCTCATTTCTCAAATGTATCCTAGTCCTTTCTACCTTGTGATTTTGAGCACATTACTTTGTAACTCGAAGTGCTCTTCTCCCACCTATCCCTCTAATCAATTTAGTCACTTACCAACTCAGAAGTCACTTTTGCAGAGAATTCTTTTCTGACCACATGCCCCATCCCCAAACAAGATTTAATTAATCACATGGTACCATGTGCCTTTCCTCCTTTCATCGTTTTTGTTGGTCATGCATTTTATGTTTGATTATTTGATTAATGGCTATTTGTCCATTGGACTATAAACTCAGTGACTATATAACTACATAATGAGTGCAATGGAAATGATTTTACTATGTATCGTTGTGTGTGTATTTTTGTGTTCAGCACACAATAGATGCTCAACAAAGAGTTGATACATGAAACCATGTATAAATGAGTAACTGACTGGCTACATGAACGAACAGTTTAAAATATAGTAGAGAACAAAATAAGTAGAAAATTAGAATACATTTTGAGGATGAGTTCAGTGTGCTCTGGAAAAACATAAGAGATGTGCCTAATTCGAATTGTGAGCAGCTATGTAGTGTAGATAAGAATATATCATCAAATTATAATAGGTATGTTTATAGAAATGGTACAGTTTCACATTTCTGGTTCTTGTTGAGCTGGGTTTTGTAGTAAATCAGAAATAAAAGTTGTGGAAATTCAATGGCTCTATTTTAAAGTCAGAACTCTAATAAATGATTTCAAACAGGGATACTTAAGAATTCTTTAAATTGGCACATTTGTTTGTATTCAAGTAAGTGATATCAAGCAAACCAACATAAAAAGAGAAAATCAACCAATGATGAAATCAAAATAATGACTGAATAAAAAACTCAAGAGCAAACCTGAGATATACTTTTTCTTTAATTGTTCATGATAGAAAAGATTGGTAGGAAGTCCAAGGATCTCATTTTAGTTATAACTGAGCACCGTGTCTAGGCATTTCATATATGTATGCATAGATATCCTTTACACACATATAATAAATGCAGTTCACTTTACGTTACAGTTTCAGTCATTTTCAAGCATTCTTCTTTGTTGTCATTGTACAAAATGCCAATTAAATTTTTTTATTGTTAAGCATATAGTTGGATTTACATAAATCCAAATTACATAAGTAATTGTGTTCCTGATAACCAAGTTCACCTATTAGGTGATCCTTCTTGAAAAAGTTCTGTTCCTGATGGAATGTGGGCCACATGTTAGTCACAAATAAAAATACAATCAAATAGCTTTGTTGAGGATTTTCCATGTAGCTTCCATAGCCAGGGAAAGGAATGTCCCATGAGTCATTTTTTGATGATGAAGCCCAGCACCACTAAGGCCGAAAGTAAATGCTAAGTCACAGAATCCATTTTTCCCTCACTGTGATCAACCAGATTTTGCTGTAGGGTAGCAATTGACTGTGCGGTCCAGTGGGAGTTGCCAAACAGCTGTCACTGCTCTGAAAATATGGAAGTCAGAAAAAGCATTCAGCAATGTCATGCTGCCTTGGGCAGGTTAGAAGCTGCTCCCAGAGATCTCATCTTCCTCTTCATCCTCAGCAAAGAAAATGAAGTATCAGTGATGAGCACAGTACCTCTCTGATCTCATCATCGTCTCATTGCCAAAGATGTTTTGTGTACTTTCCTAAAGCACTAAAAGCCATCTAACTATATGTAGAAGTGTTTTTGCACAAAAAAGTCCCTGATTTTTAGAAAACAACAGTTCACTCATTGCTTCTGAATTAATTTTTCTGAAGTTTCAGGGCAATTTGACATTTTAGGGCACTTACCAGATTATCAAGTTTAGTCTTGGTGAAATTATTTTACCACATGTGAAATCCATATCTCAGTTAAATGCATAATACTAATTAATGATAAAAATAAAGTTTATCTAATATATGGTATGTAAATGTAACACATCATAGGAAAGTACAGAAGATTAACAGCAATAGTTATGTTTTCCAAATGACTGGCTCTATCTATAAGTCCTAAAATAAATCAGTTAACTGCCCTGTGCCGTAGGTGTCTTAAGTGTAAAACATGAGTGGTGATCAGTCCTAACTACCTTAAGAGGTTAATGCATTTAAAATAATGTGAATACAATTTTTTGGAAACTTTTGGGCACTGAACATATTACATAATATTATTGCCATCGTCATCATTATCATCCTTAGAAGCTAGAAAAACAGGATTATTTTAAGTACATCTTTAGACTTTCAACATTTGTTTTTCATAGTTTACTGTACTTAGTGTCTTTCTAAAATGAATTTTGTGGTGCATTGTCCCTCAGGGATGATGGTTTAATGGACTGTTGTTTCTGTTTTCATTTTTGGTGAAGTAAAATTTAGACACTTCATGCAATTTTGAGTATATAGCTCACAGGGTAACTGCAACTTGCGTGAGATAGTATTGCATTTGTACTGGGAATCTTTCAGAATAAGATGTTTTCCCCAGTTGCTAATTTTCAGCACTTACAGACCGGCCCTACACATCTTTCTGACCACCATTTTTCCGTGTGATTCCTGATCTTTGCATAGGTACGCCACCGCCCTCTGCTGGAAAGACTATAACAGGTCACCTCAGAGTCCCTTATCAATGTGGGTTTCCTGGACCTACTCTCCTGTCATCAGACCTGAGTGGTCATGTACAATAGTCTTTGAGGGTGGTGATGCTGGTAATTAGAAAAATTGGGGTGCATCATAAAGACGTTTTGAGTAACACAATATGCAAGCATCTGACTTTTTAACTTTATAGTGTGTTTCAACGATACTCATTAGAAACAGAATCGCATGTACAATTTGCAATACCCATTCCTTTTGTTTGACTCAGCACACTTTCTGGAAGTCAGAGAATTATTTCATTTCACATGAATTAGAAGATATGGTCCCTAACAGTTTCGAATTATCTTCCTTCTGCGTTAGACACTGATAAGTAGGTGATATTCTCAATTATACCTGTTACTGAATATTTATTGAAAACCTACTAGTCACCCAGAGACCATTTAAATGCTGGAGATACAACAATCAATAACATATTTTTAATGGAATTACATATCAGGAATTTTCTATCTATTTCTGACCTGTGGAAATAGAAGATCTAACAGAAATATAATTAGGGTTTGCTCAAATTGAAAGGTTTCCAAGAATGATGAGTTTTCTATGCATAAATAAGTTACAGAAAAACTGAAATGAATTGGCCACTCTAACTACATAAAGCATCTCCTACCATAGAAGATTATGATTTTCAGTAACATTTTTTAAAAATAACTTTTCAGTAGTATTAGGTTTATCACTAATACTATTATTCTGGATAATTTATTCTCATTTAAATCTCGTAATAATTTATAAGCCTCCATATGAGTCAATCCATTGAATCAAAATTTATGAAGAATTTTATTATATACAAAATATGCTGAGCAAACCTACAAATTTGCACTGTGAGAGACAAGGAAAATAAACACTAGAAAGGCCAAGTTCAACTTTGTAATGCAGAAAGAGCTTATGTTACATCAAATGAAAGACATTAGATCAAAAAAGGAAATTAGAACAAGAGAAGGATATTTATTAATGAAATTTATAAGACAAGAAGTATCCACCATCAGATATAAAATCATAAGAGCTAAGAACTTAAAGATCTAAATTCGTCTGGCTCTTTCTTCCCAAGCAAATTTTTTTTCTTCTAGATTTGATGGTACTTTCTTATTCTGAAAAAACAGTCTATGTCTCATGATAAAATTTACTCATAGTTTATTTAAATATGATCTTCTAATTCTTATCATTTTGCCTTAGGATATATATATATATATATATATATATATATATATATATATATATATTTGCATACACACATGTATCTCCATGAAGAATAGGATTAAAAATAATGTTTAGTGCTGACATGGCATCTACTAAGAAGGAGAAGAGTCTGAATAATTTAACTAGAAGTTTCCCTCTACACTTTACTCCTTCGAACAAAAGCCCCCAGCCAAATATTTCTCTTCATTGATGGGAGTAGGAATATTTCCTGCTAATCCTTGAGTAGCAGTTTTCAGTTCCTGACCAGACTATGGACTATTCAAATAAGCCAATTATCTCCTTCTCTGGGAATCAGGACCCCTCACAGCCTTGATATTACAAAGCCTGCCTCCCAAAGCTCCTGGTTATTCCTTTTACTCGCAAGTGCAACCCTCATGTGATTCTCCATGGCATGTGGTATTCTCTTCCTCCAGGCTGTGAGTACAGTAAACCACTGTTTTTCTCATCTGCTAATGTCAGGTATTGTGTTCCGTCCTCTTAAGTGTGAATTCCTCACTCACCCATAAGGTAAAGAGACAATTCAAATAATCAACAGTCAGTTACACAACACTTCACAATTATTGGTTTTCTCTTTTCCAGTGATTCCAGAGCTTATCTCCCAAATCCCTGCTTGGGTGAAGCTATCAAATCACTCAAGGATAACAGGACATTGGAATTGATGTGTTTTTTGGGTGCAAATAAGGATCTCACAACTGAGGGATGAATGGAATCAAAGCTTTTAAAAGGCAAATTGCTGCTTAAGAACTAGAAGGAGTGATCACTGGAGAATACTCAGCAATTACTGTAGCTAAAGAGGAGTTGAAAGAAAAAAATATTCATTTGTCTAACAATAATTCTATGAAACAGAATATCATATTCTAAATTCTCCATGAAAAATTTGCAGGTGCCATGTAAATTAACAAATCCATAGGCAATATCATTTTATATTTTCATTAATAGTTTAGTTCTTATAAATCTCACCTTGCACCCAGATCTTGTTTGAAAAATGATCAACTGAGTATTATACCCTTACTTTATACCTGCTTCCTTGAAATAAAGAAATTGATAAGCAATTAATTGAATATAGATGGACATTGCTATGATTCATTAAATGTTGCCTTTGGAAAAAACCTAAAAGCTCCCCAATTGAACTATCTACCTCTCACTGAATTAATGTGAAAATAAGGTTCAATAAACTGTGGTGAGTGTCAGATTGTCAGTGTCAGGCTTTCAAACTCTTAGCCTGGTTCTCTTTCACCATCTCTTCCCACAATTAATTAAAAATTGCCTCAACTTGGCATAGCCATTGAATGACAATATGATGCATTCGGAAAGCAGTTTCCTTGTTCCCCTGGGTCAGACAACATTTCTTGAAGAATCTAAAGAACCAGTACAAATTATAACTATTTAAACTCCAGAATTCATGACATTCATAAGTTAATTGATCAATAATGCTATTTTGTATATTTTAAATCAACAAATTTAACATGCCTATGGTTAAATATCAAAAAGGCATAATTATGTAAAAAGTCAGACTTCCATAAAATCAGCCCTGGAGTTGGTATATCTCCAGGATTTTTATTGTGTATTAACAGCATACACACAATAATGCAAAACTCAAAGAATAAAGTTACCCAGAAGATATATGAGATGCAACAAAATTGAACAGAAAAATTGAGCCCTAACAAAACAATCTTTTGAAGAGAGTAATCCAACATTAAGAAGGGAATTCTTTTCAAGGCTAGTCTAAACTAGACCAACCAGCACAAACAAAGTAAATCAAAGAAGGACATGCCAAATAGTTAAAAGAATTTCAAATTCACACATACTTACATACACAAACACAGACACACACATAAACACACACACAGCTCTCTTTTAAGAATATACCGTCCAAAATTCATCTCTAAATTATGAGACAGAAGGGGATATGGGTTGCATATGAGTTTTGTATGTTCTACAGCTGTCTCCAGAGAACATAAAAAATGAAGTTGAGAAGTCTAATTATTTTCTAACATGTCTAGATTTTCATTTTTCAAAATCCATGTTATGTCATGAAATAAACTCTCTGGGTGGGTTTCCTAAAAGAAAACACATCACCTATAAGTGCATTAAAAATTGCTAGAATATCTGAAATATAACAGTTAATAATTTTTCTGATAGATACAGTCTACATGATAGGCTGGCAATATTTAACAAGATTTTTATTGGAATTCTAATTAAGAAAATGAGAGTCGTTTTATATATATTCAACTCAGAGGTAATCTCACCTTGAAAAACTAAAGAACTTTCATGTTCAGAGAAGAAAATGATTGAGCAGACATGTCTCCACAAGTGGGAAACCTTCCCAGCCAAATTTCAGTGACAGCCAAAAAGACTAGGCCATTTCCAAAAAAACAAACTCAAGAATTAATGGTGATTTATTACTCAGGGACCTGACATTAATTAAAGCAAATTTAGCAGTATCCTTATCACTCCAAGATGATGTTAATGCAGTTGGCTGGAGAGAGAATACAAATTACTCAGACAAGAACTGCCAGTCAATCACATCCTCCTAAAATGCCTTTCTACAATGATAGAGAACTTTCTGGAATTCTAGAACCCACAAATTTAATTATGGTTGAGGGAAAATAGCCTAACTGTATCCTTAATCTTAGCCATCTAAACTTGTTTCAAATATATGACTTAGCTGTTTTTAAAATTCCACAAGGAAATTCATAGGGAAAATATACATGTTTAGAATAAGGATTTGAGAGTAGATGTGTATTTGGATTGTATGGTTTGACTTATAAAAATACCAAAGTCTTGATTTACTATACACTGAATAGTAATTATAGATACAAATATTAATACTTAATTTAAATTAATGCATTAGAAAATGACTATCTAGCAAATATAATAAATTTATTTTGTTTGCTTTTTGACAAACATCAATCCTAATCCAGAACTCTTGGGTGCTTGAGTCGTCCACAGTGAACAACAACAAGGAAAACTATTAAGTATCTTTTATATATTTCCTAATTATCACCAAAATGGATTCCTAACTGCTGCCTGCTTTCAAAATGGGATGCCTGCATTTTAAGATTTTATTACATCTTTCAGTTCTACAATTATATATTACATATGTTGGTACTAAATAGGAATTTGAGCACATAATTACAATATAGCTTTGTTTTGTTGTTTGCTGTTTCTTAATTTTCTGAATTAGCTATTCAGATGATATCAGATTCAACTGGTGGTCAAATCAGACTCTGACACTAAATAAGTCACAGTCTCATCTCAGAAGATTTCACTGCCAGTCCCCCTGCCAGCAGCTGTCACTTACACAATAATTCATCACTTAATGTTGTCAATAGGTTCTTTGAAACTGTGTAAACAAAAGAATGCATACTAAAAGTATACCCTCAAATACCCCTCTTTTGTTGAATATCAGCCTGGATTTTTTTCTAGACAACATTCTACCAAATGATTTTGAACAAAATGACATTTTTCAAGGACCTTCTATATTTCAACACAGTTCTTGGCCAGTGTCAATGAGTTACATTGCACTGGACTCTTGCTATGTGGTCCTACTATGAATTGCTTGATTGTACTGTTTCTCATAAGAACCCTGCAGCTCAGTACTTCATTGCAAAGTTTACAAATAATTAAATCAAGGCACACAATACAACAAAGGAGTGAAGTTGATATTTAAGTCCACATGTATTAATTATCTATAGCTGCATAACAAATTATCCCAAAATGTAGTGACTTAAAATATTTATCACAGAGTTACTGGGTCAGTATCCCTTGTAATTTATCTGGACCCGCGGACTCTAGGTTTCTCACTAGGAGGAAATTATAGCCATTTCAATGTTTAATTGAGGGTGAGTCCACTTCCAAGCTCATACAGTTGTTGGCAGGAGTTTTTTCCACCCTGACTGTCGGATGAAAGGCCTCAGGGCCTGACAGGCTATTGCCTGGAGGCTACCATGTGGGCTGGAGACTTTCTTTGTAGGAATCTCCAGAGAGTGACTCAGAACATGGCCGTTGGATTCCAAAGTGTGTAAACAAGGGGTCCTAGAGAGAATGCGAACAAAATTGAAGTCACTGCCTCTTATAATCTTGGAAATCTTGTTAGCCTTTGAAAATAAGTCATTATGTCTAGCTCACAATCAGGAGAAGGAAATTAAACAAGGGCGTGAATAACAGGAAGCAGAGATCATTTGACACCACCTTATATACTGTCTACCATACCAGGAAAGTGGTTTTTAAAATGATTTTTGGAGATTTATATTAAGCCTTAGGGTGACATATTTACAAAGTGGTGCTGATGGTATATCTCCCCTACCTTACTTCTTTTAATTACTTTGAAAAACCACCACTACCAGTTACAAATATGCAACATTCATACAATTTTATGTATTTTTAAGAACTATTAAAGAGGAACCCTGAATTATAACTTAGTGAGACTTAAATAGCAAATATGTGTGCATGTGTGTATTTAATTTAGCTTACTATTAATTCTTATCACTGACTTTTTAAAAGAACCTGACCTATGGACCAGCTATAAAATATAAGAGGTACTAAATATTCTTTGTTTTATATATATATATATATATATATATATGTATACATATAATATTAAAAGACAATAACTTAGAGGCAAGGAATATTGGTATATTTGACATAAGGAAAACCAAAAGATTAAGTGGGCATTGTTATTTCTTATTCTGTTTTTCCCTTTAGACTGACTAATAAATGCAAATTCAGATACAGGCGAGTCATGCTCTGCTCAATGGGATAGTGAAAGGATTTCCTCTATATTTAACTATGTTGATACAACCAGTCTATAAGTCTAAATGGAAAACCAATCTACTCTAGGTTAGGAGATGCCAATCAACACTTTTGTGAAAAGTTAGACATGACTTATTCAGCCTATCCACAATTTCATTTATGCCTTTAGGGAAGGAAATGGTGATAGTAGTTATGGAATCAGAATTCAAAAATCATAATCAGATTCACTTAACCATAGTCAATTTTATTTAAACCAGGATCCATTGGTAAAAATATTTTATCAGTCATTCATGATCTGTATTCTGGTTTAACAGAACAAATGAAATATGGCACCTGTATTTTTTTTTTAGTCTTGAGAGACTTCATTTTTGTAATAAATTAGATGGCAGTAAACTATGATCATGAATAGCATTTCTGCAATGAGTTACTGAGACTGCACTTTTTTCCTTATTAATGTCAACTGAAAAGTTATTACCATCTTCACTTCTGCCATCGACTAGAAGTTCTAGAGTCTCCAAGGCCACATCAGGATTTACTAGAAGAACTCCTAGAACTCAGAAAAGCTGTTATACTTACAATTCTGAATTATTACAGCAAAAGGATACAGATTAAAATCAAGAGAGTTACATAAGGCAGGCTTAGGCAACTCTGAATTGTGAAGCTTCTAGTTACTGCTCCAGGTATAGTTATTTGTATAGTGCTATTTCTCTCAAAATTAATGAGTGAGTGACACATGCAGAGAGTACTGACAAGGGAAACTCACTCAAGCCTTAGTGTCCCAATTTTTAATGGGGCACAAAGATATTACTGATATCCTAAAGGCTGACATTAATCTCCAAAGGCTCCAAAGGGTGGAAGTGATACCATGTTGGCCAAAAGCCTCCAGCATGTTGCTATTGTAGACTATGTGCTAGGGCCTAGGCTTCCAGGTAAATCCCAAACATCCTTCATATGAGGAAGAGCATGCCAAGGGATTGGAGATTATTTCCCTGGAGTGAGGGCAAATATCAAAACTCTATTTGGACAAGGTCAGTTCTCTACTGTACTTCTTGTAATACTCCAAGTATTCCATCAGTGAGTATCTTCTATTCTCAGGTGATGCCTTTACTCTTGCTGGCATCTGTGTAAGCGAAGCCGGAGCGTGATGGGTCATCCTCTCCAACAGATCATGTACGTTTGACTCAGTTTTGTGCTTGTCTCTCTTTTTCATGGTGTGGCGGTAGGCATGCTTCTGAGCAAAATATCTCTTGCTCTTGTCAACTTCACCCATTTTTAATTCTCTCTCATTGCATGTGCATGTAAGTTTCCCATTTAGAAGCCAGACATCACACTTCCTTGAATGTATATTCTAGCCACTACATTATTCCCTTTGATTATGTTGTTCCAAGAGTAGGACTCAGAATTTGTCCTCATTAGTTCATTTGGGAGATGATTAAAGCAAGTAAGAATAAAGTTACAAGAATTAAGGGAGAGATAAAGGAGAATTTCCAAAATAAGAACATGACTTTGAGATTAGAGCTGTGGAAATAGTGTTATTCTACTGGAGCCTACTGAAAAGTTTACAGAATGCCTCTCAGAAATGTCTACCTAAATAGGGAACATGAATTAATTGGCTTATATGCCTCATTGGTCAAGAATTGCACTGCTGAAGCTCACTCCAACCACCGCCTTTGGCACCTGAGGAGATATGGGGTAAAAGTCAAAGACACTGCTATTAAATAACTGGAGTGTGCAATGGAACTCTCTATTCCAGATATGGCTAGTGCCAGAGGATGGCATGTTAGCTAAGTCTGCTGCAAATCATATACCAATGGCTCACAAATGTTGACAATAATAAGCATCATCTAGAGAAACAATAAAGAACACAGAGGTCCAGATTTGTAGAAGAGGGATACGATTTTGGCCTTTATAGCTATATCAAGTTTCCCAGGTGATTCTACTACCTACGTTGGCATTTGAGTACCATTTATGATACTCTATACAAGCTCCATATGGAGAAGGGAACCTCACCAGAAATTGATTTGAAGTCAATTTTTCTATCAACTGAATTCATGATAGGTTTAGAATATGCACTGACCTGCTCCATGCCCTCATATTCCCAGTTTTGTTGGCCTTGTTTCATGTCATTGTTGCCCCTTCCTGTTTAGCTACTATCTTGACACTCTGTCTAATGCTTACAAAATCTCTCCCTCAAAGGAAAGGAAAATTACATGTAAAGAACATCTGTTATGAACTAATCAATTTGATAGAGATTTCACTGATGTAACTTCATTTGATTCTCATGTCAACCTTGGCAGGTAGGTAATATTCCTATTTGTCTTATGATAAAATTAAAGCTCAAAGAGACATGCAGTCTCATATTTTTACGTGGACTGAATTAGGAAACAAGTCTACTTCACTGCAAAGAACTTTCCAATCTTTCACACTTTTGTCATTTAGGAGAAACAGGAGCTGCAATCTATGTTCATCCCACCGAAAATTTATCTATGCTCTCTTAAATTTGGAAAAGGAAGATACTGGTATACACTGGTGCAGTAGGGATTGGTACAGTCCACATATGTCCCAGGGTTTTGGTTCTACAACCTGGGGTTGACAGGAACTAAAATGAACAACTGAGTAGAATAAATTGCTTCTTCCTCCTCTCTGTTCTTGACTGCCTCTGCCCATCTTCATTCCTGCCTGTACATTTCCTTTAAAATAAAATAAAAAAGATACTAACCCCATCAGATAAACATTTTAAGTTATAGAAATCAGACCAAACATCCTACATAAAGAGCAGTATTAATCATATGTTTATTTAAGGTGAAAGGCCTTGACTGAATATCTAAGATGCACCAGGCACCGTGTTAGGTGTTTGCATACAACATCTCTTTCCTTTGCTATTCATAGTAACAGGGCATCTCAATCTCCTTCTCCATCCCACAGAACAACACATAAATCTTTCTGAACAAATGGTTCCAGCAGTTTTATTCATCAGAAAACAGATCCTCACAAGACATAAAGGTGATAAAATGCAGCAAATTCCATTCTGATTACTTACAGGCTTTATCAGATCTGTTTGAATTTCTCTTGGAAACTACAATAAAACAGCACTTATTTTTGAAGCTTGAAAGTTCGGGCTGATGTTCACTCATTTATGGTTCACATTGCTTTGAAGTATCTTAATTTTAAGTTTAAATGCATTTTGAAGTGCTTAAAAGGGAGATAAAGTATTTAATACTGTATTTAAAGTATTTAATAGCAGTTTGAGTTATATCTTCCAATATTTATTTTCATTCACTTTATTCTGTTTCTTTCTCATTTTCCATTGGCTCTTATTAGCAAAGGACTGTCTTATGAGAATAATATAGTATGTCTACATTTAGTGCTTTCTGTTTCAGGGACAGCAATTGCATTGACTCCCATACTCCATGAGAAATGGTTTATCTTTTTCCAGAGTTGCTCCAGATATTGCTCAAAACAAATTCACTTGGTATATTATTTCGTATTCTTTGAACAGACAGAAACATAGTTTTCGACAGCTTATTTTCCACAGCTAAGCATGAAGTCATTGTAAAACAGTCTAAAGACATTTAGTCTGGTGTTAATGATCTGTTTTGACTCTTTCTCATCTACAGTGTCTGATGTTTCTGCTTCAGCTTCTGCTGCTGAAGATAAGATGACATTTGATAGTTGGGTTCAATCCATGAAAAGTTTAATTTAATTACAGAAGGGTCTGATTTGCTAGATTAAACGGGCAAGTATTCTAAAATTCATGGAGTGGGGGAGTAGAGATCTGAAGGGGCTACCCAGTGCAAAGTTCATACTGTCAGAGGAAAGCAAGACTAAGAATGAGGCAAAGTTTAAAACCAATGGCTAGGCTCATTGCAGAAGGAGAGACTTTCAAATATATACAAAGGGCTGAATATAAATAACACTTTGTTGTCAGTACTGTTTTTTAGCTTACTGACAGCTTTGCATCTGAGTGATTTGCAAAAAAGAAAAAGAAAAAGAAAACAAATTAGGGAGCTAGGGTAGACCTGTCTTTGTTTCAAAATGGCACATGACTCTGAAGAATAATTAAAACGAAAAGTGTTCCTAGCTAGCACAGGCAGAGTCTATTTCTCCCCGTTCATCATTTTACCTCAGCCCACACACGAAACCCGCTGAATTTTTTGAGATTAAATATAATGATTTCCAAAGACCTATGTGTACTCTCAGTTCACTGAAGAAGAGGACAGACAGCATGACTCACCCCTTGGGAGCAACTTCAGGAATGTGAAGTGCCTGAGTAATGAGACTCGTGCCCATGGCACCAGGGTCGACTTGACTAGCTGATTTTAAAACAATTTGAAACAGACAAGTGCCTACCTTAGACCAAAGCATAAAGAATCACAGAGGTCCAGCTGGATCGCATTGAGTTCAGGGATGCAGGAGAGTTAATAAACTGAGCCAGGCAGAAGAGGGAGGGATTCAGAACGCTCGGGAGAAATTTAGCTTCATGCCATAGATCAAATGTTGATCAAAGGATAAGAGAGGATCAAAAAATGACTCAAAGATTCCCTGACTGGAGCTCCTGGAAAGGGGCCGCTTCATGAGACATTATAGTGTGAGGAATGAGAGTCACAGCTGGCTTTTCAGTTCCATTAAAAATCCTCCAGCTTAGCGTGGGTATTAAACTTGCGCCTGCGTCAATACTTCCACACAGGAATTGTCACTGGGCAGTGATGCAGCGCCTACAGATCAGTGCCAGAGAAACCTGATCTCCTCCGCACCTATCCATCCCCACTCCCACTTAAAAAAAAAAATCTAATTACTAAATCGCTGGATGATGGGAGCATGTAGATGTAATATGCTTGGACCTCTGTAATCCATTTGATGCAGTGCTTGGCGAAATCTGACTTGAAAAATTAATACAAATTGATTTGGACAGAAGTGCTGTGGCATGGATTGAAAACTGGCTCAAAGAGTATAAACAAAGGATAATGACAAATGGCAGTGCAATCAGGAAGCAGTAGTGAGTTTTCTGTAAGAGGATAGTATTGACAAGCCCTCCATGAGTCAGGATTTGAGTTAGTTTTTGGTCAGTCTGCGCATTAACTACAAAGGAATGAAGAGTGTAGGAAGAGATTGCAGCAGACTCTCAGTGGGAAGGAGGGTAAACATGAATAAAAGAAGAATCACACTGGATCAAAGGAATGCTAGAATTATATGAGGAGAATCAACTAAAATTACTATGAATGTAGAAGACACCTGTAGATAAATTCAAACGATCTAGTGTACCTGATATTGTATCTTCTCCTAAGTTTTGTCTTGGTGTTCTAACATGAATTTTAACTACATGCTAAGATTTCAGGGCAGTACATATTCTTAAATTTGAAAAGTTTATGAAAGGATTTACTTGTCCCCAGTCTATCTGTTTTCTTTGGGTATAGGTTATTGTGCACCCAACTTACCAGCTGAAAAATCAGAAAGAGGGAAAAACTTAGAAGCTTTTGTAGTCAGGCAACCAAAACATAAAGAGAAAACAAGATAATGTGAATATAGTTTGTATTATTTGCACCTGGATCTTAGAACAACTAGTTATATTTTAATGTAAGAATAAAAATGTCCTGCCAATCCCTTAATCACTTCATTACATGTTGATTGCAGGTCTATTATGTTTTGATTCCTTTGCTAAAAAGGTTTTATTTGTGTTTTCTTGAGAAGTGGTTGTTTGAAAGTAAAATTAGAAAAACAAAGTAAGTACATTTCCTTATCTCAAGTTTTGCTAACAAGTGAATTCTTAGAACTTCAATGCTAAAAGGGGACCCAGTGTTTCCTTAATTCTGACCTTCATTTTGGACAAGAACTGGATCTCTTAGGGAAATAATCTCCTCTGCTTCATGATATGACCTCACAGAGGAACTATGGTAGTATCTGGCCAGATGCATCCACTATACCCAGTGGAATGTTTTACTTCCCATATGCTTCCATCACGTCTGAGCCCTCGCTTCACCACTGTCGTTTCAGGCAAACTGGGCCAAGTTCAACAGCGGTATGAAATACTTTTCCCAAGCATCCATTGTGGAATCCTGACCACGTCTGCTGACTGGACTGGCCACAGTTTGTGGCAACTGTCAGTGCCTCTCTTTGTGCCAGAGTGAAGACTCTAGGCCAGAATCTTTTGGAAACTTGGGGCCACTTAATCCCACAGAGCTTTTTATTCCTGCCATCCTTGGCTTCCACCCAAAGCATGCTCCAGCAGTCATCTGTCCTCTCACATTCGGATCCTTACCCTACTCTCTGCTTCCTTTCTTATGACCCTTTCCACTCCATTTTCCTTCCAACCTCCTGGCCTTTTCTCATGCTGCTCCCTCTACTAGTCCTGTCTTTCCCTACATCCTCTTCCTGGTGAACATCCACTTTCCTTTCAAGATTATCTCCACGAGAATCCCTTCTCTGTAAAGGAAAATAACCACCGTTTCCTCTTAGCTGCCTATCCCCCAAAATTGAGAATTCCATTTTCCTTTCACTTACAGAGCTTAACAGAAACAAATATGGAGGAAATGATCATTTCCAGGAGGAGGGCAGCTATCATAAATCTTTTGTTTAAGAATTTTTGTTTGCATATATATATGCCTTCACTGTTATAAAATTTATCTAAAGGCCTAGACTTTGATTTATATCCCTGACAATATCTTCAGTGCCTAGATCAGTGTCTCTTAGCGCTTAGTAATCTTATACTAGATATTGTTAACTAAACAAGTATCTCTACTGAACCATTAGCTCTTTGGAGGCAAGGACAATGACTTTTACCCCAATGTCCCAGTCTCTAGCACAAAGTAGACTATCACATATAGCTGGTCATTGGATTCTTTCCACGGTACTACTATCAAGAATCCTTATTCTACTGTAAGTAAATTCCTCTAGTCTTTCAAGCATTTCATCCAGTTCTCCCTCAATCTAATGACTGTATCTTCAGCTTGGTTCTCCTTGAGGTAAGATTTCCCTTTTTGTCTTCTTCAAAAGAGGCTACTCATCCACACAGCTCCATTTACCTGGGAGCTAAATTCTGCCTACTTCTTAATTTTCATTCAACTTAATCTTACTCCTTCATGGATAAAATTATTGAATGAGCAGTCTATACACCTATCTCCCAGTCAGCCTCCAGTCCTCATCTGTATTGAAAGATTCTTAATAGGACTAAATGCAATGGGCAATTCATGAGCCTATATCTGGATATTTCCCAGTTTCTATTTTTCTGAACTTTATATAGTATCTGACTCTTGCTATGTGAAGCATTTTCCTCCCACACCTACTTCTTAATCCTTCTCCCTTCTGTGCTAACCTTTACAATCTTTGGAAAGCTCTTTGTATTCCATCTTATTTAGCATTTAGCATTTTACCCTGAGGCCTCTGAGTGCTATTTTCTGATTAAACTATCACCTTTATCATGATGAATCTCAAGCCCACCCCTCTTCTAAGGTCCACTCTCCTTAACTATCTGTCTCTAGAGAGCTCTTCTTAGGTAACCCAAACACTTCAAAATCAGCCATTACAAAGCTGAATTCATTATGTATCCTTTAATTCTTCTCTTCCTTTGATATTCTCTTGTTTAGTCAATAGTTCTTCCTATTACCCTATTTTCCTAACAAGAAACATGAAGAGTATTTCTAATCAAACTCCACTCTTTCATTGTTTCATTATTTAACTTCTCTCTTCCACATTTAAGGTCCAGTTTCTGGCGTTCTATTTCCAATAGGTATTTCACATCCATTCCTTCCTCTGTCTCCATGACCACTATGTGAAAATAGGTTCTAATCACATCTCTCCTATTTAACAAAGATAAACATGATTTATGTCTGAGTATTTGAATTGTGTCCTCCACCCCTTTGCAAAAAATGCTAAAATAAATAAATAAATCTGCTATGCCTACAGTGATAATGGGTCAAAAGAAGTAAGAACTGGAAATAGAAATAGTGTCAAAGGAAAGAAAAGTTAGAAAAGGGAGAAAGAACACATCCAAGAAGCAAGGATAAGAAGAAAAAAAATTCCTGGAGCTCACACCTGAATTGAGGCTGAGGAATATATGAAGTTTAGTTCTAGAGCTTGAGGGAGATAGAAATATATTTGTGGAATAAAAAGATTTTAACAGCATTCCTAAAATTCTAATAAAGTGCTATATTGCATCTAAATACTCTTGTATTACAAAGAGACTGGACTACATAGGGGCCAAGGTTTAAATGCTCTACACATGAATTAATGCTACAGCCTTCCATCTAATGACCTGGATACACTCTTCAAACCTCCACCTGGATAATAAAGTGACATTTTAAAGATGGAAAGTAATCGTGACCAATTACCTGTTTAAATTTTTCAGTGACTTATCCAGACCATCACAAAAAGTTCAACATACTAATTTAGGTATAATTGCCCTTTAACTGTGACTCTTATCATAATGTTCAATCAAAGCTTTAGACAAATCTTACAGCTAAATTTATTCTGAATAGCTACCAGTCCCTTGAAGACATAACTTTTTATATGTATTTTTCTTCTATTTCAAATGTTCTCTTCTCTTTCTTCAATTCACTAATTCCTGTGTGTCTTCAAATTCTATACAAATGACTACTCTTAAAATTCCAATCCCTGATATCTGAATCTGAGTCAGATGATTGCTACCATTATCCCAGTAATCCTGCTCCATTCATTTCATAACCCACAGGATCCCTTCTGCTTCCTTGAAAGAGCCAACATTACCAATCTGATATGTGCCTGCAAGAATTTTTTTCAGAGCACTTATAAATATTTTATGCAATGTGTATATAAAATATGCATGTATACTTTACAAAATAAGATCACATGTATTAAAAAGGTGATCATCAAGAAAAGACAAGGCAATAAGAAGAATTTTTTCACGCAAAAATGAATAAAGAAGACTACTATAGCAGATGGTAAAACATGTTATTTCACAATCAAAACTAAGAATTGTGGTCATATATAAAATTTTGTATAAAATATTGGATCTGTGCAGAATCCATGAGTGATACAGAGAATTAGAAGTGTTCTAAAGTCAGTATTTAAAATCATTAAGAAGGAGATATTCAATAAAGAGATCAGAAAAACTAGCTAAATACTTAAAGGAGATGTCTTAGATTTGTACCTCAAAACAAAATAAATTTCATATGCATTAAACACTAGATTATAAAATTCATGTCCTAAAAATGCTTGAAAAAAACATAGGGAATTCTTTTTATTATTTCAGAGTAAAAATATTCCTTTTAGTGTAAACGCATTTTTTCATGGTGGTTGTTTCTTTAATTGCTTTGGAATACAGTTCTTTTGCTTTGTCTTTGGCCATTTCTTAGTAAAAATGACAGAGCTGTTTCTTCAGTCATACAGTTTGGGGAAGTCTTTATAGGTCATCTGTATTGTCCTTTGATTTTAAGTTTCAGTACCTACCTTATCTACAGGAAGATTCCAAGATATCTTAGATATCCCAAGAAAGGATTTGATCTATGATGTTTTAATAATCTTCAACATTAAATGCAAAGAAATTTGATTATTATTTCCACAATCTACCTTTTCATTTAAAAATTGAATCACATACATCCTTCCTATTTTTCAATATCATCTTGACTTTATTTTACAATATTTAATTATGAAGACCAATCTGTATAGGTTAAATATCTATCTTGCTTTCAGAATTTTTCACCTTGAGATTTTGTGTGTCTTAGCTAAGTTTTTCCTACTCTTTGATCATAATCTCATGATTATCAATTTTTTTTACATCTGTCTCTGTGAGTATACAAAACAACAACTTCCTTTTCTGATGGAGCATAGTTGAGGAATTTAAGAATTTAGTAGTCATAATATCCTGATATCTTTTTTTAAGACTATACAATTCTGATTCCTGTTGTTTTCCTCCTATTACTTGTTAAATATATCAAAATAGTATATAACTTCTTTATTTCTCATTGTCTCTTATTTGGTCAGGGAACAGAATGGAAGGGCAACCCGAAATAGGAATCTGAGAATCAGATCTTGGGAACTGCAATAGAAATTTAAAACTTGATAATCGGGATGAGGAGTCAGAATCTTGGCACTAAGAAATGGAAGACAGAGTGTCAAACAGAATCATAGACTGCATCTGTGTAAAGCCAGTGGACAAATGCATGCAACCACTCTTTAAAGAGAGAAGACCTATTTAGGAAAGAAGGTAAAACCAGAAGGTCACAATAGAGAGATAAACATACTTGTTCAAGGTCAGCCCTCAAGGAAGACTTCTGTGTCTCAGGCATTTAGAAAGAAGACTTAGAGGAAAACAGAGGGATAATACATGAACTTGAGTGTGGCAAGCCTGAGCAATTATTTTGTGCCAGTAGTTTTTTATGCTGTATCCTGTTCGATTCATACAAATTACCTACACCCAGAAAACACTGAAATTTCTCTAAGTACTCTTTCCCTCTTAAATGGTAGAAGTAAATATGAAAGTTAACTTCAGCACAATGAAACATGAAGAACCACACTATTTTTTGTTATTTATCTAGAATAGGGGTCAGCAAATATTTCTATAAAGGGTCAGATAGTACATATCTTAGGTTTGCAAGTCATCCCTCTCTATCACAGTTATTCAACTTTGCAATTATAGCAATATAGTAATCAGAGACAATACACAAAAGAATGGTACACGGATCTGTTCCAAACATTTTATTTACAAAAAAAAAAAGCAATGAATTTTCTAAGTTCAGCACTACAATTTGGTTGTATTAGATGTTTCTTACAATTTTTATGTAGAGTCTAACTTATGTTTTGGAAATGTTTTTATTCTGCACAAACTTTTATTATAAATATATTTTAGAAAGAATTCAATCTATGTTTTAATAATTCTTTGACTAACATTAGTGCAAAGAAATTTGATTTTGAGTTACACAATCTACCTTCTAATCTATAAATTTAAGAACTTACATAACTTTTTTTTTTTTTCAGTGTCATCTTGGCTTTATTTTGCTATAATTCATTATGAGATCTCTGAAGACCAATCTTACAGGTTAAATGCTTATAATTTTGTTTTAGGGAACATATGATAAAAATTAAATATCTAGGAAATAGGCTAACACAAGATGATTCTTAAGCCTAATTTTTATTATAATGTGAAATCTAACTATTAAGAATTAAGAATATCAAGATAAAGGACAGAATTATTTTAAAGATTTATTTGATTATCTATTTTCTTATTGTGATAATCATTTCACAATATGTACTTATGTCAAATTATTGTGTTGTACAACTAAAACTTATCTAATGTTATATGCCATATCTCAATAATTTTAAAAAGTCATTAATATACCTTTCTTATTTCAATTCTCTGATTTGATATTAATACTGATGTAACAATAGGAAAGGTGAGTTGAAAAACATTTCTCCTTGACAATGAAGATAAAAACATGTATTTTTTAAAATGTGATGTTGGAAAGTGATTTTTGCTCGTCATCTTTTTCATCTTGCACTGTGGCCAAAATAAGAAGCATTTACTCTTTTTTGTTGTTGTCACATGGTTTCCAGTAAGAAATCACTCTCTAATTCCATCATCCCACTCAGGATGTTAAGTAAACCTGTAGAGACACAGTCCATGAAGGAGTTCAAGAGGCCAAGTGATCAATTATTTGCCAAAGGAGCAGAATATTGCTTACTTGCCTACAGTCTTTTAAAGAAAAGAAGAAAAATTAACTAGAGAAGACCAGTGAAGAAATTGAAATGGTCTCAGAGTGTATCAAGCATCTACAAAACAATTTAATTTTCACAGTCAAGATGTTACAAATGGTAATGAATAAATCATGTCGCTATTTGTTAACAGGCTCCATCAGGTTACTTGTTTTAGAGGGAAAACAAGGACTTTGCTGCTCTGCTAGTGTTTTTCTTTATTTAGTAGCTGTAACTTTTCAGCATTTCTGTTGATTTATCATTAACATTTTGCTATCTCTTGTCAAATTTTGAGAGCTAAGTGGTCAGATCAACTCAGTTTCCAATTCATTGTAATGAATATTTGCAGAATTCCTACTATGTGTCTAGTAATAGTCTAGATGATTGAGATTCAACAGTGAACATAGAAAAGACCTTGTTTCTCATGGAGCTTATTAGTCTGGTGAAGACATCATAAAATAGAAATATAATAAATAATAAGTCAGTCATTAATATACTATGATATGAAATGATGGTGGATTCTGAAGACTGGAGCATGGGAGAGAGGGGTACAATATTTGGTAGAGGTCAAAATAGGTCTCTTTGAGAAGGTGAAATAGTGAGCAAAGATTTGAAGGAGATAATACTTTATCAAAGAGCATTTCAAGCAAAGGCTATATTAGGACAAAAGTTCTAACATGGAAATTTCTCGGGAAAATGAGAACAAAAAGAACTATGTGACTAAAGTGAAATAGGGGTTGGTAGTGTAGGCAGGACCTCATGGATAACAGACTTAAAAGACTGGACCTACGAGACGCTTTGGGGCACTAGAATATTTTTTAGTCTGAGAAGAATGGAAAGCCACTGAAGTGTTTTGAACAGAAGAAAGACATGATCTGACTTGTGTTTTAACAGAATTATTCTGCCTTCTGTGTTGAAAATACATTAGAGAAAAATAAGAACAAATTTTCAAGAACAATGAGGAAGTTATTGGCATAATTCTGTAAATGATGATAATGGTTCTGATGATAAGAAATTGTCAGATTCTGAATAGGAACCAAAGAATCATTCTATTACTGACTGAATTATTTGAGGACTCAGAAACCAAAATGAAATGTTCTTATCAACTATACCAACTACTCAAGTGTCCCAATAACCCACAAATGTGTATTGTTATTTTTTTCTGATGTTCCTAAACATTGGAGAAAGATTGGAAAGAAAAGATGTTCTAATTCAGAGTTGGAAAACAAGAAAAGAACAATGAAAAGATGGTAGACAACACTAGAATATCTTATCTATCAAATCAGGTAAATGTGTGATCTAGACAGCAGAAGTATTTCCCTAATAGCACAGGATTTGAGACAAGAAAGAGCGTAGAACATGACGAAGGGAATTGTAATTTGTATTTTTACCTAAAATTTTATGAAAAATTTAAAATACTTTTTTTTAGTTATGTATTAATTATCAATCACTGTGTAACAAAATTTGCCATCTTTAGATAAGACACAGTTACTATCCCATGGATTTTGTGGATCAGAGATCAAGCACAGCTTAAATAAGTTGTACTGGTTTAGGGTCTATCATAAGGTGAAATCAACTGCTGACTGGAACTACAGTTAACTCAGGGAGGATCTTCTGTTAAGATGGTTCATGTGACTTTGAAAGACCCCAGATCTTCACTGGTTGTTATCTCCAGATACACTTCCTTTTTATGCCGACTCTTCCACAAGAGTCAATAATACTACAACTTGTTTACTCCGAAAAAGAGAGACAGATACAGAGGGACAGAGAGATAAAGATGATATCAAAGTGGAAGCCAGTCTTCTTGCATCCTAATCTTGGTTATAGATTAGAAGTTGCAGTAGAACTGACTTCCCATTATTTCTACTATTTTCTATTTAATAGAATTGCACAGTCAAGGGGAAGGAACTATATACATGGGCTAGAATATCAGGAGGCCAGCAACACTGAGGAATTCTTGGTTACCATAAGATATACTATGACACAAGAATTAAGATGATAGACATCTAAATAATAGCTACAGTAGATTCATTTAAATCTTAGATTATTGGTATTCTATGACAAATAAATGAATCTTGAATTTGACTTTACTTGTGTAGTTGAATAATCAATTTCCATAATTGTTCTGAGTGCACACACCCATTTGTCACTAAAGTTTGACTATAGCAAAATTCATTAATTTCTAGGAAAATATTGAGGGAAACATACCAATCATGTCGAGACCATTCAAAATTCACCTCAATAGTATTTGCATTCATTTTCTGACTACCTTAGTGGAATAGTATTGCAATATTTTTGTATTACCTGTAACAGGCATATGGAAGTAACTTTAAATGTTTTTTTTTTTCTTTTCTTTCAGAAGTAATAGATCAAATAAATTACTTAAATTCAGTAAAAAGAAATAATTATTTTTTTCCTAAAAAAATGCATATTTTCCATGGTGAGGTAGAGACTAGTGAATGTTAATTTTATTGTTGAATATCTAGATGCAAGTCTTTGATAACCATATGTAATGCTTATCTTTAACAGAAAAACACGTCTATAACCATTCTGGAAAGACTTTAATTTTTTTTAATTGTGGTGAAATAGACATAAGATAAAATTTACCATCATGGCCATTTTTAAAGTATATAGTTTATCTGTGCTAAGTTCATTTGCATTGCCATACAGTTAGTCTCCATATTATAAAACTGAAATTCTTTACTCACTGAAAAAGTGTCCATTCCCTTCCTACTAACCCCAGGAAACTGCTACTTTATTTTATTATCTCTATAATTTGACTATTCTTGGTATAACATAAGTGGAATCATGCAGTATTTATCTTTTGTGACTGACTTATTTTATTTAGCATAACATCATCAAGCTTCATTCACACTGTCGCATGTGTTAATATTCCCTGCCTTTTTAATACTGAATAATATTCCACGTATTTCTATACCGTATTTTGTTAATTCATTCATCCATCAATTGACAACTGATTTATTCCACATTCTGGCAATTATGAATGATTCTGCTATGAACATAGGTATAAAAATAATTCTTTGAGACTTGCTTTCAACTCTTTTGAGTATATACCCAGAACTGGAATTGATGAATGATATAATTCTATTTTTAATTTTTAAATACTATGCTCTTTGCCATAGGAGTTACACACTATTTTATATTCCCATCATGATTCTATAGAGTTTCTAAAGGGTTTCTCCATATCCTTACCAATTCCTGGATTTTTTTTTTTAAAGTAATCATCCTGATGGGTGTGAGGTAATATCTCATTATGGTTCTAATTGCATTTCTCTACTGATTAATGATGTTGAGCATATTTTCATGTCTATTGTTCTTTCGTCTGTCTTTGGAGAAATGTCTTTTCAATACTTTGCCCATTTTTAAATCAGATTGCTTTATTATTGCTGAATTGTAGAAACTTTTTAGTATAGTCTAGCTATTAATCCATTGTTATATATGTGAATTGCAGCTATCTTTTCCCATTACACAGACTGCTTTTTTTATTCGGTTACTTTTATTCACAGGTTTCTGTTTTCTTTTTTAAATTTTCATGATTTAGTAATATTTTTATTAGTTATAACAATTACAAAACAGTAGGCTATTCCTTCCACAACTTAGAGCTTATCAGCACAGTGACTGCAAAAGACTGAGTCTAAAATTAACGTTCAGAAATCTCTATACACATTTTGATAAACTGGATGAGAGGATTCCCATAATTTAGTTTGCATGAAGCATTTTGATTTAACTTAGCACGCGTAGGGTATTATAAATGGTGATAGAGAAAGGAACATTGTATTGGGGATATTTTCATTAGAAGGCTAGTGGATTCACATAGTCATGTGACACTTTTAAAGGGTGGTGAGTGATATCATGTAACATTTGTGATTTGTTCTCACTTGGCACTTGGCAAAATTCAGTAGTCATTTGTGCATTTATTAAACAAATGCTATTTAGTACTTATTTTACACTGTATTAATTAGAGGTATACCCTTTTTTTTGACTGAGTAAACCAAAAAGTAGGGCCCATGCCTACGTAATTAGACAAAGCTGACTGGTATTTCAAAAGGCATGCTGAGAGAGAGTTCAAAGAGCTACTCACCTGAACATTGCATAAAGACCTATTGGAGAAGTCAGCAGATAGAACTCATAAGGGTCAAACCAAATGAAAAAGATGTGGCCAAGTACAAACAAGTATGTAAGTATGTAAGGAAGCCTGCCTTTGTCTTGATCCTATTATAACCTGAGAGCCTGAAGCAGTGCCTAAATAAAATTTTCTCTTTCCAATTTCTAAGTTCCTGAACTTAGCTTATATACTTAATTATGATTTCTTAATTTCTAGGCCTCTGTTTGCTTTATTCTGCTTGGATCTTCATATTCTTTTCTTCCTGCATTCATGAATTGAATAATTCTTAGAGTTTACTATGTGCCGGGAACATTAGACTCAAAATAAACAATTATTTCTTTAATGGAGATGACAGGATAATGAAGAGAAAAAAGTCAAAAATAAAAAAGTGCAATAAAAAGATTAATAAAATATGACAATTATTATGAAAAGTAAACTATGAATTGCTGTAGAAACATGATGGAGAATCCATATACTAGTTCTATAGAATCAAGGAATGTTTCCCAAAGTTTTATCATGTCTAAGTCAGTCTTTAATTGTATGTTTGATTTGATTAGTGAGAGGAAATGTATATTTCAGTTAAATGCAAAGCACAGATCTCTAATTAAGAAAATATAAAATTATATGTATTATGTGTATCTGTAGTTGAAAATTCAAAATGGAGGAGAGGTTGTGCAAAGACCTATCGAGGAGAGATTGAGAGAGAGAGAGAAATAGAGGAGGAGGAGGGGAGGAGAAAAGAAAAAAAGATGTTTAAAACGTCTAAATGGTTGGAACATTAAAATGCAAAGAGAAGACTGCTAAAGAGAGTTTGGAAAATAAAGGATCCTCTGAGAAGTTAAAGAATTTGAATTTTACCTTCAGTGGAATGAAGAGTAATTGAATGTTTGAAAGCATAGTAATAACACATGAGTATGATTTTCATTTTAGAAAATACAATGGACACAATGTGAAGAATAACCTGAAGGGAAACCTGACTAGGGAAAAGGAGATCCCCTCACTAGATTAATGAAAAAAAGATGTTGAACTAAATCATGGATTGATCTATATTTGAGAATTCTTATTTAATGGAAAGAGAATAGTCAATGATAATTCTCAGATTTTCAGTTTTGGATAGAAGGAGATGGGTCAGGCTGACAGAAAATATGAGCTTTTTTGAAATTATTGACTTTGATGAACCCATTAAACATCCTAGGGGCATCTTATAGAAAAGAGGATTTCCAAATCTAGAATTAAAGATAATAAGATGAACTTAGTGGGGATCATCAACATATACATGCAGGATTATTAACCACAAGAGGGAATGAAGAAAACATTTTCTAGAACATGTGCAGGTTAAAATGAGAAGGCAATGCAACCTTCAGAAACCAAAATCTAAAGATTCTAAAAAGGAAACTGAGATTTCAATGTCATTGAATAAAAAGAGTACAATATTAAGGAGAAAAAGTGGCGGGGGCGGGGGGAGTCAATATTGGAAAGAGGAGCAAGAAATGTCAAACAAGGAATGATTTCAATAATTTAGCATCAAGGAAGTCATTGCTGACTTTGGCAAGAACAGTTTCTATGTGGCAAAAGCAGAAGCCAAATTGAAAATGTTTGAAAATGAATGAAGAGCTAAAAGTAGTAAATAAAGACAATTTTTTTCAAATGATTTGGTGGTGAAACAGTGGTCATAAAAAAGTATCAGGTAGATGGCATGAAGTTGAGAGAACTTTCAGAATGTGAGAAAAATGAATATGTTTATGAACCAAGGAAAAAGATGAAAAAGAAAGCTTGAAGACAAAAAAAAAAAAAAATTAGGTAATACCTTGGTCAACTCAAACTGCTATAACAAAATGCTATAGATAAGCTGCATTTTTTGCACTTTTTCCTTTTTTATAAGAGCACTAATCTTGTCATGAGGGTTCTAATTCTGTGTGATACCATCTAAGATGAATTACTTCTCAAAGGCCCCTCCTCCTTCCTAATCCAATCACATTTGGGATTTAAGCTTCGACATATAGAGTTATAGGGACACAATCATTCAGTCAGGAGTAATTATTATAGGAAGATAAGAAATGGGATCCTGCATACAAATTTAAGGATTAATCTTAAACTAGGGAAATAACTTCTCTTACCTGGAACTTATGTTTGTTGATTTGTTGGGTGGAAATGAAAGCTAAATTTTCTTTATGAACAAACAGGCAAATTTAACTGCCAGTAGTAAGGACAGTAGAATGAAAGATTTGAGAAGAGAGTGAAGAAAACTCATTAGGGAAATATAGTAAGTATTGAAGAGTTATGTAAGTTTGGGCATCAGCAAATTATGGTGTCATCAACATGTAAAATTATGTAACCATCTTCAAAAACATTCATCTGTCTGGCTTAGATCTAAAGATATGGGGAACTTGGACTGAATAGTTGCCAAAAGGGTGGATAGAAAGGCAATAAGACTAGGATATTAAACAAACTTGGCAGAAGAGTGATTGAAATAAGGACTTGTGACATCAAAGCAAGATGGAAAATGAAAAGGAGATAAGATGGAGTCAGCAGAGGAAGGTAGAGGGATCAAAGTCTACCAACTCAGTGAAGCCAAGGAGATGACGGGAAAACAATCAAAAAAAAAAAAAAAAAATCAAGACAGCTTATGGGAGGAGAATTGTGGTAAGAGTGGAATTTTAAATTCGATGCTTCAGAGGTGGGGCAGTTCTAAGAGCAAGACTTATATGTGGCCAAGTATGGAATTAAGAAAAAGAGGTGTAGATGTAAAAGTAATCAAGGAATATAACAACTAAGAGTCAAGCACAGTGTGAAGTAGAGTATTAAAAAAAAAATCAAAACTCGGGGTGCCGTGGTGGCCTAATTGTTAAGTCTGCCAGATGCAGTCCATGTATATACCAAGGAACTGGGTTCACAACCCAAGGCCAGGGGAACAACCAAGAAGAACAACTAAATAACAAATAAAATGCTTCTTCCTCCTCTCTCTTCCTGCCTGCCTGTCTTTGCTCATCTTCATTTCTATCTTACCTCTCCTTCAGTAAACAAAGTTAGAATCCAAATAACTTGAGTGTCCAAAAGATCATTACCTGACAGTAAAGATCAAGGCTAGGGGAAGGTAGAAGTTAATGGAATATTTTCAGATTCGTGAGTTATTTTTTACAGAAAGTAAATGCCATAATACTCTGGAAGCAACATTGGGCATAGAGGAGAATGGTTGACATGTAGGATGTAGGAAAAAGAACACTCTATATGCAAAGTCATATTTTTATGGATGAGCTGAATTTCTGTCAAAACAAAATAAAGAGGTTTAATGAAAAGCTTGAGGATGAAAAGAGTGCCTTTTTTCCCCCCACCCTGGATAGGATACTGTGAAACTGAATACGCGCATGGGCACTTTGGGTTAGGGGAAAGAAGAAACCAAAGATAGGAAGATGGAAAATTTCACTAGAAGAGAGAGAAGTGACAAAAGTTTACAAAGATGACAAGTCACGATACAAGATTTCCAAAACCACACTTAGCAGTTCTTGGTGGGCTTCTGCCTAGTCTCTGGAGACTGGAGTTAGCTGAGACAGGGGACTTGAGGAAGGTAATTGATCTATAGGCAATGAAGTTATCTAAGACTTCTTGATAAAGTTATAGCGTCTCCCCCGTCTAATCATAGGACTGTGAATTATTGAAATGTTTCTTTGGTTCAAAGGCCTATATATCCAAGCTCAATTTGATAAATGGGCTGGGTTCACATTTATTTGAAGTTTTGTTTGCTCTTGATGTGGTAGTCACTCTAGTGACTGAGCATCTAAGTTATTTCTTAACATACTCAGTAGACACTGGTCAAAGACCTCAATAACCAAGTAGTTTCTATGAGAAGTATGGAGGGTTATATTCATTAGCAATCATCTGTAAATGCTTATTGTTGCAGAGATAAAATGCTCCCTACAGATTTTGTCTCAATTCTGAACATCATAAGACTTTTTTTAAATTTTTCAATAATATATGAAGGTATTCCAGGCAAAAGGTATACTTATTTTTAAAAATAGCAGCGAAAACACAAGAAATAATTTTTACTTTCTCATTTTAATTTTTCATTTATTGAGATCAATTAACATTTCACATTGTATAAATTAAAATATACAATGTGCTGATTTGACACACATATATCATGAAATGATTATCACCATAGAGTTAGCTAACACCTCCATCACCTCACATGCTTATTATTTCTTTTTCATGGTAAGAACATTTCAGACTTTCTTAACAAATCTCAAGCCTATGATGCAACATTAATACAGCTACCTGCTGTACATTAGATTCAATACATTATTTATTTTGCAACTAAAAGTTTGTGCCCTTTGACCAACATATCTTAATTTACCCCACACCTCAGGCCTGTTAACCATCATTCTGCTCTTTGAAAAGTAGAAATTGATAATACTTAAGGTCCTAGATACACAGGAGTATTCAAAAGAAAAAATCAAAGAATGAGATAAGCACTTTTCTGAAAACAGTTTAATCCAGTACTATTAAACTATCTGTGGCAGAGGACTTACTTCTAATTTCTCATCTGTCAAAGACAAGTATCTAGGGGGGAATAAAAGGAAGGAAAAAAAAAACCTGAAAATTAAAGCTACATTAAAAAGTCTCAAATTTGTTATTATGATTTTCAATCAGCAAAAAATTTACTGTGTAATTTTCTACCAAAATTTCTAACTGCTTATTCTCAGTGTCTGTACATTTTGCAACCCAGGGACAAGCACCAGGCCGTAAAGTACACTTTGAGTAGCACTGGCTTAGTGGTCTTTAGCCAACATATTTCTAGAAGTTCACTCCCAATTCCTGTAGAGACTTTTATTTTGCAGAAGGAAAATAAAGCTAAGAGGCAGACGAAAATCAATGCCTTCCTCTTAAAAGGAGAAATCTTGTTTATGCATCTTGATTCTATATTATATTATCTTTTAATACCAGATAATTCTTCTGGGTACAGAAAAAAAGAAAGAATGAATAATGGCAGAATAAAAACAGATTTCTAGGAGTTATGCTGTATTATTGATTTATAGCCACAAGTGATATTTGTATCCCACTTGCTAACGAATTCATTTTAAGCAAGTGCAATTATGACTAGTAATCAACATCTTGATAGTCAAATGGTGGGCAAAATTTCCTCTATAGCAGGAATGTTCTTTGTTTATTAATTTCAAATGATAGAGCATTGATTTCTATGGTTTTAAGACTAAACCAATAATACGGACAATAAAAGTAAAATTATATAAGTGATTCACCCTAAAATCTGAGATAATCTGCTGTTTTTCTAGCAATTGAAAGAGACTTAGCTAGCTTAACATTACAATTCACAGTGGAGGCACAGAGGGCCCTATGATAACACTCTAGTATGTACTTCTTCCCAGAGGACATTGTCACCTCCTTACTAGTCATTCCAATGTCATACAACCTACATGCTCTCTGACCTGTCCCACAGCCCTCTCTCACTTGGCAGCTGTCCCCCATCTGTATAGCTATGATGATTTGGAATCCTTCCCTTTTTTCTCATCCTCGAATCACTTATTATCTTCCTAATTAAAGCACTTCTTTCATTAACTTATGATGATGAACTATGTAGAGTAGTGTAGGGCACTTTGTATAAAGAGGTCCATTAGTGACAATCTTATTAACATAAGCAAGATTCTCTCTCCTTTTGTCACCTCTTTTGTCCCTATCTCCCAGTCTATAAAACTCTAGCTCTTTATTTTTCTTTTTAGAATCCATTCTTACATCTGCCAGGGAGTAGCTACAGTTCATAGATTTTCCATACTTATAGTTAACTTGAATTACCAAAATGAGTAAGAGAAAATAATGAAGCCATTCAATATTTGTTAAATAAAAAGTATTGTTAATATTTTTCTCAACTAGACCTCATGCAACTGAATTATAATGAGTTAATCAAGGCAACTTTTTCAATCTTATTCTTTATCCTGTGCCGCATAATTTTTATTTTATCACAAAGAAAAAAAATGGAAGTTGAGCTATCAAGATGTAGTTAAAAAGATCTACAAGTTATGTTGAAGAAAATGCTCTAATAGAGATATGGGTTGTAGAAAATGTTGTATTTGTTCAGTGAGAAATGCTAAGTACTTGCTATGTTCTAAGCTGAGGATACAGAAGTGAATAAAACAGAAAAACCTATTCTAGTAAACTGGCGAGGAGGCTGTTATTAAATAATTCGGTATAGAATGTATAGTTTAATATTATAATTTCAGGCTCTGCATATTAGAAACAGATCTTATAAATAACAACATTACTTGGATACTCAGTAAACTGGAGTATTTTAACTTGAAATATAAGAAAATTATGGAATTCTGGGTTATACTAGCTAGCTTCTTATTTGGGAGAAAAGCATACAGTAATTCAACAATTTTGAGCTTAATTTTTTTAGGAATTTATGTTTTCTTTAATTTTCTCAATATGCTTATAAGAATTTAGGACTGCACAACACACTAAAAAAATTGGAATTTGAACATAACATAATCATAATAATTATTTTTAGTCTAAATTTGTATGTATTTAAATGACTTATTCCTTGGGCAAGTGCTTATTAAGAAAAACTTTCTTGAAAGCAAACCACAAGCACAAATTAAGACAAAGAGGTTTTAATCATATATGAGGTTATTTGATTATGCCTATCAGATAATCACTATACCATATTTCACCAAGAGAATACAAAAACATTAAGCAAATGTGCAGGTTACTTCTGATCAGATATGTATTGAGGCTGCCAAATTTTTATGTCAGAGATTGTATTCTTCTGGCCACCTCGGGAAATAAGGAGCCAGGAAAATCTGGCTTGGACTGGAAGAAGACTAATGCACTAATATTTATTTATGAAAGCATCATATATTCTGCTCTTCCAGGAATTATTGCAGCAAGGGTTTCACTGCAGTGTACATAAGGTGAAAATAGAAGCTGGAATGTTTGATTATAAAGAAATACCACAACCTACCATGATGAAAGATAAAGGATTTTCCCCCCAATTTAAAAAAGAAAAGTTAATCGCATTCGTTTTCAGTTAAGCTTTTAATAATGTTGTTACATAAACAGATATCTTAATAGGCTAAATTCATTGAAGTTTTAATAAAGATTAATAAAAACTCTAGATAGATATCAAATTAGCGTTCTACTTATCCACTAGAAAGGGAAGGGTTCAAGACAGTTTAATTTAAGGCTTCTCATCTTCCACAGATTATTCACGTGAATATCCTTAGCAAGCTTTGTTGTTTGTAATAGAGGACCTAGGTTTCTCTTAGAGCTATATAATCAAATGACCCATCAAATTAATTAATAAGGTTTTAATCTAATGCATGCTAATTATCTTGTCAAGTATGTACACAAAGTCTTGACACAAGTTACTTTTAAGTCTTTGCAGTGGTGTACTCTGGTGGAGTAGTAGTTTGGTCACTGACTCCAGTCAGAGTGCAGTCGACATACATCCCAAGGATCGGGGTTTGCATCCCGGACCTGGGAGAACAATCAAGATGTACAACTAAAGAAAAGAAATAAAGTATTTCTTTCTCCTCTCTTTTCTTGCCTGCCTGCCCACTCACCTTCATTCCTACCTGCACCTTTCCTTTAAAAACAAAAAGTCTTTGCAATATGTACGTACCGTTGCAAATGCCTGGAGCATCTTTGAAGTCACACACAAGAACGCTGGAAGAAACCAGCACAGGTTCCACCAAGGGAGATGGGGCAATTGAGGCGCTAGGGATGAAGGAAGAGAGATTTTTTTTATTCTGTACATTCAGTGTGCTGAGTTCTGTGACAGTTATTTTAACTATTTAAAATGAATATTTTAATTAGTTCTTTATACAAGAGTTAACAGAGAAAAGAAGTTTAGAGAGACAGGAAAGAAAAGGGACAAAAAGAAGACTTAAGAAGGAAGGATGGGAGAACAGAAGCAAAGAAATGTATGCATCCTATCACTGTTCTACTGTTACAAAATTACTTGCTCTGAAATTCTATCCTTCTACTGAATGGTCTGGATCTAGTTCAAGTTGCCTCTTACCTAGTAAACTACCACAGATGCCTTTCTATCTCCCCTGATTCCATTGTTATCTGCTAAAACCTCTCCTCCACACAGCTACCCCATCTTAAAACACTTAAGAGATTCTACACAACTACAAAATGAGTCTGTGCTCACCTCTCCATCTCTCACTTTCATTTCCACCTACCTTGTGCTTGAAACTCCACTTGATTTTCTGTCACCAGCGTATGCTATTTCTTATTCAACATGGTATTGCTGGTTGTAGTCACACTTCCTGAAAAAAACAAACAAAAAAACAAATCAAAACAAACCACCACAGCCTTTCTCGCATTTATGACATCATTTTATAATTATGTGTTTGTGTGAACATTTTCCTCCCTGGATTACAACAGGTTATTACCTTAGTATGATCAGGGTCCACTATTTGACCTAGCATGCTGATGTTGCGTAATTCATATTGATGAACATTAAAAAAGAGAGTACTCTCAACCTCTCTGTGATCTTAAGAAAATGATTCTCCTGCTACTTCCACATATGCTAAATGTAAGAGTGCACTAAATCTAAAGAATTGATCTCTTCTGAGACCATCCATTATTTAGTGTTTGTATTGTATGTAAAACCCAAAGGTACTTGTATCCATATTATAATATAATCACTGACTTCTCGTGTTTTTGTCATAGAAATTTTCAAACGTACTCAGAAGAAAGGAGAATAATTCCGTGAACTCCCCCATGTCATTATCTTGTCAACATTACTTTATCTTCATTCCCAGCCACATATGTTTAGAGCAAATGTCAATTATTGTAACATTTTACCTTTACATACTTCATTATGTTTTTTCAACACTTACAGACTTTTAAGAACATAACAATCATGGTAATGATTGACATTTTATCTATGATATTATAGAACATTTTGAATAATTATATAAAGGAGTCTAAATTCAAAAATCATTTTGGAAACGTTTAAATAATCTGGGAATCTTTCTTTTGTGAGGAACTTTTCCTTGATGGCCTACTGCAGGGATCCAGTAAAGATTAGCAATCTGCATTCTTATAGAGGGCCAAGCACTGCATGTTCAGGTCAGGACTGAAGGGCATGAAATAGACTCAGAGAAGGAAGTTTCAAACATCTTAGCTATGCCATTGAAACAAATACTGTTAATTGCCCTCTCTCTTATGCACTAAATTCCTACCAACGTTTTTTCCCAGGAAAGATTAGTCTTTGTACTTGAAATATCAAAGATAACTCCAGAGCAACACAATTGTTCTCTTTCAAAACTATCATCTGTGTAGTGATTACCACGCAATAATCCTCTTCTAAATATGCAAGTTGTCATAAATGGCTCAGAACATTCAAAGTTGATGTTAGCTCTATTCAGATACCTAAAAAAGAAGGAAAAGTAAAGAAAATAAATCTAATTGTGAGCAACCATACTTCTCAGGATGACCTACTGGCAACAGCAATTTCACTTTTGATGCTACCTGGACATTCCTGGAGGAGGATTTGTGACTACATGAATAAAGTCATCTCTTAAAAAAAAGTGGTTTGAATAGATATATATTTAAAATACATAAGTATATATGAGAAGAAAGTGAATGCCAGAAATCCAACTAAATCCATCAATAACCAAAAACAATTTCATAGTTTTTGATTATTTCAAATCCGCTTCTTGTTTCTAACTACTTAGATTCCCTTTAGAAAAATCTTTGGGAAAAAAAGGTGTTCATGCTTAAAACTAAACCTACTTTAAAAAAAAAAAAAGTACTGCTGTAATATAATAGTAGCCCCTAAAGAAAATAGTACCAATATGTCTTCTTGCTGTGTTTTGTTTTGTCTTGACTTTCAATTAAATACGTAGTATCATTAACTACACAAGTGTACTGCTTGATTTGTCACCAGTGGACACTAATCATTTTATATACTTTAGCAGTTGTGTTCTATATACATATACAAACATGATGCAACTTGGCACAAGGAGTAGAGAAGCTGTAATTAAATTCTTTGAATTGCTTATATATGAGTAAATAAAACATGAATGAACTAGGCCTATGAAAGTAATTTGACCTGATCTACTATCATTTTCAAATTTGGTTTCCAAAAAAGTATCTCTGAAAAACTTAATCAGAGAGCTAAGTCATTAGGTTTTATAAGTTTATAACAATAGGAAAAAGTAAGAAAAATGATCTCTGGGTTAGGAGAAATCTCTCATAAGATTAGACTTCTACTGTAAAACTTTTTCTTTTAGTAATATTTTATTGTTTTCCAAGATGTCTTGTTATTTCTTTGATAATTTCCTGAGGTAGGCAAAGTCAGTTATTACGTATTATTCTTGAAGTTCAGAGGAATTATAAAATAAATCCTTTGTCTGGAATGCTGGAAATGTTATACATCTTGATGAGAGTTGGGACTACATAAATATATACAAATGTAAAACTACATCTAGCCATTAATTCATAATTTATGCAAATTATATCTTCCCCCCCCTCAAATTTTACATGTTCAAAACTTTATTCTATTCTTGTTCTTTATTCTAGTTTTATTGTATTCTGATGTTTGGTAGCTCGAATAAATATTTTCATATTTATAAATATAAATTTTGATCAACCAGAAAAGTTGGAAGAATTTTGTTAAGAACACTGTTTAATGTCTATCATTAACATTTTAATATATTTTTTATCACATACCCACCCATCAATCTTTCTTATTTTTATTCATTTTAAAGTAAATTACAGACACCGGTATACTTTGTCTTCAATTCTTCAGGATAAGCATCATGAGCAATACATCAATATTTGTGTATAGTTCTTCTTGTTCTTGCACACAATGATATACACACTTTAATGCAAATTTCTCAGAGTTTTGGCAAATGCATACACCATAATAAGCTAGAAAAGTATTCTTTTCCCATAAAATTCCCTTATGCCCTTAATCTCTACCTCTAGGATCAATCACTGTTCTTTTTTTTTTTTTTTTTGTCTGCTAAAGATTAGTACTGACCTCTCTTCACACTTAAAACCCTTAACTATCGCCAGACTGAAGTATGGTCACTTTCTGGGTTAGTGTGTTTTACTAAGGTTTACCTTCATGGAATATTCGTATAACTGATTGCTTAGGCTAAAACATCCCATGTCCTATGAGAACCATGTCTTCAGTGAAGTTATAGCATAATGAACTATTTTGAGTAACATACTCTAAGTGGCCAAGTGGGTGAACTGGAGAGGTTTTTATCCATTGTACAATCAAGATTAAGCCCTATTAATGAGATAATGAAAAGAGTCTTCTTCATGAAAAAATGTGGCAATTCAGGTAAGCATAACCATTTGAACTTTTACTGAAGTAGTAAGAAATTTTACTGACTAGAAGTTACTAAACAAAATCCAAAAATAATTTCCTAGTCTAGTAGCCAATGTCCACATTACTTTTAGGAGTAGAGGATGCATGATTTTATTACTATTTATTTGAATACCCTATTACATGTATAGCTGCTCAATTAATAAATATAATCAAATTAGTCAGTCCTTTTATTTCTTTGAGATTTAGTCATTTCAACTCTCACTCTAATGGACCACAAAGTTGTGCATAAATCAACACTTTATTATTTTGCTGATTAATTTGTATGAAGTTACCACTTAATTATTCAGAAATAATTTGGAGAAATTTGGAGCGTGTGTTAGATGACAGTATAAATAAGATACCCACAGCTTTCTGATGGTAAGAGTGGAGTGGAATAGAGAAGGTTGATGGACATTTCAACATTGACTCATTTTGTAACCTATGAGGCCGAGGTTTTGTAAGTCAGATCAATTCTCTAGTGACAACATGCAGAGCTCAAGTAAAAATATTTACCATGCCTCTTTTTTTGTTAAATATCACATGAGCATATAGAAATTTTTCAGAGATTACAGAAGTGCTGACTATGAATGACAGGTTATCTTGTCAAAGTGTATTCCAGCCACACCGGACATATAGAAGCAGTCCCATAAAGACATGTCTCACAAAACCTAATGTTTACAGATCTGGTAGGACTTGAGCACAGGAGTTAATGTATTCAACCAGGGTTTGCCATATTCAAAGACAAAAGAAGCATACATCTTAATAATAAATTCATCTCATTATGTATACCATTAGAGATATTAGTAATATATTTAGGCACAAATGGACTATCCCAAGCAAATGAAGGAAAAATGAGCTCACCTTGGGATACAAAAATAATCATAATCCAAATGACTTCTATTCCTCTTGAGTAGACAGTAAAAAATTCACCTCTAGATAATATGCATCTGGAATTACCTATTGAATCTTCATTGATATTTCATTAGGAATTTCTTGTAGACAAAAATATAATATCTAGAAGTTATTGGACTCCCTTACTTTTTATTAATAATTTCCAGATAACAACAGAGAATAAAGTAAAATTAATGATCATCTTTATTTTTATAGCTCACACAGACTGTCAGCTTAATGCTTGTTGATGAGATTTAAAATAATTTTAATGAAATAAATCAGGTTTGCCTAGGGTTTTTTTCTTTTTTTCTTTTGCTTCCTTTAACAACACAAATAAATGAAAGACATTTTTATTACTTATCTTTTTATATAACTCAAAATATCATAAGATATTAGAATATATAGAAATAGTTTTGTGCTGGTAAGAATGAAGACACATAGGACAATCACAGTGTTACAAGTCATTGTCATTTTCACAGTCACCTGATCACCTTGATTTACCTTTACTCCATGTATGTCTGCATGTTCATGCATGTGTGATATATTTTTGTCTCATTATGATCCTATCAGATATCTTATTTACAGACTTACTGCATTTTTTGAAACTTCTACACATTTCAAGGGTATATTAACTAAAAGGATTTAATTGCAATCCTGAGTTAAATTAAATATGGCTTCTATAAAATGTTGGCATCTGAATCATCTCTTTTGGTCATTTATTTTTTATGTAGTATTGTGATTGCAATCTCTTTGTTTACTTTTTTATCTCACATATATTTATATGGGTTGAGCAAGAATAGACAATCATTTCTAACTTGGAATAGCAGAATAATAAAAATTCTAATGCACTAAGAAATATTCTCTCCAAGGGAGAAAAAAATTCTGACACAAACTCAAAAGCCTCATTTCCTTGGCTTTTGCCTTAAAGTAGAACTGACAGTTATGAGTTAAGGAAATAATTACGGGAAAGGATGCAGAGGAATATAAACCAAGAGAGGAGAGACATGTAATACCTATGAATTACAACTCTGTATGGTCAGCATTTTTTTTGTAGAGATAGTCTATGTATTATCTACACATAAATAAATATGGTCATAGTATGTGTAAAATATTTATAAATTACTTGTCAGGTGCAAGTGCTTATTTATATGATGTTTACAGTTCCTATCACTACCCAATCGAGGCACTTTAAGGAAATTAAAAAACACAAGTTAGTTATAGGTTTATCTGTAATAAATTCAAATTAAAAAAATTACATCTGAAATTAATTCTGTATCTACAATATACCTTTGGTAGATTGTCTTCATTTTCTAAATAATGAATAAAAGTAGCCAGTGAAATATTGTTTACAAGTATCCAGGTTAAGATGGCAGATTACAATGCATCATTTAATTCCATTCCCATAAAACTTAACAAAATAGAAAAACACAGCAACAATAAATGTTAATGAAAAAATGTTCACTAATAGCCACCTAAAAAGAAAAAAATGATAAAATAATGTGATTTAATAAACCAGTACAAAGGCAAAAAACAAAAACAAAGATTTCTGAAGAAATGCTTATAAACAGCTCAGCTCCCACTCATACTCCCAACCTCAGAAAAATTATTGTCAAGTCGTCCTAATTCCATATGAATGAAGTAATGAAAATTCAATCATTGTCTTTTCTCTTTTGAATGTACACTAATAAAAAACGCTGCAAAGGAAAAGTGAGTAAAGTCAGGTAAAATGAACTGCAGAATAGAACAGAGGGTATAAAGCAGAGGAGAAAGCAGAGGCTTGAGTTCTAACAGAGAGTGAATGCCACCTCATCTGAGCTCTTCCCATGCACATGACCACCACCACTCCTCCCCATTGCCTACAGAAACCTGACTAAAACATATGATATTCAGCTCTAGATTCTAGGTTGGAGGTACAAAATCATAGCTCCAGAAAATGTAACATAATGCCATCTACTTTAATTTTTAAAAATAATTTAAAATTTGAACTCAGTCACTTGCATATGAACAAGATGGAAAGATAAGATGCCATCTTAGAAGAAAATATGAATATATCACTTAAAAGCAGAAGAAAATTCCTAACAGTTACACACAGTGAAATAATTAGTAAGAACACACATTCAATAAACCATGAACTAAGGACAAGAATTCCTCTTAGCTTTATAACTGACAGTCATACCGAAGTTGCTCAGTGCACAGGTCAATAAGTTTAGCTCCAGCCCCCTGTACATTTCAACCACCTCCAAAACTCACCTTCATTTTATTTCAGATCAGAACAACCATATACATCCAGATGTCATGATCCTTTGTTCCCGCTATTCTGTCTTCCATCTCCACATGACTTCTAGTTACTCAGTCTCTGCATTTTCTCTAAACCATTATCTCCTCTTTTTTCAGCTCCGTTCTTTACTCTGTATAGATATCATAAACTGTGACTCTAATTACCTCTTAACAATAACTCTATTCTCCTTCTACTATATTCTCTTGGTTACTATGAATTCCTTTTCTTATTTATCTACTTATTTATTTACTATTTTTTACTTTTTCTTGTGACTCCCTGATGTCTTCTACACTATACTATTTTTGTACTATTATTCCTCATGGTGAGCCTTCCTTCTTTATTTTTTCTTTTTTCTAATTCTCTGTCCTCTTCTTCCCTCTCAATATATATTAGAATCCCTTTGCTTTTAAAATAATACCTCAAACTTAACACATTTATTCTTTTACAATGATGGCAGTCAGGAGTCTGAAATCAGCTTCACGGTGCTAAAGTCAAGGTGTCTTCAGAACTGGTTGCGTCTTCTGAAACTATCACTACTTGCAGAAGATACAAAGAGAGAACCTTAAAGACTTCAGAAAACAACTGTTATAAATAATATCTGAATGCCATCAAGTGTCAGGCTATAAAGTTAATATAAAAAAATTGCATTTCTATATACAATTAGCAACTAGCATAAATATACCTCAAGAAAACAATCTCACTTACAATTGCATCAAAAAGAATGAAATACCTTGGAATAAATTTAACCAAAGTAGTAAAACAACTATACCCTGAAAACTATAAAACATTGTTAAAAGAAATAGAAGTAGCCACAAAGAAATGGAAAGATAGTCTATGAAAGAATCCAATTGTTAAAATAGCTACATTACCTAAAGTACTATACAGATTAATACAATCTCCATCAAAATCTCAAAGACATTCTTCACAGGAATAGAACAAAAGTCATGAAATCTATTGGAATCTATAAAAGTCTCCAAATAGCAATCATAATCTAGAAAAAAACAAAAATTGAGGAGTCACAGTCCATGATTTCAAACTAAACTACAAAGAAACAGTAATCAAATCAGATTGTATTGTAATAAAAATTGACATGCAGACCAATGGAGCAGAACTAAGAGGCCAGAAATAAACCCACAAATGTATGAACAACTATGACTAGCCGTATACAATGAGGACAAGGACACTTTCTTCAATAAATGATTTTGGGAAAACTGAACAGCCACAGGTAAAATGACAAACTAGATCACTACTTACAGCTTACACAAAAATGTGTTGAAATTAAAGACTTGACTATTAAGACCGGAAGTCATGAAATACATAGAAGAAACCATAGGAAAACACTCCTTGACCTTAGACTAATTGATGTCTTTGGGATGTCAACTCCAATATGAAGGAAAATAAAAAACAAAATAAATAAGTGAGACCACATCAAACTAAAAAACTTCTGTCAGAGAAAGAAGTTATCAAAACAAATGATACCTACTGAATGAATGGTTATTTGTATATCATCTGAACTCTGATAAAGGATAGCGATATTGAGATAGATACAGATATATAGAAATATAAAACTTAACAACCTAAAAATAAGCAATCTAATCAGAAAATGTGCAGATCACAATAGACACTTCTTCAATGAATACAGCAAGCACTTGAAAAAAGTATCCATATCTCTTCTAATTTTGGAAATGCAAATCAAAATAACAGTGATATATCACCTCACAGCTTTGAGAATGGCTATTACTCAAAATACTGGAAACAAGTTTTGATGAAGATTCATAGAAAAGGAAACCCTTATACACTCTGAGTGGGATAAATTGATGCAACTATTGTGGAAAGCAGTATAAAGATTCCTTAAAAAATAAGAGTAAAAATTCCATATTATTAAGTTCTGAGTATTTACCTGAATAACACAAACCATTAATTGAAAGAGATATATGAATTCCTGTGTTCACTGCAGCATTATTTACAGTAGTCAAATATTGGAAACAATATAAGTGCCAACCATCTGATGACAATGGATTACTACAGTTATGAAAATAGATGAGATTCTGCCATTTGCAACCATATGGAGGGGATTAAGGGACTTCTTAGTGAAGTAGTAAGTCAGAAGGAGAAAGACAAATATGATTTCACTGACAGGTAATATATGAAGAAACCAAATAATCGAGCAAATCAAAGAAAATAGACTTTTAGTTAACAAAATCAAATTAATGGTTACCAGAGGGAAAGGGGAGGAGGATGTGTAAATAGGGTAAATAAATTGATGAAGGATAGAATTGAACTGTTGGTGGTAAACTTGATGTGTTATCTGTAGATATTGGTTTACACTATTCACACCTTAAACCTATATAATTCTGTAATGCAGCATTTCTTAATAGAATTGGAAAAGAAAAAAGTTAAAATATAAATAGCTTCTTCTGGATTTTCTGAGAGGAAAATCAGTTGCTTTTCCTTTTCCAACTTTTAGTGGTCACTTGTGTTTCTTAGTTTGTATCCACTTCTTCCATCCTCAAAAGCATAACTTCAATTTCTACTTCTATTGTTACATTGGCTTCTCTTTGATCCTGCCTCAGTCTCTCTTATAAGGAGCTCTATGTGAGGTCTACCAGACAGCCCGACATAATCTTAATCTTAGCTTAAACTTTACAATTCTTAATTTAATCACTTCTGCAAAGTCTTTTTCCATTAAACTAACAGTTTAGGTATTACAATCTTGATGTATGGGGGGACAGGGAACATTATTCAAACTACTATGACTACGTATTCTTACTGAAGTTTTAATTCTAAACTGTTTCTAGAATTAATATACTAATGATCCTCCAAATATGTTTCTGCGGTTGAGACTTTTCTGCCAAGTAACAGACTTACCTATCCAGTTCCTCCATTGGAATATACAACAGCTACCTCAAACTTCAATATATCCAAGACATTGTCAGGTTTCTTTTATATTTTATCTTAATAAAATTGTCCTTTGATTTCTCTTGTACTTAAGATTTTCCTTCAATTTGCGCCAATTTCATAGAATGTAAGCATCATTAAGGAGTCCTATTCTTCCACTGTTACCTGCTTTCTCAAGAAAACTCTTCCAATATTTCTGTTAAAGTTCTCTATTTAATGTTTTCATAGCACTATAACTATTTCATCTATAGAACTAAGATTATAATTTTACACAATGATAATGTTTTGCATAAATGTGTTTATATAAATATATTATTCATCTTTGCCCCACTAAACTATAAGCTTGATGAAGAAATAAAACATTAGTGGTCTATCATAAATAGTATAATATCATATGAAGCAAATACTATATTCATTCACTTTACAGAGATACCGGAAATATTTAATTGTTAAATGAATGAATAAGTAACAGCTCTGCCAGGAATTGTGACAGATGTTTGGGAAAAAATAACAACACCATCAGGTTCTATAATTTTTAAAGCCTTTTTAAAAATAATTTTAGGGTAATAATTTTGATTATTAGGAAAGCTATTGAAATTTATTTATAGTACTTTAATCTCTAAGAAGTTAATGTATAAACAAGACTGCTATTTTTCCTGTTTAGTATTTCTTACTAAAGAATGTAAATGTAATTTTCTCTTTATTTGATATGTAAGACGACTTTAGACTAAGTATGGCAATCTTTACCCCTGGATCAAAACTTGCAGATTTTGAGAAGAAAAGGACATTAAAATAATATCTCTATAGTAACTATTATTCTGTATTTATTTATTTATTTTACAATATATGCAATCCCTAATCTCAATTCTTTAAGGTTTTTAGAGCTATAGTCTTGGCATATTTTTAAGATGATCTAACATTGTGATACCAAAGAAAAAGAAAGGTGGTCTTCACTTTTCTGATAATACCACAATGGTGACACACTGTCTTCTATTTTGACTGAGTATAAAGAAAAGATACCAACCACCTCCTTACCTGTATAGCCTTAGTTCAAAGAAAGTTCTTTATCATTCAAAGCCATAAGGTTATATAACATAATTCCAGTCTTTATCTCTTGAGAATACTTGCTAGTATTCTGATTTCTTATCTCCATCCAGTCTCTAAATAATTGAATTGAAAAATCTAAGTTAAAAATTTCATTCATCGTATTTTTTACTGAAAATTAGTTAGCAACAGATATATTAGAGTAGAACCTAGCATTGAAGATGAGGAGACTGCAGACACCAAAAATTTATAGAGAAAGTCAGAAAAAACACATTTCTGAAATCAGACTGCATTATAAAAAAAAGTCCTACATTGCAAATACAGTAGTTTCTAATAATAAATCTGTCAATGGCAGTCAAAAATACTATTTTCACAATATTTTCAAAACCCTTATTTGCCTATTCTATGCATATCAACTCCTTGGGTTAAGGATATTCACTTTCCTAATTGGAAATCAGATCTTATCTACAGACTTATAAGATTTTTTTTTTTTTTTAATGGGTGCATTCATCCTCAACTTCTGTAATATCTCATGTATAAATCATAATCTTGAGTAGCTACTAACAATTAACTAGTGGAATGTAAGCATAGCATCCTAGGTGTGCCCTGGTGGCTTAGTGTTTAAGTTCACCGGGCAGTCAGCATATATCCAAGGACCCAGGTTCATGAGCCAGAGCAACCACCAACATGAACTAAATAAAATATATAAACAAACGCTTCTTCCTCCTCACTCTTTCTGTGTGCTTGCTTCTGCTTACCTTCATTCCTACCTGCACCTTTTCTTTAAGAAAAAAAAAAAAAAGTCACGTCCAAAACTGTCTTGTGCATTCTAAATGGGACCTTAGCAACAATTGATAAAATGTCTCCTAACCAGGTCACTAAGAGAATTTCTAGCCTACAAGTCCTACTTTTCTACAACATTCAAAACTGCATATCTCACAGTTCTTCATCATTTCATTATAATTTGGTACTTGAAGAGCGTGGGCAATATTTATTCATTGGAAAGGGGAAGTCTCTTGACCTTGAGAGTAACCTGGGGTTAACTTTACCATTCCCACTTTCTATACTAATTAAGAAGTGAAAAATGGCCATTCTATCTTTTCTACAAGTCTAACCCAACTCTTATTATTTTCTAGTTGGCAAGAATGATTTTATGTTAAGACCTGTTGCAACTTCTCATTGGTAAATCCTGTTCTTTGAAATGGACTCACAAGGCACAGAGACACTTTTGTTTTCAGTTTGTACCACATATGAACATTGGAAGAGCTTTAAGTAAACATAGTAAGATTATACCATTTTCCCCTTTGGATTTTCAAATTAGAATTAATAGACGATGTTTTTACTTGATTAAATTTTAAAGTCAACGTTTCCTGTGAAATAGGTCAGATTTCATCCTTTGAAAGAAACTTGTACATGTGATAACACAATTCAGTATTTATGAAGACTCTTTTCTATGGCTAAAGAGATACCTGCTAAAAAAGGTTTCTAAAAATAAAGACATTCAATAATTATCACTTAAACAACTCATTATGTATTTCACAATTCTACCAGGCAATTTCTTTATCATTTCTAATTCAGAATTAAGAGTGCAAAGAGAAACAGTAGCCACTTTTCTTTTTCATAAAAGCAACCCACTACCTGCTATCAGTTTCCCAAAGATATTCTAGAATAATGATGAAGGTTATTCTACTTTTGAAAGAAAGAAAGAAAGAAAGAAAAAGCCTTCACTTATATTACCTAAGCTAGTTACCAAAATGTTTTGAACTCTATTTTAATCCTTTCCCCCTGCTGTCACCTCATTGTTTTAGTGATACTTGTGATAATGAGTAATGACATCTATTCATGGAAAATGTGAAAGGTCTGAAGTTACAGTACTTTTCATTAGGAAAATGTGTCTCTCACAGAGTCAGGCACCTTGACTTAATCAGCCCAACTCCAATGTTGTAAAAAAAAAAAAAAAAAAAAGGAATTTTCCTTAAATTTCATAGAATCCCTTTTTCTGCTCCTACTTCAGTCCTATTAACTACCCAAGACTTTCATGCTAGTTTAAGTGTAAAAATCTCTTATGTTTTATCCATTAAAATGCAAATGATGTAGAGCTTTCTGACTGTTTAATCCCCTGGGAGATTTTGGCTATGCAACATTGAGTACAATGTTTTCAAAGTGAATTCTTCTTTATCCTTCATCTTCTCTCTTCCAATATGCAGAACACAATAAATGATTAGTGTTAAACCAGGAAGGCAAGATGTGTAGAGAGATTAAAAATGGCCTTGTTTTCTGGGTTTCCATCTAGGCTTAGCTGTATGCTCCACAGAAGCCATTTTATAAACCCGAGAATTCACCTGCTATTTTTATAACTCTTCCATATCAATATTTTAAAACTGTTTGTCACTAAATTGATATGGGTAGTATGTTACTTGAACTCCAGCTATGATAACACTATCTGTATAATTAATGTAAAAAACATCCATCATAAAATTCTGTCAGTTATAGAAATATATTTTTGTCTGAGGCTTACCTGTAAAAATAAAAATGAGTTATTAAATATTTGAATGCTTAGCAATTATACATACAAACATAGTATATCAACAGAATACCAAATATATGTATTAAATATATAATGTGAAAACAAATGCTACATTGCTACAAAAAGTTGTCTTTATTTTATTTATAGCGGAAAGGTTGGTAAGATCTATCTATACATCTAATTATCTATAGATAAAGCTTTCTCACTCAGCTTAACTTTCACTGTGATAGAAACATGCTTTTTAAATGTGACTTACTTTTATCCAAATGTCCCTTTATGCCAACTAAGTAAAACAGTAGTCTATCTGTCCTCAGCATCTTTCTCTTTCTCCTCTCTCTCCTAGTAACTTGCCACCAGGTCACATTGTATCATCTAGACTTGGACTTCCTTGAGTAACTTCATGCTTCATCAAATGTTAACAATTTTGTGCTTCATATTTTCAAGTTCCCAATAACTACAATGAACTGATCAACCCTCCCCACATTAATATTTACATTGGTATGCATATTATTCCATGAATGAAGAGAGGGTGGTTTAAAATCACAAATCCACTGTTATGGTAAGAAAATCATGCAGGCTAATGTGGAAGGTTTTTAGTATTTGAATGAGTTCTTTTCTGCTTCTTAAATTGCTGAGAGCAATTAAGTGAAATGTGGATGTGCGGAAGCCACCTTTACAAACCAATGGCTACAGCCAAACCATCAGGTATCTAATCATTTATGAATCTTTCTGTGAGGATCATATCAAACACAGGATCTTGCATCTACTTGAAGATATTTCCTTTTCCTGGTTCTTGTTTTCATTTTAAGTATTAACTGTCAAAAAACAATAAACAAATCTACTTAAATTACTTTGAGCATAATATTCATGTTTTGTTCCTGATATGTAACATTTGAGTGTGATTACTCTTTTTTGATCTCTTGACCAGCTTGCAGGAAAGCTATTATTTCAGACCCATTTTGTAACCACTTTATGCACCAGGCAGTAAGTTTGCAGTGACTTGAAGAATCTGTTATGTAAAGATGTTCATAACTGGCTGCCTGATTTAAAAAACACATTTCAAAGAAAGCATTTGGTTCAATCAGTCTACTAGACCCTAAATGTTGCTTCTTCTAGATTCAAAAGTTTTTTTCTTTTTAGAGATGATAAGGGATATTTCTTCTATTTCTGTGAGTCAAAAGAAGACCTGTTAGACAACTTGACAAAGGTAAAGTGTGCTGCTTGCTTGTCATCTGAAATAAAAGAAATTGAAAATAAAGAGGAATGTAGAAAAGTGTTGAAAATGTGAATCTTAATCTATAAGAAAATGTATTCAAATTAAGCAATTGATAAAACAGTATAAATTTAATTACTCCTAGAGTTTGAAAAGCAGTTTTTATTATATGAGAATTACCTGAAACCAGGTTCATATGATAATCTATTCCAAGACTTTAAACAAAAACAAACTGGAGCACATCTTAGAAATCACAGCTGATCTGAATATAAATTTGCTTTCAAATAAAATTATCTTATATGCTGCAAACTGACCAAATATTAAATATTTACATCAAATTATATGATTTTTTTTTTTTTGCTTATTCACTTTCTTCTTTGATTCATCAATTCAGTTTTTGGGGACTATTTTAGTGGCACAATTTAACTGTATGCCTAAAGTCATTTCTTTACAAAAAGTAGACTCCATGGAACAGATAAGTAGAACAAGGTTCTGTTCTTCATACACAGATAAGAACTCAGTAACTTAGACTCTCCCAGAAATAAGTTCTGTCTCTTAATCATCCAAAGATGCAAAGATGAAGAGGAAAGTGAAGTTTCCTAAAAGTTAGTCCTTAAATCTTATGTACCTAGAAATGTGATCCAATGTTCTATCACAAGAAATTTGTGGACAATTCATAATGAGTGACACAGAAAGCCAAGCACTGAAATTTTTTTTTAAGTTGCCAAAATTTCAAAAGCCCTTATGACACTTACCAGTGCCATAGAAATAATGCATTTTTACTGGCACTGCGCATTCATCGTCTGAAGAAATAACAGTAATACAACATGGACTTCTGATGTATTAAATTTTTCTACTTTGCTAAGATCTTAAGGCTAATTAATGCACATTAGATTTGTCACTGAAATTATAGCCCTATCACTGTCCTCTCTGTACTTATTATTTTCAAGTAGAAACTCAGTTGGTACTTGCTCACAATTTACTTTACTATGTAAATTTAATATCCCTAAAATATTGACATTACTTAAGGCCCAGGTGGTAGCTCTCATTTCTTTGCCATTATTCAATTGCAGTAGAACCTTCAGTGCTCTTGATGCAGACATTACTGCTGGTCATCAGGAAATCTGGACAACAAGCTATTAACTGACTCTGTGACCCTGGACCACATACTTTACCTTCTGAAGCTTCTGATGTTTCTAACATAAAGCAAGGAGACTACGCTTAGTCTAAGATACTTTCCAGGTATAAAATTTCATGATGCTTGACTAAGGAAGCAAGCAGAAAGGAGAAATATGAATGTATGAGAATTAATGTTACTTAAAAACAGAACATAAACTGCCAAATCTTTGTCAAAACTTGGTATTTGAAAACCAGATGGAAACTTGTGAAGATCAGAAAGAAGTATACACTCTAAAAACAGAATTATGTGGGTTCAGATGTGTGAGTTTGATGCTTTGCTTTACTGAATGCTTTTTCCACCTGTGTGCAGCCTGGATGGCGAAGTTCTGATGTGTCAAACAAAGATGAAAACAAATTTAGAAGAACAGCTGAAAACTAGGAAAACCCCCAGAAAAGGAAACAAATAAAGAGATAATCCTAATCTCTGTGAAAATTTGGCAGACATAAGGGATACCAGCAGGAGGATACGATGAAAAACAGCAGTGGAAAGATGTAAGATAAGCAGCTGTATATTTATAGATAAGGAATGGGCAAAGTTTATAGATTGAATCCAGACAATTAAACACTGCAGTAGAATTAAGATCTATTCTTCAGAAGAATATGATGAATCTAGAGTTACTACAATACATTATAAGATGCATGTTTTAAATAAAATCAGTCTATATACAAAAAGAAAAAAAAGAATTTATATTTAGGAAAAGAAAGTCTTCTTATTGAACAGACTTTGAGAGGTCTCAGATATTAGATTAACACTATCTCAAGAGCTGTGTACATATGCTCAAAAATAGAAAATGTGCTTAAAGAATTCAAGAACAAGTGATATCGATACATAAGAAGATAACCTAGAGAAATTCCAGAATTGAAAATGAAAGTTTCTCTAGATGGGTTCAATAACAAAGTAAACATGATATAAAAAATAATTATGAAACCGAAAACAAATGTAAAATACCCAGCTTGAATAACACAGTGAAAAAAAGAATAATAAAACAAAAAATGAGTATATGATCTGTCCTGGAGAATGTTCTGTTTGCATTTCAGAAACGTATATGTTCTGTTGCTGCTGGATAGAATGTTCTATACATGTCTGTGCTATCTCAAGTATAGGTCAAATCCAATGTTTTCATATTTTCTATATGGATTATCTGTTGTTGAGAATAAGGTATTGAAATCTCCTACTATTATTGTATTGCTGCATATGCCTCCTTTCAGATCTGTTTAGTATTTATTTAATTTGCTTAGGTGCCTGGATGTTGGGTACATATATTATCATGAATGTTGTATCTTCTTGATAAATTCATCCCTGTTTCATTATTTCATGACCTTCATCATTTGTTACTGTTTTCGGCTTCACAATATTAGAATACTCCAAATGTGACCATAAATGTAACTTTACCAGTGTGTTGTGCATTTTCATGTTACTAAACAGGGAATCTGTGGGTGAAGCATCCCCAGTGGCTTATGATTAGGTTTTCTGATGGAATTCACCACATAATCAGTAGACTCTCTGTCCATGTAATGCCCTCTGAGAATTGTATCTACCATCTCCCAGTCTCTCCTCACTTCCAGACATGTGGCCCTCTGGACGAGGCGAGAGAGAAACGAGCCTCTGTGGTAGCACCCTGCACAACTGCGGAAGCCAGGTGCTCTCTCGCAAGCTCTCTCTTCTCACATGGGAGAAACTATGGATAAGAAGATCTCTCTTGGCATGTGGCTCTAGAGTTCACAGCTCCCACAGAGGTACTTTTTCCAAAGAGTACATGCCAAATTTTTATTGCTGAGATCAGAGAACAAAAATGAGAAAGATCTTTTTGCCACCATGATACTGATGTTATTCAGAGTCCAGGGTTTTCACTGAGACCTGATCACAATGGCACTCCTCCCTTTCCCCCTACTCACAACTCATCCTGAATACCAAAGTGCAGACACCCAGAAGAAAAGAGGTATTTACTGTAAATCACATTGTTGGCACAATCTCTATAAACTGGTACAGCAAGGTTCAGTGCCCACGCCACACAAAACAGCATTATTATTTAGTAGCATAGGGAAAATTCCAAAGTAATTTCCCTGTGCCAGTGTTGCAAGCAACCCCTTTGAAGAGGAAAGACTTGCCACATTAACTCTTTTCCTACAGTCACCTTGACACAGCTTTTACACCTCAGTGAGGCACTTCAACTGCAGTTGAATCCTGCTGGATGTTCCACCAAAATTTGCAGAGATGACTTCATTATGTCATCTACAAAGAAAGCAGGCACCAACCAATTGCCTCCATCTCAGATATCTGACTTTTATCTCCTAGATGTTTTGAAATTTTAGTATTTCAAGTTCTTTGTTCATCTAGAACTAGAAGTGATCATTGCTTCCTGAAATTGCTCTTTCCATTATGTATGATTTTAGTGGATTTTTAAATTGCCTTTTGAGTTACAATGCCAACAACTTTATACTTGTGTTAAAGTATATGATTTAATTTAAATTATATAATTTATATCAAATTATATCTAATCAGATAACTGCTGTTGGTACCTGACCGATCCAAGAAGAGGAACCACCTTCCTTTGACAGAAGTGGTTGACAAGCAATAACTAAGAGGATTTGTTGATTCATTATTCATTATTCTCTGTTTTGGTACCAGATTTGTGGTGTGAAGCCGCTGTGGCAATTGCAGCAGTGACAGCAATTAATTTACTGACCTCTGAGGACACCTGTGTTAGGTTATCTTGAAACAAAATTTCAGAATCAGCCTCCTCAAAATCCTGTCCTCAATCTTTCCAATGATTTCTCAAGAGCCCATTTAGCTTCTCTATCTTTGTGCTATCTAGCATGAGTTCTGATTCCTCACTAAATTCGGATATATGGATATGAACACTTTCTCAAAATACTAAGGCAAATAAAATATTCAAGAACAAAACTTTCAAAGTACTCCCCATAGTATCAGATACGAAATGAGTAGGCACACTTTCAGCCTTTTATTTCAATAGCTATTGGAGGTAGGAGAGCTAAAGAAATAGAAAATATTAGTAGGAACAAAACAAAACTGTAATTGTTTGCAATTGACATTTTTACCTACATAAAATCCCCAAATATATGTGAGGTGGAAAATTAATTTTACCAAAAAGATGATTGTAGCAATATTGACTTGATGCTGCACTGCATTTATTTTTTATAAGACAAAAAAAAAAAAGAAGAATTTTTTTTTTTTAAAGAGGAAGAAAGGCAGACAGGGATAAAGGCATGTAGCAGGCAGGAAGGAAGAGAAAGAAAGCACTTTGTTTGAGTGTTCATTTTAATGAACAACCCCCTACCCCTGGTCTGCAAACCCATGTCTTTGGGCTATAAATTAACTGCCCCCCAAGCATGGACTTAACACTTGAGCCACCAGGGCACCCAACGTTTAAAATATTTTAGTGACCTTTTAAAAGACCAAATGAAATTGTATTCAGAATTTTTAATAACTTGGCAAATCTCAAAAGGTTTATTTACTTTTGGATAGTTGAAACTATTTGGATAGAATCAAGTAAATTGCACAAAAATAATTTTAGCACCTATCTTGGTAAATTGGTAAATCAACATCTGTAACACAGTACTATTTAATTAGATTATGATGGTTACAATGATCAATCTCACTTCGATTCCGAATGAAGCCTAAAAGATAATAAAATGCAATGATTGGAGAATTACAGGCATAATTTCATGCTAGTTTAATTGAAACAATTTACTCTTTTAATAAAGATATACAAGGAGACCTAGTATAATTGTCTATCTGATCACATAAAGCTCTAAAGAAAATAAAATGCAACACAAAATGTAGTTTGGCATATGATACATTAATGTGTCGTATAAGAAGCTTCAGAAGGAGGAAGCACTTTAATTTAACATGAACCACATTTGTTTTTATAATATCCTCTCTTTATAGTTCTTGCTCCTTTGTGCATTTTGAAATATAATTTATCTTAAATTCACTCAATTCACACCAACTATAGTTGTGAACACCAAGTATTAAAAGCAACAAATAAGCAAAGTAGCAGAAGGAAGGAAGGAAGGAAGGTGCATTTCTATTTAAAAATAAACATATAATAATCGTATGGATTGTTTTGATGATCCCTTGGAAAATTTCTAAAGTGTCTGTATTTTGCTAGCCAGTAGGAACTTAGTTGATGATTTCTCCTCCTTAACAGACTAAGAACACACATTCTTATATGAAATTTATATAAATATTTTTATATCATTTTAGGTCCTGTAGATTTGGTAATTACATATAAATTCCTTATCTGTAGATATATTGGTTCTGGGAAAGATAATAAGTATGCAACTTGATATAAATATAATGTCGAGAGCTGGTGACTTCTATGAAGATAAATGAAGAGACTCAAGGTTGGAATAGTCAGGAAGATAGTTTGTAATGATGATGTTTAATCATAGATCCTGGAGAAGATTAATCAAACAGGAGAAATAATAATACAAGAAAAGGAATAAGCAAGTGCAAATGTTCTTGACTTTGAAAATATGTCTAAATGATGGCATAGGAGAGAGAAAGGAGAGCTGAAAGAGACCAAGACCACATTATACAGGACTGTGGGTCATGGCAAGAATGTTGGATTTGATTTTATTATCTTTCTTTAATCCCTGCCTCTTTTTCTACAGTATGGACATAGCATAGTTTCCCTTTTTGTTCTACTAATGGAAATATTTCAAATGTTTCCCTTATAAATATTCCACTAAATATCCTTGTCTCAATAATGTAGACATGGGAATTTTTGCAAGTTGTTTTCCTGGGGCAAAGAACTAACCAAATGACGGGCACAATATAAATCTTGACAGATGCTGTCAAATTTCCTTCTAAACCACATCTTAGTTTACATTCTCACCTATGGTTTATAGAAATGACCATTTCTTTTTATTCTTTTTAACATTGGACACTGTTTTTAACAAAATAATGGGCAGAGTCATATCTATTTTAACTTTCATTTTCATGATTATTAATAAAGCTGAGAACATTTAATAAGTTTGTTAGCCATTTTGATAATTTTTCTTTTGTGAATAGCCTGTTGATGAAATTTTTATTCCAAGTAGCCCAGACTGTGGATTGGCTTTCTTTAGGTCAAGTGTCCATCCACAGTACAATCAGCTATGTCTGGAGGTTGAGGTTATATATTAAAAAACATAGCTGCTTCTCAACATGGGCTATAAGTAGCACATGATTACCTATAAACTACATGGGAGAAGCAGTTATTCTGATTAATGTCCAGTGAAATTTGATGTCCAGTGAAATTACGAATACTACACAGTGTTTATTGAGCATGCACTGAAAACACAGCTCTATTTTAGATGTTACAAGGGACAGAAAGTTACACAAGTTGGTGTCACTGTCCTCAAGATACTTGTAACTTTATGTGGAGAGACAAGTACAAAACTAATTATTAATGAGAATGGAAAGCAAATTCTCCAAGAATGCCACCAACCAAATGATAAAGCATTTCTAAGCAAAAGAGAAACCACATTCAACTGGGAACTCAGCTAAGGTTTCATTTTGAATAAGTGTAGAATATTTTAAGAAGCTATTAGTTTATGTAAAAATATTTTCATATTAATGGATTGTATAAAATATACAAAAACCAAAATAATATTCAGTTAGAGTCTTTACTACTGAGAGAATTTTCTGATTTAATGACTCAATATTTTTGATAAGATCATACCACATATCTGTGTATATATAGTATGTTTGTGTACATATGAACGTATGTGACAGTTTGACATAAATGAGGTTCTTTAATGGATGGGGGTTTATTAGTCTTTGGTTCATTAATCTATTCTGGTACTCAGTAAATATTTGTTAAGTGAATTAATGTTCTTTCAATTTTTATTTTCATAGAGATAGGTCGAGCTAGTCATGTTTGTTGTACTTTATTACTTACACAATTTACTAAACCAGGTTCCTATGGATAAACTTTTAGGTTTATTTTTACTTCTGTGTTATTTTAAATAACACCGAAAAGGACAATCTTGGACTAACACTCCTGTGATTATCTCAGAACAGATTTTTAGAAATGAGATTTTATCTGAACAATAAAGTATATTTTAGAGTATTAGAGATATAAACAGCTAAACTAGCCTCCTGTAACATACGGGGCGACACATGTTTTCACACACTGGACAGAAGAAGGTTTGTTTCTATTTTTGATACAGGCAGACGTGAGAAATTCTAGTGGCTATTTACTGTGTACTGATTGAGGGAGGAAAATCAAGAGTGAATACACACATTTTTAGCAAAGTTTATTTTATTTTAAAGGAGAAGTATAGGCAAGAATGTATGTGAGTAGGTGGGAAGAAAGAAGTAGAAGAAGCATTTTTATTTATTCTATTAATTTTTCATCTTGGTTGTTTTCTCCAGCCCCAGGAGACGGTCCAGTTCCTTGGAATGTATGTGGACTGCACTCAGTTGAAAACAGTAGAACCAACTTCTGCTTTACCAGGGTACACCAGCAAACAATAATGAGATTAATTTTATTTTGTCTGGTTTAGAGGACTAGCATTCCTTCGTGGGTTCTTTTTTTTTTTTCAATTCTGCGAAGTAGTTGACAAATTTATTTTATTAATTCTGACTCTTGAAAACCTTAGGTTGCTTCAGTATTCCTCAAACAAAACTCAGATATGGACATCTAGATGTATAATGTATCTTATTGTACTATATAATAAACAGGGATTGCAATTTGAATTCCTATTTCTTTCTCTATGGTTAAGACCAAGAGGCTATGCTAAGCTAAACAGATCCACAGTAAGCTACTACACTACATAAGTAGTTTACCATTGGTTAATTTTTTAAATATTTCAGAATTTTCTGTGGAGAATTGTGCCAATTTCTAATTAATAGTCTCTCAGATTCAAACTTCCTTCCTCTGATAGCCTGCATTGTTCAAGGAGGGACTCTGCAAGTCTTATTTCTGCTTTCACGAGTGACTTTCAGTATCACTCTGCCATAAGGTGCTTGCAACGTTGGAAGTGATAGAAGGGACTTTGTTTCCCCTTTCTCTTTACAGGTTTCTCCCACTCCCAAAATTAGAATTGTGAGGTCTGGGAATGCTCAAAATTGTTTTCGTATAATTAATACCATATTTAGTTGATTTGAAACCCCTATCAGTTCTAAATCACATCCCAGTTTCTCAGGAGGTTTTCATGAAAAACATCAAAACTGAAAAAATAAGATTTATTTGCCAAGCTCAAAAAAATTTAAATGAGAAGTAACAAGTATTAGTGAAGAATTAACCTATTAAAGCCTCAAATATGTAAGGGATTAACAAAATTAATAGAATTTTAGGATTCAATAAGGGATCTTTTGTACTTAGCAACTATCTTTTCAGTTAAATCATAGTCGCCCTCAAAGGTAAGCTTCAGCCAATTTTCAGGGACATTAAAATGGAAAAAAAGTGTGGCTTAAAATCAAATAAATATGGTAGAAATTGTATTCCTAGATCTCCCAAAATAAGTCACCGAATAGGAGTGTCTACTTTCAGTTAGTGGGGGAAACCTGTACCATGCCTGGGCTTTCAGGCTGCTGGAAGCAAAACTTTGGCAGGACCTCCTCCCGTGGCAGCAGCAGTTCCTTCGTCTGTAGCAGCTGAGTTCAGTTTGCAGATTTCCAACACTTGTGATGCAGGCCTCATTATTTCACAGTCACAGTCACCCATATCAGCCAGTGCTGGACCATTTCTAGATTCCCGTCTCTTGGGATATTTCCTCCAAAGTTCAGACTCCACTTTCCAAACGACTGAATCAAGCCTGTATTCAGCTCTACAGAACCCCTCCTCTAAGTCCCTATATGTTAGTAATTTCTACATTTTCCTTTCATTCTTTCAGACAGAGGGACAGTATTTGCTTCCTACAGTTGCTTTCTCAGCACTACATTAGTGTTCCGTCTATTTTTTAGTTCACAGCTCCACATCCACTTGGATTTTTACATTAAATCCTCTTTGTTCAAGAACACGTATATTTTCCATCCCCTTATTGGATATGATGGAGACAAGGATTATAGAAAAATAGTAGACATATTATATCGAGCATATGATGAAACCAAGTTTTGTGGTTTTCTAAAAATGTTATTTGTTTACAGTTACCTAACATATACAAGTCCCTGGAAGAGTTTCATGAGACAGAAGAGGATGAAGAGAAATAAGAGGTGAAACCAACCAGATGCTTTGTAAAATTTTCCTATTCTGCAGAGATTTCACTGCAGAGAGACTCAGTACCACTGTGCACTTTTTTCCTCTAATGTAATAAAGTCACCTCTCCGCAGTCATAGAGGAATGGATTTTCATGATAGAATCTGGCTAAGAATGGGTTGCTTGCAGAACCAGGGTGTTTTAGAGACCTGAAGTTATGCTGTAAACTGCAATTACCTGCAGAGAATAAATGTAGGAACCCCTATTTTCCTTGAATTCAAGGAAATCTCTTGAGCTGCACTGTTTAAATGGCCATATATGTAAACTGTGACTAAGAGCAAGATTTCGGGATTTACAGCATTGAGATGAAATTCCTGTGTGCCATTGTATGGTTATAAGATTTTTCTATTTACAGTCATTTTTTAGGAAATTCTATGGTTCTGCAATTTAGAATTACCTAATAGAGCTCAACTATGTTAAATAAACCTCAAGAATCAAGGTCAAAGATGTTCAAAAAGACAAAGTGATTGGAGAGTTGGTTTTTAACTGTGGTGTAGAAACATAAGACAGTTAAGTTGGACCATATATAATTACAAACACACAAATGGTGAAACTTAGCTTTCAAAATTCAAGTGTATACATGTAAAAAAGACTTTTCTTAAAAGGAAACAGATTAAAAAAATAAGTTATCGCATCTGGTTTGTAGGTTTTGTTTCTTCTGAAACAGACTGAAGGATTAAGTCACACTGTTCTATTAAAGCATATTCCCTTTTACAGTGATGCTGAGATATGATTCAAGAGTGTTTTCATCATGATAGCCATACCTTTTAGGCTCTGAGCTATTGAAACAAATACACCACTAATTCTTTATAACTACTAAACTGTAAATCAAACATGCCACTTAGCAAATGACCCTTATTCCTCATTTCTGTTTCTTACTGAAGATTACTAGCAATTTGTGACTACTACAAGAAAGCACTGAAGGTTTTGATAAAAAATGCTTTAGACCTATCATTCCCCTAAGGCAACTTGCATTATTTGAAGCTCTCCTGTGTGATGAGACAGCTAGTTGAAAGGTGAAAATATTAGTCAAATAAGTTTTATGGGACTTATAGTTTTATTTCTTCCATAGGATGATAAGCAATGGATATGACTGTGTTCCTACTGAATTTGTCAACTGTTTTGATGATACACAATTAGAAACACAAATTCATTAAGAAATGAAATGGTCATACAAAGTAATGATTTGTGAAGATATTGCCTCTTGGGAAAAAAATTAGCAGCAACTCAAAAAATTAATTCAGCCCATCATAATAACTACTATTTACTGAACATTTCCTATTTACTGGCCATTCATCAAAATTTATCACCTCTGGTCAGCTCAGGACTGAGAGCCATTGAATTTAGCATTAAGCAAGTCATTGTTGTGTCTGCCAAGGTCAATTTCAAAAGAGTTGGGATGGAGGCCAGATTTCAATGGATTGAGGATGAGTGGAAGAGAAGAAAGTAGAAATAGCTATCATGGAAACAAAATTACTTAAGAAGGGAAAAAGATACATCAGGAACTGGTTGGACAGGTGGACTTTAAGAAGAGAAGTGTTTTGTTCTTGTTTTTTAAGCTAAGGGAGAACTAAATATATGTATATACATATGTATGTATATGAATGAAACTTGTAATAACACTTGGAAGGCATATAAGAGATGAAATGATCTACTGAGTAAAGCAACTGAAGGATCCGAGAGGGAAGGGAGATTTCAGGAGGAGATCTACCTTCTGTGTTCTGATTCTGTCAAAGCCTACAAGGCATCTATCTTTGAATATCCTACAAGCATTTCAAACTCAACCTTTGCATGCCCACCTCAGACTTGTTCCACTACTTCTTCTCCTCTCTTAACAAATGGCACTATTTTCCACTTGCCATTCCCAAACCAAGTATTTATACATAATGAATCATGCATTTCTGCCATCCTATAGTCAAGTTCTATTTTATTTTTTTAAGTTAATATCACATATCTCCTGATGAGATTTTCTTAAATATTCTAATTTTAGATTTCCAGCTATAGTAGTCAGAATTTCTCATCAGAAAAACAAACTATTCTAGATACTCTGTAGAGGGAACTCAATACATGGAGTTAATTACACAAAGGAAGAGAGAATTGAGAATGTGAGGTAACAGAAAACATTAACAGAAAGCCAACTACCACATTTGGAATTGAGGATGGTGGTACCAGAACCAGTGTGAACTGGTTAATGTTTAATATGCAGCTCTAGGGGAAATAACAAAACCTGCTTGCCAATTTTTGTGGTGTCAATATCCCACCAAGATTGATTTCACTCAATAGAGATTTAGTTCTTCTGAGGCAGCACGTCAGAAAATAGAATCCGGATATGTCCAGGAAAGTTTGAAACTGTGGAAGAGAGATTGCTGTTTCTCAAGATGATTTCTGAGTAGGGCAAAAGGACAAATACCTTCACTTCTCCACCTTTGCTACCTTCTCTTATCTCTTCTGTGCTTCTCTGGCCAAAGCCAGCCCAAACCCAGTTGAGCCTGGTAAATGCAGCCTAAAAGTTCAGATCTCCTGAGATACAGAGCAGAGCTGAGAAGGGCAAGGACTGGATCCAGGAACAGATGAGTGAAAGACTTTCACCCACATTTAAGTGCTCCTGGAACACATCTCTCTCCATTATCACAGGTCTATAAGCCCTATAAGGACAGGAACCACTGAGTAGCCCAGAGTCTGGCATGAAATAAGCATCAAATATTTTACAGAATAAATGAATGATTTATTAGCAAATTTAATGTCAACATTTAATAAACAGAAAATTTCTTCTTCTTTATGTATATATAACTTGCTGTCACATCACCAGAACTGTTGAGAAAATACAGTTCAATTTATGTTGGTATATATTTAGCATATGTAGGCATCATGCTGCTTGGCTTTTTAAAAATTCTTAATACATTGGCCTTTTGATCCCATCCCATACAGTTTGCTATAAAACTGAAAGCTTTTGATTGAAAATCTTGAAATTTAAAACCCTCTCAATTGTTTACAAACCTATGTTTTAGTGCTAATTATTAACCTTGTATATTCTATAAGTTTTCTTCTCTATCTAACTTAGACTCTTACTCTGGCAATTCCAAAAAACTTAAGTTAAAATCTTCATCTCTATTTTTAGTTCTGACCGATGGACAAAATGTTCCCATTTCCACTAGCCCTCTGGCTAGCACAACCTCTACTTCTAATCAGATTAGCAGAGTCAACTATATTCCATTTGAGGAATATTCTGTAGTAGAATTTTCCTGTGAATCTTATCTCAGTGATGCATCTGCCTCAAGTGATTGCCTTTCTTTAAACACATATTTAGAATGATTTGTAAGTCTTGTTAAAGATAAAAAAGCTGGTCACCAGTTAAAATGGTAAGGCAGATCTTAATTAGTAATATATTATTACGATAGAGAAATGAGTCCACTGTGAAAGAAACAACTGATTTGTGTAGAGGCTACTAGAAATTTTCAAGGAAAAATGAAGAAATAGGGAGGAAGGTGAGTAGGATCTCAGAAAAGTAAAGGAAATAAATAATTACAAAAAACCAGTGAAGGTAAGATTAGTTGGTGTATTTGAAACCCATCTTGTTTTTTAAATGGCACCTACAGGATTTAGGTTCCTACATGCCCACAGAGGCTGGGGAACAAGACCCTTTTTCAGTTGTTGGTTGATACATATAGTAAGTCTCTGGCAGCCTGGAAGTTTCTTGCACAGGCACTGTAAGGGTGACCAGAGTCATCCTAGGAATGAAATCTTGAACTGGCAAAAACAATGTTAACACGTAGTTCAAGTCCTCATTGATCAAGGTGGAGGTTTTATCCAAAAAGGCTCAGGGGAGCTTGTCTAAAGTTTGGTCAAGGAGAGGATCTTTGTCAATCTCAAGTACATCCTCAGCTCTGATGCTCACCAGATATCCTCTCTCTCGGAAAGTTTGGAGCAGGTTATTAAGATAGGCGTTCTAAACCTTCTCCCCACTTCCTACTCATTAAGAGCACTAAGGACTAGGTATCCTCTTTTGAAGTACCTCTCCTGTGGATTTATACATTTTCCCCACATTCACTGTCACCCTGTGGTGATGTCAGGATAGGTGAGTCTTCCCCAGGCCACAGAGGTGTGTGTATTATCTACGGAGAATTCTTTAATTTCTTTTTATTATTACCAAGTGCAAACAATTCTAAGCACTGTTGGCGAGAGAAATACTCTTCCTTCCTCAAAGCTTTTATTAATCTAAATTCTAAATAGCTGTCCTCTCTACTATGAAGTTTTAATAACATACATGTATACGCCAAATTAGCACATGTTGATCACTTATCCCTTAATAAACATTGTATTTTTAAGGGAAGTTTATTTGCAGAATTCCCAATTGTACAGTCAGCTTTTAAGACATGTGGACTCAGCATATGGTTTCATTATAAAAATACTTTGTGAAGGTTTGGAAATCACTTGAGGTCACTTTGGGTGCTGTATGCTTACCTTGTGTAAGAATCTATCACAAAGATGCCGTGGTGGAAGCATATATGGGTTGAATAATTTATGGGATTCTATTTTATTCCTCTCTCTACTTTTGTGACTATTTGTACATCTCTACAGTGAAAAGATTTTAAAAATTAGTAACTAATGGGATGTTCTATTTTAATACGTTACAATGGGTTTCAAAAAGGAAAAAGAACAAAAAACACCACAAAACACAAAAAACCAAAACCTTAGGTAAAAGCTGCTATAAGAATGAATTATTTAGAAATGTGATGGAAGGGTGTTAGTCTGAGTGAAGACGAGAGGGTCATTACATTTATTGAGTTGGCCAGCACTATAAGAAGTTGTGTGTAGGGAGGGACATTCTGAGAAGATAAATGGAATGACCATCAGAAGTAGACTCCTCATCAAGGAGACCCCAGGCCAGAAGGTGAGCACAGTATAACTGAAGAGCCTGAATCCAGTCTCTGTTAGTTCTGCGCTGTGGGAGTCAAACCTGCAAAAGCATGTGAGGACAGAGACTTCAAAATGATACACAAGAGGTACATGCTACTCCAGAAAAGAATTGTCATTGACTCATTAGCTTCAAATAAATAATATGATTATTTTTATGAATTGGGTGTTAAATAGCTAGCAAAACAAATAGGTTATGATCAGCTTTACCAAGATATATACAGCTTTTTCTGGAAAGAATCATAAATATTAAAGTTAGAAAATTATATTACAGATGTTAAGAATTCAAATATGTGCCAATTTATATGAATAAGCCAATTGGACATGGTTTTTGTAAAGCAAGTATAAATATTTAGCATTTAAAAAATACTAAGAAGGGTGGGAGAAAAAAAGCATGCTAAATGAAAAATATAACCACAATACATTACATTATATTTTTACTATATAATATGCTTTAAAATATAGTGCAACAGTATAATAGATACACTGATTTTGAAAAAAAATTGATAATAAAAAGAGGAAAAGTAAGCTGGCATACCATATGCTCCACATGCAATTTTCGTGGCAATGATAGAACAGCCAAGGGCTCATTTTGAAATGCTGATTATTTCTCTATGCCAGACAGAAGTGGGAATCAAAATGATTTACTCTAAGAACTTTGACTGTATTACTGTGAAATCATTTACACACTGTTAAATTATTTGAATACCCATGAAGTCTATAAATCCCCAAAGATGTCCCTTTGCATTTCCTTTCATTTCTTCCTCCAAAGTCAGGTATTATGTAAAAAAATGAGTCAGAAACTCATAAGTAGATGAAATCTCTATTGGTTTCAATCATATGAGATGGTTAAAAGGTCACTATTTTCTCAAAATGGTCTTCCCATCTGTATTAGTTTCCTATAATGGTTATACCAAATTACCAAAACATCAGTGGCTTAATACATCAGTGATTTATTTTTCCACAGTTTGGATAACCAGAATTTCAGCATCAAGGTGTCAGTAGAGAGGTGCGCTCTCCTAAGGCTCTCAGGGAGAATTCATCCCTCATGTCTTCTAGTTTCTCTGACTACTGACATTCCTTGACATTCCTTGACTTGTGGTCTATTCACTCCAATCTCTCTCTCTGTCTTTATATAGCTTTCTCTGTATGTGCAGCAAATCTCTTTCTACGTTCTTCTTATAAGGAAATTTTGATGGCATTTAGAGCCCACCAGGATAATCCAAAGTTATAATTTCATCTCAATATCCTTAATTTATTCACATGTGCAAAGACCCTTTTGCCAAATGAGGTAACATTTAAAGACCCAGAAATAGAATCTCATGTCTTTGGGCCATCACTCAGTTCATTACATCAACCATAAGTTATAGTATTTTACCATGTATGATCACCCACATTTTGGGCCCAAACTTTTAGGAAAAAATCTTTTGTTTTGATTTCTTAATTCAAATTTCCTTTGTTTACACTTAGGTACTTGTTTTTTTGTATTATAAGGAAACTTTAGCATTTATTTTCTAGCAGGTTATGGTACAAGAAATTTTATCTAGCAAATAATTTAAAAACACAAGAACAGACACAAGGTACAAGAATCTTTTCTTCCTGTTGTCTCCACAATCTGATGACACACTCCGTGGGAGGAGGTCCAGAGTGTCTCTTGGCAGCTCTGTTGCCAGCTCTTTAGCATATTTAATAACTGTTAGCTTAAAGCTTGCAGTGTCTGTACTTTTGTAAAAATATCAGTGAGATCGCTAGCTTCCGCCTAAAGGGTACAAAGAGATTTGTCGCACTATTCAACCTATGGTCATAAACTTAGCATCATCTATCTTATCAAGTCAGAGTCACATTCTGTGGAAAATAATACGTCACTCTTCATTTCATTTCATTGAATCATTGGCTGAAATTGCTTTTGTTGCAAGTTCAATGTAAGTTCAACAAAACCAATGATCATTTTCCAGGTACTATTATTTTTATTTGTTTGTTTCAACTTAAAAGTTTTACTAGCCTTTTAGAATTTTCTATGAGAGAACTCTAGAAAAGGATGTGGAAAAGAAACATGCTTAAAATTTTATTTACATTGGGGGTATTTTCTTGAAACATGATTTTTTGTTGTCTTTTTTAATTAATTTTTTTAAATTTTTGCACATTAAAATAAACTCATATGTGTAGATTCCTCATTCCTTATATATGACAACACACCCTGTCTTCCGCAAAATCATTAAGTATTCTTCACCGTTGTTAAGTGGGCTCCTCTACTATTTGCCCCTCTCGCCCCCCCCATCATTACTTATTGGTAACCTCAATTTTCTTGTCAATTTCCAAGTGTTGGTTTTGTCTCATGTTCCTTTGTTTTGTTTATTCAATTCCACCTATGAGTGAGGTCATCTGATATCTATTTTTGGTCTTTTGACTTATTTCACTTAGCAGAATCCTCTCTAGATGCCTCCATGTTGATCCAAATGGCAGGATTTCATCTCTTCTAAAGACTGTGTAGTATTCCATTCTGTATATGTACCACATCTTCTTTTTCCATTCATCTGACCTTGGGGCACTTAGGCAGGTTCCAGTTCTTAGCTATTGTGAACAGGGCTGCAATAAACATGGAGGTGCATAAATCTCTGCAAATGAGTGTTTTTCTGTCTTTTGGGTAAACACTCAGAAGTGGGATGGCTGGATCACATAGGATTTCCATATTCAACTTTTTGAGGAATTTCCAAACAGTTTTCCATACCATTTGCTCCAATTTGCAGTCCCACCGACATGTAAAAGTATTCCCTTTTCTCCACATCCTCACTAGCATTTGTTGTTTCCAGACTTTTGGATAATAGATCTCAGGTGTAAAGTGATGTCTCACTATTGATTTAATTTGCATTTCCTTCATAGCCAGTGAGTAGGAATATCTTTTCAAGTGCCTTTTGGTCATTTATATATCCTCTTCAGAAAAATGTCTCTCCAATTCCTCTTCCCGTTTTTTAATTATATTGTCTATTTTTCTGTCATCATGTTTTATGAGTTCTTTGTATATTTTGTATATTAAGCCCTTGTCAGAATCCAGTGTATTATTTTGTATGTGGATATTGTTATTGATTTCTGGAGTTACACTTTTAAATAATAAGCATAAATATAAGAATTAAAAGCATATACATACAGAATGGGTACTACCCATGTATAATGCGCATCCTTACTTTTCCCTCACAAATTTGCCAAGAATTGTGCATTATACACAGTAAAATACAGTAATCTACTGAGCTACTAACTTTCATCTTACTGCTATAGAATGACAATTGAAAAGGAAACTCTGTTCCTCCCATAAGAACACAAACCCCCATTGTAAGATTAGCCATAATCTTGTTTCTATCACAGAATTCAGCATATTTTTTTCTGGAAAGGACCAGATAGCAAATATTTAAGGATTTGAGGGCAATGTGGATTCTATCACAATTATTCAACTCTGCTGCTATGGTCAAAAAGCAGTCATACGAATTATGTAAGTGAATGTGTTCCAAAAAAAATCTTCAAAAGCAGGAAGCAGGTCAGATTTGCACTATGGAGTCAAGTTTGTGAATTCTTATTAGGTCTTGGCTTTACTTGGGAAAAATTTAAATAATCTTGTATTTCAGGATCTACTGAACCTGAGACAAGAGGAAGAAAAAATCCTGTCAGGGAAGCAGTCCATCTGTAGGAGAAATGAGATGTGATAGCTCCAGGAAATATCAGTTTCCTCTTGTTGTTATAACAAATTACCACAAATTTATATCTTAAAAGAACATTAATTTACTACTTTACCTTTCTCTAGGTCTCAGAGGGCTAAAGGTCTCACTCAGCCAAAATCAAGGTGTTAGCAAGACTATGCTTTTTCTGAAGACTCTAGGGAAAACTGCTTCTTTGACTTCACCAGCTACAAGAACTTGCCCATATTCCTTAAGTAGTGGTCTTCCTCCTCCCTCTTTAAAGTCAGCAGAAGCAGGTTAAGTTTTTCTCATATCTCATTGCTCTGACCTTCTTTTCAACCTCCTCCCACATTTAATGATCCTTATGATGGTATGACCTACCAAGATAATCCAGAATATTATCCTTACTTTAAGTCAGTTGACTAACAGCTGTAATTATATCTGCAATCTTAGTTCCCTCTTTCCATAAAATGTAATATATTCAGAAGTTCTAAGAACTAGTAGATAATTTAGTAGGAGACCATTATTCTGCCTACCACAAATGGTGTGCAGAACCTATATTCTACTCCAAACTAAACTCAAGAGGTGGTGGAACTCTGATGGGGAAAAAATATGGAGATTCAAAGAGGATGAAAACCTAACACCCTGACTCAGAACAGTTACAAATTCCATGTGGCAATGAGAGTAGGTGACTGGTAACTCTGGATCCCAACTAGAGCAGATCTCTGTCTCAGGAGAGAATTTCCCAGCAATAAAATAAATGCAAAATCAATGGTGTCATCATGAACTAAGGGTCAGGGACCTATTCCATTTTCATGGAATGATATGGGCCCTAACTTCTTAGATTAAATAAAGAGCAAATTTCAGTTACAATGGATACTAGAAGTCCTACTAGTCAGAAAATTGGGGATTCAGAGATAGGTTAAACTTGTTTTAGAAAAAATAGAAAAGTATGACATTCCTAGCATCCATGGAGCAACACAAAAGTTATTCATACTCACTGCATTATTTTCCAAAGTGTGTTTAGTAAGTATATTTTCTTCATTTTCTCCTGTGATCTCTTAAAATAGCAACCCTGCTACTCAAGTCATTAATAATTCAGCAAGTCTGAGCCTGGCATTAAAGCTGTCCCAAAAAGATCGGATCCAATCCTACCTTTTCAAATTCATTATCAAGTATTAACTTTTACATATTATGTTTTCCAGTCTAATTGCAATATTTTTATTTCCTTTTAACTAGTACTTGTTACTTGTTTTTCTGCTTTAAAGACTTTTTCTACCCCATCTTTACATCTTTAAATCCTACTGATATTCCAAGTCATTTGCGAATGTTACTTTTTATCATAAATCCTTCAGTGGTCTTTTCAAGAAAATTATTAGAGAACCTTGTTCTATTTGCATAAATCTTTAACTACTAAAGTCTTTTGACAGTATATTAGTCAAAAGCTGACAGAAATGAGAAATCAAGCTTGACCTGGTAGCCTAGCACATGCCTGGAACACCTCTAGTACACCTCCCAATACATCCTAAGGTACTGGGTTTAAGAGTCAGGGACAGGAGGAACAACCAATGTGAGCAACTAAATAAAAAATTGTTTCTTCCACCTCTCTCTTCCTGCCTACCTGCCTCTGTTCACGTTCATTCCTACTTACACCTTCCCTTTAAAAATGTAAAAAAAGAAATGAGAAGCCACAGTATTTCAGCAATATTACTGTTGGGATAAAATGTCATTGCTGTAGAAAATCATCATTACCAAGGCAGTAATAGCAAAAGTAATAAATAGCAATAAGGAAATCACTTTCTCCTTTTTGTGTTCTCATTACTCTAGTACTTTAGACGTCCAGATGGCAGATGAATCTAAAAAATACAGCTTTCTGTATTTTTCTGTGTCTTCACCCTAGAATGGAAAGACAACTATATAGAAGTGGAATTCAAATCAGACTGGACAGGCATTCTGGAAGACTAATAAGAAAATGCTTTGCAGTAGCAATTCCTTCATTACCTTTAAATCATATGATATAAAAGTACACATAGGGTTGGTCCAAGTTCCAGAAGAAGCTCTTATATTTCCATCAAGAAGCTTATCTTTACAATTATTCATTTCTGCTGATGGCAACAAGAGGATCACCAGATACACAAACCAAAAATTTTATAGCCGACTAATTTTTTCATCTTTCAGATACTACTCACCCACTACCAAATCCTACTCACCTTCTTTATGTCTTTCTCTCCATCTCCACTGCCATCACTCATTCCCAATCATGTTATTATTGACAGACTACACATTACACAGATAGTTTTGTTTCTTCCAATCTTAACAAGACTTTGTTGATTAAACACAGTAAGTTAAGCAACATGGTAATCACATTAATTATATTGATGAGACAATATGAATATACAGGTTTAAATTATATAATCAATGATATGCAAACTCAGTATTTTGAAATTCATAAAAAGAAGCAATGAGACTAGCAGTATCAAGGTAGAACAAAAGATACATGTTGAATAAAGATACCTATTGATTAGATAAAGCAACTGAAAATTTAAACAAGGAAGATTAGATTAGATTAGATTGAAGGACAATATTAGAAAAAACAAGTGGAAAATAGTCACTCTGGATTTTTTTAAGAAGATAGAATTAATTAGAACTCAGGATGCATGTAAGAAGTATCAGAAGGTCTTTGCTGGGATGGCAGCCAATATGTGAATGGGAAAATAATGAGCCATCAAGGAAACACATTCAACTTATTCTGGAAATACCAGTAAATATCAGTGCAATTTCTACTTGATGCAGTCTAATCATGACAGATAGATTAATATCTCCATTGTTATGAACACCATTCTTGTCTCTGAGATCATAGACTGATCACATAAGCTTCTCTAATGCTCTAACAATCTTTTTTACCTCTATTTACTCCAATTTGTTTTACTCTTCATTAAAACACTAAGTTTTTTTTTCATAAACTTTAAGTCATTTATTTCTCATTTTGTAGTGAATTTTTCTTTTAAAATAGCATGCTACTTGAGTATCATTTAGAATGCTTTCATTAGCAAGGAAAGGAATACTCAAAAAATGCTTGTAAATAAGAAAAATATACCATCTACATAACAAAGAGACCTAAGGAGTCATTTCTATGGTTAGTTTTTTCTGGTACTAAATTATATCATCAAGGCATGGTGGATTACTCTAACAATGATTTTGAATGACTTCTGCAGTTTCAGGCATCCCATGTTTAGCAATACTCTCCAAAGTCCGGAAAAGAGGAAGAGGATACTTCCCTTCCATGTATCTCTTTACAGAAAGGAAACTCTCTTCAACAACTCCCCAGATAAGATTTTTGCCTCATGCTTTTTTGGTCAAAGTGGTGTCACATGCCAATCCCTAAACCAGTCTGTGAAAAGTGAGTGAATTACTATGACTAGGCTAAGTATAGAGCAACAAAGATACAACTCTTGGGAGTACAGGGCATAAGAAAGGTTCACTGTCTCTTGAAGCTACAAGTCACCTAATACTTGAAGAAAATCAATTTTCTATTAACACAGAATATCAGTTGAGAAGGGGTGTAGGATTGCAGTTTAACACACAATGATAACTGTCTGGTTCCCTGAACCTTAATTCTTCCTTAACGGTGGCTGTTTCACCCTTCATCCCTTTCCAAATTTGATTTGATTTTCTTGACAGAACTTTCAATATATGCCCAGGATTGATTATATATATATATATATATATATATATATATCTGCTTTCTCTTTCTCTCCATCCATTATCTCCAAACTCCAGGTTTACCCTTCATTATTCTTCCTCTTCTTGTAGCTTAAACACTGTATCATCTTACATGAATTCATATTAGAAGATCAGCAAACTCACATGCTTTCCATGAATCTGTTCCATTTTTAACCGAATGACCACAGTAACTTATAGACCCATCCATATTTCTCAGGTATCTTAAGAAGTTTGAGCTTTCTAGAAACCTTTCAATATCACTACAATGATTCCTTTAGATGCGTCTCTTTGTACCTCATTGTAATTTTATGGCTATTTTGCCAAATTTCACTTTTGTGATTCTTTTAGACTTTTCCATCCATCTTCTTTTTTAAAATTATTAAAATTTTCTCTGAGCTTCCTTAAATCCATTTTTCAAAAGTTTATATTATAGGGCTGATTATTTTCACTTAGTAAAGAAATGACTTAATTCCCTTAATTCTGATTCCATACACATAAAAGGGAGAGACAGCTATCTACTTCATAATATCTCCTTCATAATTTGTAAGAATTGAATGGTGATGGTGTTGATGTGTGTTTGTGTGTCTGCTACTCTCATTATTTTCAAATCACGTAAGGGGTTAAAATATCAGATGTGAAGTTCTTCAAAGCTTCTGTAATATAAGAACTATAGTCAGAGTATGAGCTTGCGACTCTTGGCCCCAAAGAACTTATCACTGTTGCTCCTTTAACCTTATAGCCTTCTGCATTCTAGTTTCCATTAAAGCCCAGTAAAGTAGTGTGAAGTGTGCTTGTGTGATCATATCTACTTTTACCACATCTCTCTGAGGACCTTCAAAATGTCAGTGTGCCCAAAGATAGAACTTCACTGCAGATACTGAAACATCTTTTTAAAATTACAATAGTTAATTTGTGATCCTGCTTGGCTTTTATTTGAGTCATTCCAGATTAACAGTTTATCATGTTATTTATATATTATTTTCCTTTCCAGAGAAGAGGGATCCCTCTAGTGGCTCAAGTGAGTCTCTATTTTTCAATGACTGAGAAAAAAGAAAGAAGGCCCTTTTAATCTCTCTCAGAACCTAGGTAATTGATGAGCTGGGAGGGAAGAGAGGCGAACTGCAAGGATAAAAGACACAAAGAAGCATGACTTGATGGCCTGCAGACAGTACCTTTCCTTGCTATGCTGGCAGCCATCAAGACATTTTATGGACATTTAGAGACTTGCTAGATCCTTGTCACTGATTTATCAGGATTTTTCTGATTATAATTTATGATATATTACCATTTTCTCATTCCTGTTATTTGAGCTAATTTTCTACTGTCTGAATTGCTTTTAAAAGATGTAAATTCATTTTACTCAACATCCAAGTCTACATAAAGCTCCCTATGCATAATTCTACATAGAAGTAGTTGAGGGCAAAGAGTTTGTTAGCATTTTTTGTTTCTATTAAAAAGAAAAGTCAAGAAACTTCATGTACTTTTCCAAGTTTATAACTGCTACCTCAATAGAATGAAAGAGGTGAGTCATGGGGTCAGTTTCTCTCCCTTCAATTCTAATGAGGCAACTGGATACATTTTTAAAAATTACTCTACTTGTAGTCAAAACCAATTAAAAGAGGAATATTAGCAAGTTGCCATTACTCACATTAAAAAAGATGACTGACCTTATTGGATAAAGTCTGCCTGTATACCAATAATATTTATCAATCATTCTACTCCAGATGTTTTGCAAAAGTGCTTAAAATAGTTGATATCCCACTTCCACAAGGTCACTTAGTTAAACCTGAGCACATGTGTCTGTCGCCTTCAACTCTTTTCTCCAACAGTGGAAGAGCTTAAGAAAGAGTGACAGATTCACAGTGCTGGGGTTGATTCCTAAAGCAACCCTGGCAGTAGAAAAGAAAAGTCTCCCATGTTCTTGGGGACTTTGTGTAGCAGCTGAGTTGCTTGAAGTGTCCCAGAGATAAAGCATCCGAGCAATGTTCATGCAAATGATCACTTATCTAAAAACTATAGTCATTGGTTGCAGAGCATTGTTTAGATGCTGTGGCAATAAATCATTTTTGTGAGTTAATGTGTTGAAACATATCTTGTCCTTCAATATAAGTAATCAACAGTAATGGTGTTTTTTGTTCCACTTCAAACTGTTGTACCCTGGGAAATTTAGAGAACAAAACGTTTCAATGTCACAGTATATTATGTGTTTCAGAAATTCCCACTTCTCTATTTTCAATCCATGTTGAGGAATAAAAATGGAGTCTTTAAATGGAAGAGGTAAAACAAAAAGCAAAACAAAAGTAAAATAAACTGATTGATACATGAACCAGAAAATCTGCAATTGCATTAGTTCGAAGATGAATATGAGGAAACAAGGTCCTATACTTGATACTATTCTTTGTGAATCTTCTATATTTTGGCTACATTATCAATTAATCCTACAGCCAATTCTCATGATCTTAACTTCCTTTTAAATCATTATATCTGACATGCTTTATTCACTCCTATTATTGCAGTAATTAAATACCAAGCACATAGTAAATTTTTTCAGCACTCCAAAGTCTGCAGGGGAAGACTGACATATACATTTCTAGAAAAGATAGATAGGTCCTATGGGTTCTTTTCATTCTGTAATAAGGGTCATGATACTATGATGCTGCCACTTACTTAAGTATTATTAATCTTAAACAAACACTACATGGCATCGATATACAATCTGAGAGGTGGAAGTGAAACAGCAGACATTAAAAAAGAAAAAAAAAAAACAACTTGGAAGATCTGTGCTGTTCTACTACGAAGCACTATTGAAACGCAGTAACATTGTGCCCATCCGCCAGCTTACCTTCGTGGTGAGGGGCAAATGAAGGGCCCCAAGCCTATCAAATAGTTCTTCTCCAACGTCTGAGCAAATGAACGCTTAGTTCTGTGAAACACAAGTTTCTAATTTTCATTACAAGTCACAGAACATTTAACTGGAGATTTAGTACCAACACTGTTCTCGTCCGTTCTTATCATTTCCAGTGTCATCTTCATGGGTCCCAGTTTTTCCTTGCTCTTTATCACTTCGCCTCCATCTTTTCTTCCCTGGTTTCTCCATCCTAATTCAGGTACAAGAAACATACTTAATAGCAACTAGCTGTCACAATTAAATGTGCCCAATTCCTGTAATAAGTTCCTTATTATATATCACTCCTAATGTTTCCGGTTCTCAGAGTAGTCCCTGATTGGTACAGTGACCATTATCATTCCCTATGTGTGAGTGAAAAATCCTGTACTTATCTTTTTCTTTCTGAATTATTTTGCCTAACATGATTCCCTCCAGTTCCATCCAGATTGTTGCAAAGGGCATAGATCCATCTTTTAAAATAACTAAATAGAATTCCATTGAGTATATGTACCACAGTTTCTTTATCCAGTCATCTCTTGATGGTGATTTTGGTTATTTTCATGTCTTGATTATAGTGAGTTGGGTTGTTATGATAATGGTGGGGCAGATTATTTTTTTCTAATTAGAGATTTTGTATCCTTTGATATACGCCCAGGAATGAAATTGCTGGGTCAAATGCTAGATCCAATTTTATTTTTCTGAGGAATCACATAATGTTTTTCAAAGATTTTGCACCAATTTATTTTCCCACCAACAGTATATAAGTCTTTCCTTTTCTCTATATCACTTCCAACACCTGCTGTTTCTAATCTTTTTGATAAAGGTCATTCTCACTGTTTTGAGGTGATATCTCATTGTGGTTTTTATTTGTATATCTCTGATGATGAGTGATGTAGAATTTTTTTTCATGTATCTGTAGGCCATCTATGTCTTCTTTAGATATATGTCTATTAAATTCTTCTCCCATTTTTTGAATGGGTCATCTCCTACCTATTTGGAGAGATTTTATTTTTTAACGGAAAGTGCAGGCAGGAATGAAGATGAGTAGGTAGGCAGTCAGGGAGATAGAAGCAGAAGAAACACTTTATTTTTATTTAGTTTTCTACATTGGTTGCTCCCTCTGGTTCTGGGTCTTGAACCTGGAACCTTAGGATGTATGTGGAACTGTTCCCATGGTGTACTAGACCACTAGGCCACATGGGCATACACTCATTTTCTTTTTGTTGCTTTTGAAGTATATGCACTCTTCATATATTTTTTAAATTAAGTTATTAACTGATATATGCTGTATGAATATTTTCTCCAATCCTGTGGGTTGTCTTTTTGTTTTATTGGTGATTTATTTTGGTGTGCAGAAGCTTTTCATCCTGATGTAGTCATTGAAGCTTTTCAGTTTGATGTAGTCCCATTTATTCGGTTTTATGTGGTTTCTTTTGCTGTACATGTTTCTTCCCAAAATACATCTTTGAGGTTAAAGTTGTGGAATGCTCTTGTCAAATATTTTTCTAAGTATTTTATAGTTTCAGATCTTCTATTCAGGTCTTTGATCCATTCTGAGTGACTTTTGTGTGTGGTGCTAATAAACAATCTTGTTACTCTTTTTTTTTTTTTTTCACAGATATCTTTCTAGTTTTCCCAACACCATTTTGTAGAATAGATTTTCCTTCTTCCAGTGTATACTTTTGGCACCTCTGTCATCAACTAACTGTCCATATAGGTATGGTTTTACTTCAGGACTCTCAATTTTATTCCACTAATCAGTGTATCTGTTTTTATCCAGTACTTTATTGTTTTGATGACGATCACTCCGTAATATAGTTTGAAGCCAGGGTATATGATTCTTCCACACTTTTTTTTTTTTTTTTTTTACTCTTAGGATAACATTTGCTATTCAAGACCTCTTACAGTTCTATACAAACTTCATTATTGTTTGCTCAATTACCTTGAAAAATGCCCCTGGGATTTCAATGAGAATTGCATTCAATTTCTAAATTGCTTTGGGTAAAATGAGTTTTTTTTACTCTGTTAATTCCTCCAATCCATGAACATGGAATTTTTTTCCATCTCTTCTTGTCTTCTTGTATTTATTTTGTTAAGATCTTGTAGTTTTCATTGTAGAAGTAGTTTACCTTTCTTGTTATGTTTATTCCTAGGTAGTTTCTCTTTCTTGGTGCTATTGTGAATGAGATTTCTTTCTTAATTTCTTTTTATTCTACTTCGTTGCAACTACTTTTGTAAAAGGCCTATTTTCTAGTACTATAATAGTGGGGTTAGTACTTCAATATATGGCTTGTGGGAGTGTGGTGGGGAGGGTAACAAACATAGTCCATAAGAGACATAAACAAGTAATAGGATATTATAATTACATGTGAAAAATGCTAATTGCAATTATAAAATGCCATAGAAAGCCAAAAGAAAGAAATATAACACTGTTCTGGTATTACAGTTTATCTAAATTATGTTTTATCTAAACTCTGAGACTTACAAGACTTACAAGAGTGAAAAATTGCATTAAAAACAATTGACAGACACTGGTTGTATATAGATTATGCCTCAAGCATAATCTAGAACTGTCTCAGGGAAACCAGGAGACACATGCACTTGGTTCAGAGAAGATCTCATGGAGGAAAAAATCATCTAAAATTAAAACTAAAGGAGGAATCAAAGTAAAAAAGACAAAGGTGAGAAGAAGGCAATCAGGGAGAAAGAACATAATGAGCAAAAATCTATAAGAGATAATTAGAAGAGACAGTGACATCTTTGGGAAACCAGCTACAAGAGATTCCTTGTGACTGAAATTTATCAAGAACAGGATGCCAGACGAGAAGCAAGACAGTAAGGCAGTCAAGTTGGTGACCTGGTAGGAATATTGGCTCTAGTCTCCACAGAACAACTAGAAATCACCTCTTCTTGAGATACACACAGCATGGAAGTGATAACCTGGGGGCTACAGACACAGCAGAAGCAATCACCACCACAAGGATAAGTGGAGGCATTTAGATTCAGAGTCGCAATGTGGATTCAGGGTTCCCAGCCTCAGAGGAGGAAAAACAGCAGAGGGTCTAGAAGCACTGGGAAGAACTGAGACTCCCAGGAGTCTCTGTGTGTAATAAAGAACCTATTTCCTAGGACCAAGACACAGAGTTGGGGGAGAGGGTTGTGGTGCAAGGTGGAAGGAGGACAAGTCCCCAGTGGTCTGAGTGGGAGCCTCTCAAGAAAAATTACACAGGTACTACCATACTGGAAAGCAGCTAGAGGAACTCACCACCCACACCTCCTCCTACCATATTGCTCCAGAGCCACAGGATCCACACAGCAGAAATTCTACTCCCAGTCTTGAATAAAGAAGAAAGTTCTGGAAAGAAGGAACCTTCAAGACTACCCGCAGTGCCACTCTACGGATGGAGGCATAAGTGCAGCCCAATGATCTGATTGTGGCCCAGTGATAAGTTGATCGTTATTCAGAGCTAGGACCCTGGGGGAGTCCCAACACAGGATCCAGCTGAGAACATCAGCGAATCCAACCAGTGGTGACACCACACAACTCAAGAATTTCCAGTGTTCAAATGGAGATACAGGCTTCTCTGGTGCAAGCTGATATCCTATAAAAAAAAAAAATCACTGCAGAGAAATCTAACCCACAGAAAAATAAACAGAATGCCAAACAGAAGGAAGATGCAGAGAAATATACATGAAGTGATGGATCCAGTTAAAACCCCAGGGGAAAATCTGAATACAAAACACATGTGCAAACAAACTGAGGATGAATTTAGAGCAATAATGATAAACATACTCATGAAAATAAAGAAAACAATAGAGGAAGAGAGAGAGAACAACAAAAAAAGAAAGAAAGCAAGCTATCAAATGAAGAACATAATAACTGAATTATCATGTGTAAGGTGGAAAGCCACCAATGGAATCAGTGAAGTAGAGGATAGGACAGGGGAATGCACTCTGATAGTTAAGCAAAGAGAGAAAAGAATGAAAAGAAATGAAGAAAGCATTCATGACCTATGGGATAACCTCAAAAGGGAAAGCATTTGCATCATGGGGTCCCAGAAGAAGACAATAGAGAAAAGGGGTCAGAAACTGTATTTGAAGAAATAATAGCTGAGAATTTCCCTAACCTGAGGAATGAAGCAAGCCTCAAATCTAGGAAACTCAAAGAGTTCCTAATAACAGAAACCCAAGACATACACCTAGACACATTGTCAACAAAATGACAAAATTCAAGATAAAGAATTTTTAAAAGTCAGAAAAAAGGAGTCATATACAAAGGAGTTCCCATAAGATTGTCAGCAGATGTCTCAACTTAATACAGGCCAGAAAGGAATGGCATGATATATTCAAAGTGCTGAAAGAAAAGGATTTTCAACCTAGGATACTATTCCCTCTGAGATTATCATGCAGAACTAAAGGAATGATAAAAATCTTTTTTGTTAAGCAAAAGTTAAGGGATACTTTATACAGTACAAAGAAATCCCACTTAAAAACCTAAGACAGCAAATATAACAATTGGGGAGGAAGAGAGGAAAATAAAAACGTGGATGGTTAGAATGAGTGTAGACTAATCTGCTTTCAAATTAAAAATAGAAAATGAACATAGAATTCTTAATTTTCAAAAGACATCCCCATGGAAAAATCTAAGAATGAAATAAAAATGGAAACCAATCAAAATATAACTAAACTCAACACACATAAGAAGAAAAAGAGAATAGTAACAAATATTAGAACTATTATGCGGTGTGAAATACTCATAGACTGAGATGCAATTTCAATATCCTAAAATCAATATAGCATTGTAAACAAAAGAAATCTAATATTATTATTTTTTAAATAACTAAAAAAGAAGTAAAATCAAAATGCAAGGGATAGAAGGGCTCTTTTAAGGTTTTTGGACTTAGTTCTGATGGCAGATGTGGGTCATCAGGAGTTTTGATAATCAAAGTGACATAATATGGTGCATATTTTAAAATATTTTAGAAATTAGATCAGACTGCCTCAATTTCTGACTCTTTTCCCCCAGGAACAAAATAATATTGTTTTAAACCAAGCAAGTACATTCCTAGGAGGAAATTCAAAACTTATATACAGGATCATATAGACAAAAGACTAGTGTCTGATATATGAACTGCAAACATCTGGAAGGACTAAGGAACCAACTTCAAAGAGCTCCCATCAAATAAGTTTTGGTAATCAAGTCTTTAACAATACCATTATAAGACAAAGGAAACAACTTGATTGACACTGAAGAATACCAGTGAATTATTTTAAAACTATTAAATAAAAAAGAAAAAATGAAGCTGAAAATTCAGTTGCCTTTCTTGTATGAACTATACAAGAGAGTAAGCAATACTAGATGAAGGGAAACTTGTCTTTATAGAAATACTCTAGTTAATAGGTGAGGAAGGCATGATTTAATTAGCGTATCACCATTTAAGTTAATAGAAGTAAGGATTTATCAATGATAGATACTAAAATGACAAAAAAGAAATATCTAGACTTTCTATGACTCCTGATAGAATATAACACAACTGGTGAATTAATTTTGCTAAAAAAAAAAAATTGAATCTAATCACAAAAAATTTAGAAAGTATATACTAGAATCAGCAAATCAACCTACATTAAAAAATAAATGGAGGAAAATTATAGATACAAGTCTACAGCATTTATGGACATGCCTACCAATTACAATATTTGGACTTTATTTACATACTTATTTAAGTAATAAATTATAAACCAAAAAAAAACCCAAAATTGTGATATTTATGGCACAAGTACAAATCTAAATATTGGCCAAATGTGTGATGACTGAATATTTTTAGTTTGGAGGTAAATATGAAGAAATGTACCCAGGGAGCAGTCACATACATAATTCAAAAGTTCTTGATCAACATCTGAACTAGGTATATAAATACGAAATTTGGAGTCAACTGTGAAAACAATTGAAATTGATAATATACTAAACTGTGTAAAGTAGGGTTTGTCATCTTCAGCATACTGGGAATTGGAGTCAGAGAAGGTTATGCTATGGAAGGTGAGACTATGCATCATAGGACATTTAACTGCATATATAACCTTTACCCAATTAGATGCCAGAACCTTTCTCCCATCCAGTTGTCACAACAGAAATATCTCCAGACATTGCCAAAAATTACACCAAGTTGAGAACCACTAATGTAGAATGAAAAGAAAAGAGAATGGCAAATGAAATCTCAAGGAAATATAAAGATCTATGATTGAATTACAATTTCACCATTATTAGCTATGACCATCTATCCAGATCTCAGTTTTCTCATCTATAAAATGGAGATGTCATTGTTTAATTTGCAAATTAGGTGTGGCAACTACTTAGAGTAAAAACATTTAACTGCTGAAAACATATAGGTACCCTTCATAAATGATCATTATTATTGACTTCTGTTTCTTTCCTTTCTCCCTCAAAGCTCTTGGGTCATATTAGCACCATAAAATTCCAGAACACCATTTCTCTTACTCTTACTGTCAAGGGACCTGGAGTTTGATTTTGTAGCTAGTATGCTAAAACAGTCTCGCATCTGTGAAGTTGTTAAATGATTCACAGAAACTGAATGTGATCCTCAACTTTTATCTGCAATCCAATCCTCCACACTATAGTACTTTGCAAGAAGAGAAACAAGTAAATAGCATAAAACAACAGAGATGAGATATTGTTCACTCTCGATGGCAATATAAGAGCTCATACACATACCTTCCAGAGACCTCTCTTACACTAAGAGTCAACACAGACTCACTGAAGTTTTTCAGGTCAAAATCTAGAGATAAATATTTTCAGTGAACGAAAAAGATTTGGTCAGAGACAATTCATTGTCATAAATCAGATCTCATGCTCAAGCTTTATCTCTATTTACTCAACATAATTTCTTTTCAACAATCATTAGCTATTTTCATTAAAAACTTTACAGAAGTATAGAATAAACATACTATGGCATACCCTGGTGATGCAGTGGTTTGGTCAACTGCCTTCAGCTGAACGTAGTCAACATATATCCCTCTTTCTCTTCCTATCCACCTATCTGCATGTTTTCCTTCATTCCAGCCTTCACCTTTCCTTAAAATAAATGAACATACTAAATGCTGTATACAATTAATATACTACACAATTTACCCAATTCATGAGTACAATGCAATGGTTTTAGTATATTCATAGATATGTACAAAGAAATTTTAGAATATTTTCTTCATCAAAAAGAGACATCATATGCCTTTTACTTCTCACTTCCCTAACCCTTAATTCTTCCAAACTTAAACAACTATTTCATTAATTTTCTGTCTCTACATATTTGTCTAGTCTGGATACTCAATATAAATAGAATCATATGATATGTCTTTTGTATCTGGTTTCTTTCATTATAAAAGTATGATAAACATGTTTAAAAAATACAACATCTTTTGAAGATTTCATCCATTGTGTACTTTGTATCAGAATTTCCAAATTCCTTTTTAAGGTAAAAGCATTATAGTATATTAATATAACACATTTTGCTTAACCATTCAAGATTTTGTGGAATTTAGGTTGTTTCCACATGTTGGCTATTGTAAATAATGCTGCCATAAACTATCATGTACAAGCTTTTGTTTGACCACTTATTTTCCATTTCAAGTGGTATATGCATTAAGGGTGGAATTGCTGGTTTCCACAGTGTTATGGCTGTAATACAGCACTTCTCCACACTATAAAATAAGTCATCCCTGCTCAGTTTGGTTGTGTACCTAAGTAAACCCTCTTGAAATAAGAAATTGTAGACATGTAATAAGGATATACTGTCTCTTAAACTATTCTGCATTTATGGCATTATATCACCTGTTTTCTTCATTAAAAAGTTTATGTTAAGTAGTAACCAAAGTATTGTTTAAAACCTTATTTCTCCGGGTAAATGTATTCTAAGTCAAAATAAAAGATGTAGGAAATTGCATTTTCTTATCTTACACAGCACTGGGGGAGCCTTACCAGAAAGACTCATCCTCCCTATCTAATCTGGTACCTTCAAATTACATTTAACATTTAACAAAGAACTTTATTAACCCCAGACTTACAATGCTGACAAGGTAAAAAGGATTCTACTTTGTTCATTTTCTTCACTATCTAACACTCTCTGTTTACTCACCTAACAGGTATGTGGAAAAAAAATATATATATATATATACATATATATATTTGATTTCAGAGGAATTTTCATTTCTTCTCTCTTTCATGAGATCACAGATTCTGTATAGGTCTGAGATACTCATCAGGTAAGTGTTCAACAATCAGAAAATATCTTGACTCCAGGTGAATTCTTTGGCTTGAGATTACTCTAGAGGGAAAAGTGACCAAGTACTAAGGTCAAGAAAGGTCTCCAGCTAAAATAACTAACATCAGACCATACATTGATGGTAACCTATGAACTCAAGGACAATGAAAAGTATAATGAAATCTTAGATGAAATAATGGCCTTGACAACATAGGAAAGACATTCCATGATATCAGTCACAGAGAAGCTTTTGGGGACATGAGTCCACCAACAAGGGAACTAAAACAGAAATAAACAACTGGGACTACATCAAACTAAGGAGCTTCTTCACAACAAAAGAAAACATCACCAAAACCAAAAGGAAACCCACTAACTGGGAGAAGATATTTGCATTAAATATTTCTGACAAAGGCTTAATATTGAAAATATACAAAGAACTCATAAAAGTCAACAACAGAAAAACAGGCAATCCAATCAAAAAATGGGAGAAGGAATTAGAGACACTTTTCTGAAGAGGATGTGCATATGGCCAACAGGCACATGAAAATATGTTTCTACTCACTTGCTATCAGGGAAATGCAAATTTCAGTGAGATATTATCTTATACCTGAAAGTCTGGAAACAGCAAATGCTGGTGAGGATGTGAAGAAAAGGAACACTTTTTTGCACTGTTGGTGGGAGTGCAAATTGGTACAACCCCTTTGGAGAACAGTTTGGAGATTCCTCAAAAAACTGAAGGTGGCAATCCCATATGATTCCACTTTGGACATCTATCCAAAAGATACAAAAGCACCCATCCACAGAGATGAATCATCCCCATGTTTATTGAAACCCTATTCACAATGGCTTAATAACTGGAAATTACCTAACTGCCCAACATCAGATGAATGTGTAATGAAGATGTGGTACATATATGCAATGAAATACTACACAGCCCTTAGAAGAAATGAGATCCTGTCGTTTGAATCAACATGGATGGAACTAGAGGGAATTATGTTAAGTGAAACAAGTCAAAAGAAGAAAGATAGATACCAGATAACCTCACTCATGGGTGGAATATGAATAAACAAAACAAAGTAACAAGTGAAACAAAACCAGTTCTTGAACATTTGCCACAGAACTGAGGTTACCAAAAGGGAATGAGTGGGCATGGTGATGAAGTCCACTAGACAATGGTGAAGAACACTTGGTGATTTGGTGGAGGGCATGGTGTGCTGTAATATATCTAAGGAATGGGTAACTTATACATAGGAAATTATTTCAATGTATATAATAATTACTATAATAAAAATAAATAAAACTGGGATTGAGGGAAGGAAAGCTTTAAGGATGCTATAATAACCTTATAAAATAGTGAAAATTTGGAAACAATCTAAATACACAATTATGGTGTGACCTGGTGGCCTAGTGGATAATGCCTAGTGGATAAGGCCACTGGACATAATCCACATACATACCAAAGACCAGGGTTCAAGAGCCAGGTCAGAGATGGCAACCAAGAAGGGCAACTAAATAAAATGAATACAGTGCTTCTTGCTCCATTCTTCCTGCCTTCCTGCTTACTTACCTTCATTCCTGCCTGCAGCTTTTCTTTAAAATAAATAAATAAACAAATAAATAATTGTAAAAAAAAATATCTTAGACTTGTAAAAATTAAGAATAAGTCTGGGGTAGAATGCAAAGTGGGTCAGGTTATAAAGATTAAGATAGAGGTTGTAAATTTTAAGATGCCTGTGATAGGCAGCGCTCTAAGGTTACAAACTCACTGTCAAGGAGGTAAAGAAAAAAAGAGATAAAATAAAGCTACAGTGTCAAATATAAGGCAGAAAAGGCAAACATGCCAAAATCCAAATCACACAGAAACAAAACACAAATAGCTCAAAGAGGAAATTACCAGGAATGACTCAGAGCAGAAACTGAAGGTCACTAAATGGAATAACCTAACACATAAAGAATCCAGAGTAAAAGTCATTAAAGACTGAATGATTCTGAAGGATAAACAATGAAATAACCAAAAGCAAATCCAAGACTATCAGGGCTACACCAATATCTAAAAATTGCAGTCAGTAAATTGAAGATAAACATGAAAAGCTCCATAAAGAGTCTACAAAAGGAATGGGAAAAAATGAAGAAATCTTTTTAGATATTTCAGATACCATGTAAAGAATAAATATAAGGATGACTGACATTCCAAAGGTGAGGAGCGGGACAAAGGAGATGAAAAATTGCTCAAAGGTGGAACAGTAGAGAGGGTAGCTGTGATGGAGGCAGCAAGTGCTAGACTGGGGAGCGGGGAAATGCATCATGGCCTACAGAGCCCTGACCAATGAATAATACAGTCATAATGGTTAAAGGTGATCCCAGAAACCAAAGGAAAAAATGTTTGCTATGCCTTCTTTGTTCAAACATGCAGAGAGAAACATACGAAGAAAATCCAGAGATCTCTGACAATTTCGCAAAATTTTCAAGAAGTACTCTGAGAGGTAGAAAGCAATGTCTGGAAAGGAGAAGTTTAAATTTCATGAAATGGCAAATGCAGATAAAGTGCACTGTAGTTGGAAATGGAGGATTATGGGCCAGCTAAAAATTACAAGAACAAAGACTCTAATTCCCCAGAAGGCTACCATCTGGATTCTGCCTGTTCTATTCAGAATTCCACCCCAAAATCAAGTCTGCAAGCCCTAGTATCTCTACTTGAGATGTAGAAAAGAAGCTGCATAGATTTATAATAATTTGCGTCATAGTGTAAAGCCTTACAATAATACTGCAAAACTAAAGAAGTGCAAGAAGAATGCTGTCAATGATAAGTCAAAAGAAAAATTTGATGGCACTAAAGGCCCTGCTAAAGCTACTTAGAATAAGGTGAAAGAGGAAGATGGAGATGAGGAAGAGGAATTAGAACAGAAAGAAGGCAAGGAGGAGGAGGATAAATAGAGGTTTGTGTGAAGTGTCCAGGAGTGTCCAGAGGACATTGAGTTAGAGTTTTACGTATTTCCAAACATTTTTAAAATGAGAGGTTCTCATGTTTTTCTCACTCTGTAATTTGCTGTTCTCATGACTAGGCATTTCAAGACATTTTCTGATCTTTTCTTTTTCAGTTCTTTAAGATGGTGTTAGTATCACAGTGATTGGTTAGAAATCCTTAGTCATCAACTTGTTATATGTCTGTAGTATGTATAAATAATAAAACAAACTAGACAAACTCTTCTTGGTTTAGTGTTCAGGCTGTGAGATTGTGCATACTGCAAGGATCTGTGAGCACCACAGAGGGTATCCACTTAGCTTCAGATTGCCTTTCTTTTGTATATAGAGACATAGCATTCTGCTGCCATTCTTAGCTGTAGAAGCGGGGGAGGGTAGTTGGCATAAGAGATGTATGGATTTTTTTTTAAGTGCAGCAATTTTTAAAAGTTTGTTTTTAAACAAATAGGAACTTTATTATCATTAAAGAGACACCGCATCACAAAAGTTCAAGAATTTTCTGTATTGATCATGCTCTGATGGCCTAGTGATCTAGCACACCCTGGAAGCAGTCCCATATGCATCCCGAGATTTCGGTTTCAAGACCTAAGGCAAGAGGGAACACCAATGTGAACAACTAAATAAAAATAATAAAAGATGTGCCCTTGTGGAGAAGTGGTTGTGTCAATTGTCTCCAAAGGCATGCAGGCCACATACCCCTGGTTTTGAGTCCCTGGCCCAGGAAAAAACAACCAGGGTGGCAACTAAGCAAAAATGAAGTTCTTCTTCCTCCTCAATCCTCCTGCCTACCAACTTGCCTTCATTCCTGCCTGCACCTTTCCTTTAAAAAGACAAACTAAAATATCTCTTCTCTCTTTCTGCTGTTTAATTACTTGTTTTCACTCCTGCCTTCACCTTTCCTTTAAAACAAAAAAATAAAAAATAAATAAATGAGTAAATAGAAAGAAAAGAAAGAGGTGTGGACGCACCCTGGTGGAGGACGGTTTGGTCAGCCTCCTTCAGACTGCACAGTTCACATACATTCCATGGATGAGGCTGGTGTAGGATGGGGAACAACCAAGATGAACAACTAAACAAAAAAAAGCACAACTTCTATACTAAACACTATTTGTACATACAATGCCAACATGTTTTTGAAGTTAAATAATACAGTATTACATTAAAATGGAAGCACTAGTAGAAAACTTCCCATATTGTCACAAACACTATTCATGGAACTCCAGTAAAACAATAGAACACCCAAATTCCTAAACACAAAAACACCTGTACCAAGACAAATCATAGTAAAATTAGCAAAATTCAATGATAAAGAGAAAGTTCTAAATGTTGTGAAAGAAAAGGGAAATATAACCTATAAAGTCATGTCTATCAGGCTACCAAAAGACTTCTAAGCAGAAATCCTACAGGTCAGGAGAAAGTAGAAAAACATATTCAAAATACTTTGAGCCAAAAATTATTATCCAATAATACACCATCTTGCACAGTTATCATTCAACTATGACAGAGAAATAAAGATCATCAATGATAAATGTAATGCATTAGTTGATCAGCAAACCTGCCGTTAAGGAAATGTTGAAAGGATTTCTACAACAGGGAAAACAAAAGCAAAGAACCACCAAACTCTGAGGACAGTGATAAAAAGTAAACCAGAAACAGAAACAAAGACAGGACCAACAGGAGAGAACAACAAGAAAACAATGAAGGGTGAAAAAGTTGGAATTTATACAATCATGAAAGGATGATAATCAGCTCAGAAAAGACTATCATAGATTGGTTAAGGTAGAGACAAATCACAAATTAGTTCCAAAACAATCTTTTTTAAGAGAAGAAAGAGGGAGACGAATAAGCATGGAAAGAAGGAAGAAAGAGGAAGGAAAGATAGGGATGAAAACAAGCATCTTTATTATCCATTCATTTTGATTTTTCACCCCAGCTTCACACGACAAACCCAGGTCCTAGGATTTTACATGGTCCACAATCCAGTGTCTCATCTGCCTGAGCCACAAGGGTGTGCCCACATAACCCAGTCTTATAGAGAAACATAGTTGGGAAGATGAAACAGAGAGAATCAACATCAAAAACATCTGAAGACAAGCAAAAGAAAATGGGAAAAGAAGCACGGATCTATAAGACAAATAGAAAGCAAAGCTCATGACATCAATAAAATCCTGTATAACAATAGTCACCCTATGAATGGAATGAATTCACCAATAAAAGACTCAGATTGGCTGACTTGGTGAAAAAACAGGAATCTTTGATATTATGCCTACAAGAAATCCATGTCAGATCAAAAGAAACATAGCTTGAATGTGAAGGGCTATAGAAAAACGCATATAGCAAAGGGAATGAAAGGAAATCAGGCTAAAAATAGTAACAAAAGGAAAAATGGACATTACAATTATGGTCAAATGGGTTAACCCATTGAGAAGAGATAACTATCATTAAAATATACACACCCAGTATTGGACCACTTAAGCACTTAAAAACAAATACAGACTTATTGGGAAACATTGACAACATAATATTAGAGGGGACTATAATACCTCACTTAAATCAATAGATTTCCAAGGCAGAATATAAAGAAATAAAGTCCCTAAATAAATTAAATAGATCATATGAACCTAACAAACACAGAGAAATCTTTTTATCCCAATAAAAAAGATTTTATATTCTCCAAGTACACATGGAACATTCTCAAAGATAGACCATATCCTGGGACATAAAACAAGTCTTTATAAAACTAGGAATTAAAATTATAGAAAGAATCTCCTCTAACCACAAGTATGTAAAAAGAGAAATGAACCAGAAAAACAAAACTAGAAAAAACCACAAGAATGTGGAGATTAAACAACACACTTCTGAAAAATTCCTGAGTCAAGAAATAATTCAACAATAAAATTAAAAATTATCTGGAAACAAAAATTTAAGAAAGAAGACATAGATAACTGAAAAAAAAAAAATCAAGCAAAACACTAATGAAGCAATAATCAAAAGTGTCCCCCACAAAACAAAAGCCCAGGACCAAATGACTTCACTAGAAAATTCCACTAAACACCAAAAAAGTTCTAATCGCCATCCTCCTTAACTCATACACAAAGAGGATGGAAAACTCAAGTACATTCTATGAAGCTAGCATTATCCTGATCCCCAAATCAGACAAGGACAGCACAAAAACAAAAAATTCCCAACAACTACAGACCAATATCACTTATGAATATAGATGCAAAGGCCCTCAATAAAATCATGTCAAACTGAATTCAACAGCACAATAAAAGATTATACTACATGATCAGGTAATATATATTTCATGGATGAAAAATGGTTCAATATACACACAAATCAATCAACATAATATATACCACATCAACAAAGGGAAAAACAAAAATCATGTGATCTTATCAAATATACAGAGAAAACATTCAGCAAGATTCAACACCTGTTTGAAGTTATATTTTACAAACTCACAGCTAACATCATACTCAATGGCAAATATTAAAAATTTTCCCCTAATATCTGTAATAAGGCAAGAATGCCCACTTTCATCCCTACTACTCTGGAAGTCCTGGTCAGAGCAATAAGGAAAGAACAAGGCATTAAAAGAATCTAAATTGGAAAAGAAGAAATGAAACCATTATTTTCATATGGCATGATATTATACTTAGAAAACCCGAAAGATTTCACACAAAAATACCTGTTAGAAACAATAAAAAATACAGCAAAATGACAGGAGTTAAAATCATTACACAAAATCATTAGCATTTCTTTATGCAAACTATAAACTGAAGGAAAACTTTATAGCAAATCCAGTGTAAAATAGCATCAACAAGAACAAAATACCAGCGAATACACTTCACAAAGGTGATAAAAGACTTATACATTGAAACTACAGGGTGAAAAACCTACATGCTGGTATGACAAATAGAAGAAGATGCAAAAGGAGAGAATACTCCATGCTCATGGATCAGAACTGAATTAACTTCTTATCCAAAGTAATAAATAGATTTTATACAAAATTCCAGACACTTTTTCCGAGAAATTGAACAAATAGTAATAAAGATAACATGGAAAAAAGTAAGACATGGAATAGTTAAGTAAAAAGAAGAAAAGAGAAAGCCAACACATTGCCAAAGGCCGTACTATGTGTACAAATTCTGTGAGCTAGGAGAACTTAGTAGCTTTTAAATATTAGAGAGGTTATGACAGATATACTTCTATTCTGCATGACTTTTGTGAACTAACCCTTGACTTACACTTTATGTCTAATCTTTTTTCCTACCTACTTTATGCACACACTTTCTATAATAAAATGCTTCTTTCTCATCTTGATATCTACGAATGATCTACAAAAGGATTTGCATATTAATTTGTTTTGTCCTGAAAGGTGGAGTTCTAAATCCCAAAGCACTGAATTTTTCTCTGCTTTGAATCCCAAGTTGCATTTACAAACAGAAAAAAAAAAAAAAAAAATGGAAGAAATTAGAGACTGGCTACAATGAGATTTACATTTCCTAGGGGAGTGGTAAACCTAACAAAAAATGCAGTTTGTGTATGTAATCACACAGACCATTCAGACATGAGTGCTATTGTTTAGCTAAACCAGAATTATATTGAAGCCTTAAGCAATTTTATTTGGAGGATTTCTGAGTACAGAGTAGTCTCTATCTGTATCATCAGATTGCAGTCTGAATGAAAATACAAGATGGACTCAGAAACCTCTACTTAATTTCTGTGCTATAATCAGAGTTCCTCCATTTCATCCAAAGACAGATGGACACACATTATCCTTCTGTTACTGGTTTAGAGCTCAAACTAAATGGAATTTATCAAACTTTTACATCTAATCCCTCTTCTTTCTAATCCCTCTTCTTAAGGGACTCTGGCTGTGAACTTTGGCAGACAAGAGGAGAACCAGATGCATGAATACTGTAGGGCAGAGCTCTGAGGTTTTAAGAAGCATTTTTAATGACTTTCACTTTTATGTTTTGCATATGCCATTATAAGCATGAGCATTTCTAATTGACATCAGTGAATTTGAATTATGAACTAATCTAAATAGCCAATCTCCCATCTCCAGCTAAAACCAGATTGTGTCAACTAAATCTTATTAAAAGATCTAGCTGTGCTTGTTACCCTAGAGAATAAAACTAGTATTGAAATTCCTAAATAACACTGATAAAAATGTGCTCATGAAGTAGAACGTTTTTATTTTAAAAATCCCTCCTGGCATGGAGCTTCTTACTCATGAAAGCATTTGCCAAACCTCCAGCAGTTCTTCCTCATTTACCCCCATCAATTCTACACTATCATCCTAAAAAACACAATAAAATTTTTCTAAATAATCAGCAACATATGACAAAATTACCTCTCCAAGAGATCTAAGAACTCCAGCAAATAATTTCTAAGGGAATGCCACCCAATTTTCAAATATTGCCTACTTCAAATGTTGTTATAAGCATCCTAGAATTTAACCAACATTTTGTATTGCCACACTTAGATCTCCAGTTATCTTAACAACTGTCATGAAAGTCTAATAGAAAAAATAATTTAAATTTGACATGATAAAGAAGATGAAATTGTACTGTTATTCTTAAGACTTGGAATGGGGAAGAGTCCTAAAATAAAAAAATAGAATAATAAGACTTCATAATCACAAAGGGTACAGCATTTCTAGAGTCAGACAGTACCTATCAAACCTGAATGACCATAAAATTTTCTTGGAAAAATGTCTAAAATGTATGCTCCCAGAACCCCACAATACCTTCTGAACTACAATCTCTGAGGTTGAACTTGATATACTCTCTACTCATTAAGCAATTATGAAGTATTTCCAATACAGCTAGTCTATAGACCAGAATATAAGAAATACCAACATCAAAAGATGTATCAATATTTTTATTGATTTGATAAAGTACAGAGTGGTATAATGCTGATTATAACCTTCTCTAGAGTATAATTAAATAGACAAACTTCTGGTCTGAATCCTTGTATTTAATTTCTCATTCTTCCAAATTCCCAATGGAATGACGAAAGAATTAAAAAATTATAGAAATATTTTACTACCTCTGAAAATCTTAGAAGGAAACCAAAATATTGTGGGAAAAGTCAATAAATTTTTACAGACTATATTGCAAGCAAAAAAGATTGAGAGAATTCTCCAACTTACACTTAATGCAAAACAGTAGGACTTGGATTAAAAAATGCTTTAGGACAATGGTAGGAGGTTTTGGGAAGGAGTTAAAAATCTAGAGCAAACAAGGGTGCTATTACTTTCGTATTCAGTTTCCAAGTTATACTGAAATACATAGTAAGACAAGTGGACTATGGACAGTATCATAGATGAATGGTAACGAGACAGACTTTGCCAGTTAGAGAACACAGTCATTATCCCAGCCAACAAAGAGGGAATAGAATCACTTTGGCATAGGGGTAAAACTGCCCCTAATTTCAATACACACCCTTCTTTTCAAAGACAATTGTGCTATAATTTGACAATGTAAGACTATGTGAGACAAATTCTACCTTCCTTCCTTCTTTCTTTCATTTTTTGAAAGAAATCATATAAATGTCCAAGTATATAAAGTTTACAATTTTCTCCAACAACTTATTTATCTAATAACTTCCTCATTCCCTCCCTGTGTATGAGAAGTAAAAAGATGATTTTATATAAAAAAGATTCAGTGATTCAAAAGGAGACAATCAAGCTGTGTAGGCAAAGAAAATATCCCTAAGATGCTTTCATTAGAAAATACTAATAAAAACTATAAGAAATCTCTGAATATTATTCATTATTATTATATTCATTATCATTATATTATCGATTGCTTGAAGCTTCAAGCAATCAATTGGCCTACTAAATAAGAGTACCAATTCATGAAAAGGAATCATTTAAAAGTGGGAAAAGTTGCTTTGAGATGAAAAAATATGATCATTACATTTTCTAACGCAATAGAATTTATCAACACAAGATGAGATTCTGTAAGACTAGAACAAGATTAGAAAAATTATTTCAGGACCTCTAGAGAAAACAGAAAATGTCGCCAGAAAGTTAAACCACTTAGAAGACGGATTCAGGAGATATAAAATAAGCTTTATAAGAAGTCTAAAAGAAAAGAACTCAACAAATGGAGCAGCAAAATTTTTAAAAAGAAGAAAAGTGAGTAGAAAATAAAATCATCTGAGCTGAAGACAGTTATGTGACTCCAAATGTAAAGGACATATTTAATGTCAGGTAAAAATAATGAAAATAATCTTATATATATGCATATTCTAATGAAATACTTAAATTTTAGAATTAAAAAAAAAATGTTCAAGAATCAACATGTAAGCATGGTCCAGATAAATGATTTACAAAAGGAAAGCATCAGCCCTTATGTTAGCATTAAATTTTTCTGCATTATGGAATATCAGAGGTACATGGAGCAATATTTTTAGAGTTTATGAAAATCATTAAGTGATCCAAATTTTTTTTAATTTAATCGAGCTAATATATGTATAAGGGAAAAGGAAATAAAGCATAATATTTATGCAAGCTTCCAGAGAAACACAAAGAGAAAATAACAAATGATAGGGACAAAATCAAGATCAAAAAGCTAAGAAGGGAGAAGAGTATCCAAGAAGAGGTTATATTCAGAGTAGTTTTGCTGTGCCAAGCACTTTTCCAAATACTTTAACCCATTTAATCTCATAATAATATTATGAAATAGCTTTTATAGCTATTCTCAGTATAGATGATGAAACAGATTTAGAGAAACTAACAAATGTGTTTGTAGTTATAAGTATAGCAAAATGGTGCAGACAGACTTTAAATACAGAGTATGCTTAAAACATCTGAATGCTTAACTACTATGCCACCCTACTTTTCAAGGGAAAATGACAAAAAAAAAAACAAAAACGTGATGAGTAAAAGGAAGTTCCAAAATAATTACTAAAGAGAAATAAATATCAACAGTATTAAATGACTATCACCTATCAAAATATATGACTCTCAGCAGAGACTAAAGACTACAAAAAATTTTAAACGATATAAATCAGTCTATTAATTAAATTAAAAAGAAAATTGTCACATTCATGTTAGATTAATTAATAATAATTCAAGTCAAAACATAAATTGAATGGAATGGAAATAACTATTTTATGTTGTTAAAGGGTAAAATCCATAATGAATTTGTAGATAATATGAACTTTTACGTGTTATATACCATAAGACTAGAAAAAACTGCAAAATTAACTAGAGTTAATAAAAACTTGATCAGTTGTAATCATCAGAAACATTCAAAGTTTTCCCAGTGTTTAGTCATTTAAGAGAAAAGTTCAATATACAGAGATGAGAATATCATATTCAATGCAATTATTAGGTAAAAAATAATAATGTATCAATTTAGAAATACATATACATATAATAAATACATGATAAGGGCATTACATACAGAACTGTACAATCTAAGTTCCAAAATGGTCTAATTTGCTTAACTAGCTGGATCATTAGGCAATACACTTGCCATCTTTCTGCCTCCATTATCTAATTCTAAAGTGAAGGATATAATTGTTATGATATCTAAATAAATTTTAACTTTTTAAATATAGTTCAAGACATAAGTGCTCAGTAAATATTAACTGCTATAGCAACAATTGTGTTACATATATAATGTTAAACTTTACCATTAGATAATATTATTTATTTCTAAATGACTTAGGAGTGTTCACAAGTAATAATAATAAAATATGCCACAAAAAGCTAAACAAATTATTAAAGGTGGCAATTGCATGAACCACATATCTAAGCACAATAAAATTCTAATTTAGTAACAAATTATAGATGAAAAATAAATAACTCCTAGGTAAAAGAAGAAATCAAAAGTGTACTTTAAAATATATAACCAATGAATGAAATGTCTAGATACCTGACCTCAGTGATCAAGTTAAAACAACAAAATTTTAGAATAAAACAATGGAGACCATCTTTGTGACTTTTGAATAGGTAAATATTTTTAAACAGAAGTAGAAACACCTCTTCAAAGGAGTATTTTGATGAACTTAGAATAAATTATAATTATAAAGTTATGTTCATAAAAAAGATACCCTTGAGATAATGGGAAAGAACCTAAAAAGAGAAAATTCATATTTGCAAAACATGTATGTAACAAAGACTTCATACAAAAAAAAAAAGAGTTCTTCTAAGAATCAATGAAAGAATACAATAGAGGAGACAGCCCAAGATGACAGACTAGCAAGATCCTGGGCTAATCTCTCCATACACACAAAAACATCACAAACTCTGGCCTTCAAGAAAGAACAAAGGATAGAGTATCCACATCTCAATAACTAGTGATAGAAACATCAAAAAGTATACAAAAATTGAGACATGGTGTCACCAGAATTTACTGTGGCCCAAAGTTGAGACAGACACCAGTGATACAGAGTCTATTCCTAGCGATTGAAAGGGTTACTTCACATTATGTACTCACATATCTAGAAACTGCTCCACAATGCAAACAAATATAACCTGGTATGAGAAACAAAGGACTTTCCTTTGGAAAACAGTAGGCATCTGGTGAACAATGAACACAGGAAGTGAGCAGGAAGAGCAGACAAATGAAGTGTGCATAGACCTAACTGAAGGATTTTTCATTTGTTGAACCAAAATCTTTAGTGAAAGAAATAAGATGAATAATCTTCCAGTGACCAGACACTGCTTGGTGTCCTCTGAGGTTCTCTTCTGTCTGTGTGGTTCTGACACTGATGAACACCATATCAGAGCAAGGGTTGGCACTGGGGGATTCCATAGTGGAACAGGGTCAAGTGTCAACCTGAAATCCTAAAGCGAGACTATTACATTAAGATAGGGTAAGAAAGTGTTTTAGCCTAATTCATAGAAATAAACACAGGTTACAAAACAACTAACAGAGAAAGTTATCCCAAATGATGAACTATTACATCAAGACAGGGGAAAAAAGCCTTTTAGCCTAACCCATAGAAATAAGCACAGGTTACAAAACAGCTAACAGAAAATTACTCCAAATGACAGATCAAAACAAAATCCCAGAGAAAAATCCTAATAAAACAGAATTAAGTAAACTACTTGAAGATTTCAAAGCAACTTAATCTTTATTCTTACTGAAACTAGGCAAACAAAAAAATAAACAATATAACATCTATAATAAAAACAAGGAAAATATGAGAAATTTCCAAACAGAATTCATAGAGTTAAAGAACACAATAGCCGAACTAAAAAAAAAGAGAGAGAGAGAGAGAGAATTAAAAACAAAAGAGGCTCAACAGTAGACCAGAAAAAGCTTGAACTGAACAATGAGCTAAAACATAGGGCAGTGGATAGCACTAAACAGGCCAGTAAAGAGAAAAATAATTAGAAGAAATAAATATAGCAAAAGATTTATGGAATAAAATCAAGAACAACAATATTCACATTATAAAGATTCTAAAAGTAGAAGGGAGAAAAAGGGAGAAACCTTAACATAAGCAATAACAGCTGCAAAATTCCCTAAGATGGGGAAGAAGCAGAGAACAAGATGCAGGAAGCTCAATGAGTTCCAAACAAAACAAATCCAAACAAATGCACAGGAAGATACATTGTAATTAAAATTGCAAAAATTCAAGATAAAAAGAGAATTGTAAAAGCAGCTAGAGAAAAGTAAGTCACTTATGAGGGAATCCCTATAAGAATATCTGAAGAGTTCTCAGCTAAAGTCAGTAGGGAATGACATGATATATACAAAGTGCTGAAGGAAAAGGACTTTTGGCATGCCCTAATGGCCTAATGGATAAATCTGGCTGAAGCAGTCCATATGCATCCCGAGAACCCAAGGAACAACCATGATGAAAAACCAAACTAAATAAAGTGCTTCTTCCTTCTCTTTCTTCCTGCCTACCTACTCTCCATTGTTCCAGGCCACACATTTTCTTTAAAAAAAAAAAAAAGACTTTAAATCAAGAATATGCTACCCTGCTAGATAATCACTTATAATTGAAGGAATTATATAGAGCTTTCCAGAAAAACAAAAGTTAAAATAATGTATCATTGATAAACTAGACTTGCAAGAAATACTAAAGGGATTTTGAATAAATAAAATTCCACTTAGACAAAAAAAGATACCAAAAATATAAAATATGGAGAGGAGGAGAGTAAAAGCATGGATGGTTAAAATGAGCTTGAGATTACTTGATTACTTAAAATAGATTATAAGAAAATAAACAATTTCTCACACCTCTGAGAATGGCTATTATTCCAAAAAACTGGAAGCAACTAGTGTTACCACAGAAACAGAGAAAAGGAAAGCTTATTCACCATTGATGAGAATATAAATTGGTACAACAATTATGCAAAGTAGTATGGAGATTCCTCCAAAAATTGAAAATACAAATTTCATACAATTGTTTCCCACATCCAGGTATTTACCCAAAAATCACAAAAGCACTAGTTGAAGAGACAGAGGGAACTAAGCGGAATTATGCTTAATAAAATAAATCAGGAGAGAGCCATTATGTCACTGATGTGTGCTGTATAGGGAAACCAAACAAATGAAACAAAAATAGACTTGTAGTCAATAAGACTACATTAGTGGTTGTCAGAAGGCGTGGGGATGGAGGACTAATTGGGCAATAAGGATCAATTATAGGTGAAGAATATTATTAGCTTGCTGGTGTATACTTAATGCATTATATATAGTTGATTTGTTGACTTACCATGAAGCACATCTTAATCTATATAATGTTATAATATAACACAGTGGCCCTTTGAAAAAATTTAATTAAGAAATAATACAATAGAAAAAATGGGCAAAAAAGTCACTTCATAAAAGAAGATACATATTGCCAATAAACTAAAAAATACAGTCATTAAAAAAGCAAATAAAAATGTCAGTGTGAGACTGATGAATGCTCACCAAAATCCCTAAAATATAAAAAGACACATCAATATCGCTTCATCAAGGATATTGAGTAACTATCCCAACATCTCTGGGAAGAGTGAATTTGTACAACCAGTTCGAAAACTATTCAGCAGTATCTACTACTGCTGAATACAAACATTCCAGGTATTCTGCCAACAGAAATTCATCCATATATTCATTAAAAGATACCTTACTAGAATATTCATAGCTGCACTATTCATGATACTATACAGTTAGAAGCACTCCAAATGTCCATCAACAAAAAGGATAAACAAATTGTGATGTATTCACAGAATGGAATTTGAAGAGCAATGAGAATGATATATTATAACTGCACAGAATAATATAGCTGAAACTCACAAATAATATTGTGCCAAAGAAGTCACATAAAGAGATTCCAAAAGGCATGGTTTTGTTTATATAAACTGCAAAATAGATAAAGTTAATATATACTGTCAGTAAGAGGGTTCCAATTAGAATGAATGTTCCAGGAAGCTGGTATGTTCTATTTCTTGCTCTAGGTACAGTTCACACGTGTTTGTTCAGTTGGTGTTTGTTTCGTAAAAAATTCATTCAGCTGTACACCCATGATGTGCACTTTTCTCCATGTGTAGTAATCATCTTTCAATAAAATGTTTTAAAAATCTTACAGAATAAGATCAAAGGTGTACTCACAGTACAATGCAGAGTATTTTATAATTAATCAAAGAATTTCTATTATTTCTGTTGACACTAAAGAAAAGAGAACAACAAAAAGAAACTAAGTTATAAATAGAAGCAGAAAGAGGGATTCATACATATTAAGAACAATAATTAAATTAGTTATAAAATATTAAAATGCAGTATTGATAAATAAATCTAGGTACTAGTTCTTTGAAAAGACAAAAATGTTAGACAAAACTGGAGGAATACTAAATGGAAACCAGAAAAAAAGAGGAAAAGCAAGTTAAAACACAGTGAAGGAGACAGAGGATATTATGGACAAGGTTTTCTCAACTTCAGAACTATTGACACTTAGGGACAGATAATTTAGGAGAATCTCTGGAGACCACCAATGAGAGGCCAGTAATACTACCACTGTCAGGTCTGACATCCAAAATTATCTCTACACATTTCTAAATGTCCCTGGAAGAGGGGGTATAAATCACTCCCAGGTGAGAAGAACTGCCACCCTTAGCAATAAGCTGTTAATTATGCTGATTTTGAACATCTGAATGAAAAGAATAATTTTCTAGGAAAATATGCACTTTTAAATAGTGATTTAAACAAATAACAAAGAAATTTAACTTTTTATTGCTCATTATTCAAGAAAAGGCAAATTCTGTGCTTTCAATGTTATTACATTGATTTGTCTATTCATGCCTAGTACCACAGTGTTTTAATTATTGTTACAATTTCTTTCAAAGGTTTAAGAACTAGGGCATTTGTGTCTTATTTAAAATGTCATTGAGGAGTCATTCAACAGAAATACGATGAAAGCTCCATATAATAAAACATGCAAATTGAATTTAATAATAAATGTTTATAATAATATATTAACTATAGTAATTCGATCTTATGAAAACCAGAAATATTATTCCAACATAGTCAGTATAAAATGAGATATTAGCATTATTTTGTTCACTGGGAAATTTAGCATATATATTACATTTACAGAAATTCTTAATTTAGATCGGCTATAGTCTAGTGCTCAATAAATACATTAGATAGCATATCTATAGAGCATATTTAAGGTTGAGATTATTATTAAGATTTAATTTCTGTAGGTTGTAGAAATATGAGTTTAAAAATAGAAAAACACCAAACAAAAAATTAGTAAAATACTAAACATTACTTTAAAATAATGTCACCCATGATCAAGAATGGTTATCCCAGGAATGCAAGATAGAATTTAAACTTATTAATATTTATCATATACTATGTAGTGGAAGAAAAAGTCATATCATCTTGATACCAGAAATGTATTTAGTTAATAAAATTTCATTTCTATTCTTGATTTTTTCAAAAGGCAACTCTTAGTAGCATCTTAATATGTAAAAGATAGCATAATATAATTCAAATATTGATGTTAAAGGTAAAAGTAAAATGTAAGCATCATTTTCAATAAAGCCTAGAGTGAATCTAGAATAGGAATATTTTAACTATAAAAAATTCAGTTTTTTCAATGCCAATTCACCTCAAATTGATTCATAAATGTGTTTTTTGAGGTATCAGAAGAATAAATAACACACACATACACTTTCATTATAACTTGTTTCTCATTCTAATTTCAATCTGGTAAATCAATTAAAACTTTCAGTAACTATAGCATTGCAAATTCCCTGATCTCTTTAATTCATAGTGGAGGGAATCTTAAAAAACTGGCATGAGGCTAGTCACTAAACAATTCAGAATGCACTATCCCAAAATATGCAGCTCTGACTTAATGATTATGTTGAGTTAATGGCCCTTGTAAAAAGAGCAAATTCAAGAAAAACATTGAACTCCTCCTTTTTCTTAAAAGCAGGAAATTGTATTCCTACATGAATGATGCCTTCCCTATACTATGAGGAAAGTAAACTTATCAAAATTAAAGGTTGTAAACCAGAGAAATGTAAAATTGACTTATTAAAATATTTAACTCATTTAGCCTCTCCAGAGAGTTTGGCTACTTTTCCACAATTCACTTCTCTTTGTTCAAATAAATATAAAAATAAGTATGCTTCGTCATTTCTTTGAGTTTTCATTCCTTATGAGGAAAATAATATTCTCATGTCACAGAAAATTAGTATTAAATAAATGTGTATGCTATTCTCTTATTGATCTCTCCTATCAATTTAATTCTCAGGTCCTGTCTAAAATAATGCCAAGAATTTGAAAAAAGTAAATATGAAATTTGTCTCTATAATCCTCACATACCCGTACCTGTCCTTCACATACCCAGACATCTGAATATACTGCTGTCAATTCAATCAATAGATACAGACAACCCAATTTTTTGAGTAAATGCATCATTCGAAATATGGATCCGATAGGTTTATTAAATACTTTCATAGAATAAATTTTTATGTTGAAAGTTTTTCTATAAATTCCCATTCAAATATAGAAATAATTTTATTTAAAAATATTAAAACCCAGATTTGAGCCATAAAGCATTCATGTGAAGAGATGAATCAGTATAATTGCGATATGTCACTAATATAAAAAAACAGTTTCAAAGTAAAAATTAAAATGTGAAAACACTAGAAACTAGTGTCAGTTTAGAGAGGTAATAATGTGAAAAAAATAGAAGTAAGTCTTCTATTGTTCTACTACTTCTAAATTTTTATCCATATAACTTTTTACAGATCTTCTTTTATTCTTCATAACTTTTCTTCTCATTATCAAGTCTCTAAGACACAGTAAAATCAAATTCATGATATTACCTAATTATTATTTCAAATTTTTGATGTTTTTCTCTGTCATTTCATTTCCTTTTTTGGCTTGTGATGTATAGACTTTTGACAAGTTTCTTTTTTTCTCATTTTCATTCACTAAATTATGAGTGATTTTGAAAAACATTTGAGGTTATAGCTCATAAGAAGAAATTATTACTGCATTACCTTGTTTCTACCTCTATCTTTATAAGCAATAGCACCAAAATTTTGAAAATTTCCTTTGATTCTCTTCCAACATTCATGGTCCAGCCTGGCAAAATTAATTCTGTAATTTTTTCAGAAGTTGCCACTCTCTTCCAATCTTGCTGTGATTCTGCTTCTCAGTCCTTAATTACTCTTCTTGGGGTCCTCTATAATGTATGAATAGAACTCCTTACAAGCAATCTCCACTCTGTCTAAAAATAACTCTCAGCCTGAATGACCTTTCTAGAAGATTGATCATCCCATTCTTCCACTCATTGGAGAAATTTAGAAGGGCTGAGAATGGTTTTTCAAGTCTGTTATCCCAACCTGACTTTCCAAGCTCACCTGAATTTATGACTTCCTGCCTATGACCCCAAATTTCATCTGTCTTAGAAAATATGGAATATTTTCAGGAAGTACTTCTTATTAAACAGTGTAAACAACATGGATGTCATGCCCACCAGTGTTTTGATACCAGTCTAAATTTTATAGTAACATTTTTGTTTTCAATCATTTATTTCACTGAAGTATTTTTTGAAAAAAAAAAAAAAAAATTTTGTTTTATAAATTTCTTTACAAATACCAAGTAGCATCAAATATCTCTCATGCAAAGACATTGTCATCTTTATAAGTTTATTTGACAATCACCCCAATCCATATCCTTTTCCTTTTGGGGAGAAATATACATAGTGGGTTCACTTCTGTTTAATTTGTATAGAATGTTCCATCCACTCTGTTAAACCAAAGATTATTTTTTTAAACAATTTGAATTCTATCACGCTTTTTCTCCATGCCTTTGATGTAATCTCTGCTTGAAGAGTCCTTGATATCCTTGTCTAGCTAAATCCTACAGCATATTTAAAATGAAGCATATATGAATGTCACCTCAAACAATACCTATTTCACATATATGGATTATTTTGAGTCAAAAGGAATCGAGGATCAATAGACCCTGGAAAAGTCCTTTACATCCCCATAACTGCCTAAAGAAAGTATAAATTTCTCCTCTTATAAAGGAAATTTATATTTATAAAGAAAATTTCCATATATCAGTACCCAAGACAATTCAGTCACTTGAAAGACTGCTATGTAAGACATCACTTGTTTAACATAGATTACTCCCATTCCCCTTCCCATAACTTGCCACTCCACCTAGAAATCCCAAATCCCTCTTTTAAATGTAAGAAAATATTTGAGTCGCAACCTTCTGACCTCCTCATTGAACCATATTTTTCTTTATGAATTCCATGAATACTGAGGAATATGGTTTCTGAGTCAAATAGTTTCCATGTTACCCTGCCGTATTGAGACAACTAAATGGAAATTGAACAACCTGGTTCAGCAGTTTGGTGACAAGGAAAAAATGAGCAATCATCTGCTAATCATGATACTAACCCTCCTTTGAAGATTTTTAGCTACCAGAGACAGACAGATGAACTTGAGAAAAAAATCCAAGTTTCATCACAAATGCTCTAATCTCAGATCACTTACCTATCTCCTTCTTTAAAACTCCTCTGTGTCCTAATCCTGTTAGAACACACCTTGGGGTTTCCCCTTGTTTGTAGATCTGAATCTTCATTTGTATTCTCAGATAAACGGTTTTTTTGACAATATTATAGTCTGAACTTTTCTTTGTCAACAATATGTGTACAATTAAAAGTGTTTTTTTAATGTTTGATTTGCCATTGAACCTAGGGAGCTAGAAAGAGAAAAACTTTTCCTTCCACTACAAAGGACACCCAAGCATTTATTTTTCTTCAAGGATTTCCCTCTCTGTGTAATAAGAACATCATCACACATATGAAAAAGTTGAAGTTATTTAATCACCTAATTACTACCACTCCTAGAGAAGTTACTCAAGTTTTATCCTGTAGAGGAAAAATGGAAAATATGAATTGTCTTGGTTTCCTTTTTAGACCAAGACCTTCCATATCAACAAAGGTCATTGGAATGCTCTGCACCATACCTGACAGGCCAACTCCTGAGCATTAGAGGCAAATTTCACCTCCTTAACCCTCTGGAGACATTCATGTAATCCTTTTATAAACCTAATGTTTTCCCCAATAAAATAGGCACCACCAAAATACCAGAGACCACATCATAGACCTGGAGAACATCCTGAAAAATCCCTTCACCTACTTCTGCTTTTGAATTTCCTTGTGACTAGCAACTCCTAATCTCCTGCTAATCTCAGACACTGGAAAAATAGTTCACCCCAAATTCCCCTCTCAAGGCTATAAATTTGGCTACCTCCTAGCCTGGAGTGAAGTCTTGTCTGCCCACAGGAGCTCTACTTCCATGGTCCCACTTTCTTTCTCCTCTATTTTCTCTAATAAATTTATAAAACAGTACTTCTTTAATTTCTCACGAATTCTTTCTAGAATCATTTGCCACCAATCCCAGTAACCCTGCTTCAATTCCTCTCTTTTTTAAATCTGTACCCCAGCTTTCCTTTGTGAATATTCCCTTGAATGAGCAAACCTAAATCTTATTTCTCATCATACATAAAAGCAGGTATAATTCACAAATTCATTTGTAACTGGCTAATAATCATTAAGCATTGTTCAACAAGGAAGAAAGGAAAGAAGAAAGAAAGGTAGGAAGGAAGGGAAGGAGGAAGGAGAAAGAAAGGGAAAGGAGAGAGGGAGGAAGAACAAAGAAACTTTAGGGTCATAGACTGGTTCTGAAAACTAAACTAACAAAGCCATATTAACATCAGAAAACAGGCATACATATCCAATATAAGTTTCACTTTACATAGCAGACTTCATTAAAAAATAAGAACCTGAAGAAACAATTAGCAATGTACTTTTATGCTAGATTTGATGAAGTGAACAGTTATAAAGGAATATGTAGGTTAAAGAGCATGAGACGGTTATGTTAAACTGGAGGAAACTTAAGATAAAAATGTTTGTTCAGATTCGTCTCTGCATCTCTTTATTTCCAAAGATAAATATACTTCTTTCCTCTCAGTTTAGGGAGGACATCTCTCATATAAAGATTTTATGACCTGTTTCAGAGAAGGAAGATGAAGTAGGAGGTAGGTCAGTGTGAGCTCCCTATTTCTGCCATTTTCTTAGACTCCACAGATTAAAATATTCAATATGCCAAGGTGCCACATTTGGAAGTAGTTTGTCTGGAACCCCTTAAAAGTCATTCTATCAAATTTCTAGAGACGTTATCTATATAAATTTTGAGCTGAAGGAGTGAATAATCAGACAGGAAAATACACAATCTGAATACACTGAAGCTAAAAGTAAATTCCTGCAAAGATCAAAGTGAATAATCAAACTTCTACCAAAACAAAGAGAAAATGTTAAGTTACTTCCTTTGTTTCCAATGAGCGTCTGTTACCCTGCAGCAGCATTTATATATAGCATTAGTCTTTAAAAGCAGGAAACACTAGTTTGTGGATTCTCTTTCATTTTCTTGACTAAAAAAAAGGGCAACTCAGCTCCATAAATTGGTGTAGGAGGTCAATAAACAAATGCTAAATTGTGCACCCCTGATAGACAACTGTGTCTTATTCAGTGATATTTCCCAAGAGCTTCATGAATACTAGGCAGGAAGTTTTCCTACATTTAATTAAATTGTTAATTCTGTTCAGACCAAGACTGCATGTGTTCTCTTAGTGCCCACCCACATGGCAAAACTGTGGGAAGAACAATTGTTCAGATATCAAAATTGCTCATCTGTTGTTTTATCCTGATGGGTGAAAGAAGAAAAGCCTAAAAATCTCTCTCCAAATGTTATTTGACTTATCAATAATATGGAGAAAATACAATCACAGAATTAATGAAAATAATCTTGTCTCCAACTACAGCCCAAGAGGAAAAAAGATATAATGGTCGAATTTTTGTCCAGAAAGTATAATCTTTGGTGCGTCTTGCACTTGTTCTATTATATTCTAGAAACTGCTAAGATTAAAATGTTCTAAAGTAAGATCAACTATTTAGAATCACAGATCTAGGTGGTGTTATGATTTTGTTAACTTATTAAAAGGCATTGTATTTTCTTGGCTAAAAAAAATGAGAGACTGACATAATCACTTTTTAAGGTTTGTGGTTTATTTTGCCAAATTGTAGAATATAGCAAATTCAGAGCCTCCTTTACCTACTGGTTTTATCATAGAGGAGAGGAAATTCTCACCTTTACCCCTGGGTTCTTCTCACACTGGCCAAATAATTAAATTAACACAGAAAGAGTAGTAGAAAACAAAAATAATTATATGTGTGTGTGTGTGTGTGTGTGTGTGTGTGTGTGTGTGTGTGTGTGCTTTGTGGGGGTCAAAGGAAAAGTTCCCCTATTTCTCAGAGGTTCTTCACAGGCTGGATGAATGAACAAATTAATATATATGATTGTAAGAGAAAAGTCCAGAGTTATATAAGTATAAAGAATTTTGCAGACAAAGTTCTGAGGTAGGGTAGACCCACATTTATATCCTGAATTAAGACACGGAAAGGGGACCTAGGGTTTCAGAGGAATGAGGAGGGGGTCACCATGTGACAAGGAGGAATGACTCATTCTTATTCTCTTGAAGAAGTAAAGATAAAAACTACACTTCATACATTTTTTTAGAGAATAGGATCAAAAGACCATTTCTGGATTAGGAGAAAGGTGGAGGCCCCAAGAATGGAAAGTGGTTCTTCGATTAAGGGAAGGACTAAAGGTTTAGAATAGGAGCTTCTCTGCCTCTAGGGCTGTCATCCGCTGTCCTTGTCTCTTCATGTCAGATTGAGGCATGGACAAGAGAACAATTCTGAGAGATGTAACAGTCCTCTCAGTTCCCTCTTCCTTGCCTTCTGGAAAAGAAGAAAAGAACAAAGACTAAGGTGAAGATATAGTAAGACACGTTGAAAAGATTTCATGATGAAAATTTTAAAACAGGTAAGATAAACAGAGACCAACAGATTCCAACAAGTTTTCTAATATGCACAGTGTTCACTTAAAATAAAAAATATATTCCTACCCCCAAATTTAAAAAAAAAAAACAGGGAAAAATAGGGTGTTCTAAGAAGGAAGAAGAATGATAGACAAGAGTGTCTTGATCTGTGGTCTTTAGAAATCTATCAATCTCATGTCATTAGCAGCTTCTGGAACCTGAGAATTAGCCCTGGACATTCTAACTTTAAGGTTGTCTGTAGTTGTGGACTCCCAAAGTTAACTCTATAGCAAACAATAATATGAGGTGTTTCCAAGGAAGCAAAATAAAAACTAAGGTTAATTGTTGGGATTCAGTTCATGAATCCAGTCTGAGTTGAGGACAGCCAGCCACATTTTCAGTTTTCAGGGTTAAAGCATCATCAGATGACAAGTTAAAGCTGCTTGACAGGTTCTGGATCACAGGTTCTGAAATGCAGTTTGAATGGCATCTGATGTTATCAAGTATTCAGAAGAATAGTAACAACTCATATTAAGTTTTTCATTTCCGGTTTGCTTTCAGAAAAATACAGTTAAAAGTTTTCATAGTCTTATGGTATCAGGAGGGAAAAGCAAGTGTTCAGTTCTGCTAACAAAAAAACGGTGCAGATTGTTGCAGGTTAATTGTTTAAAAGAGAAACAGAGCTTCCTTAATCTGGTAAAGCACAAAAGAACAGAACGTATGGCTTAAGTCAAAGAACAATGAACTATAATATTCATTCTTGTCAGTTCATTCTATCTCATTTAATTAACGCAATCTGTTAACAATTTTATACATCTAGTTTCTATAATTCTGCAATTTCTTACCACTCAGTTTTATAAGCTTATCAAAGTTCTTTTTATGAATCTCTGACCATGCAAACATCAATAAATGAAAGTTTCTGTACATGGCAAAAAAAGACTTTAAAAATGGCTATAGTTAAAGATCTGGTTATAATACAATGGACAATGTTTTGCTTGATTTTTAGTATATAATGTTTTAAAATAATAAACAGAATAGTATGCAAGAACATTAGACTTTTTAGGAATTTCATATGTCTAAAATGCATATATTAATTCAAAGACTTCCACATAAAGTTGGTTAAGCATTATTTTTAATTTTGATAATTCCCCAAATACTTCAAATTGCTATGTCAGAGCCTCCAGATGGCTAGAAGACTGACAACTTAGCACTCAAAGTAGAGAAAAGCACTTTATTGTAACGGTACCCACTCAGGGGTATTGTTACCCAAAGTTGAGCCACAGGGGGTTTTGGGGAAAGCCTTTTAGACTCTGAGGTAAAGATTCACCTCATTGACTACATGTGGTTTCTACAGGCAACTCATATCAGTTATATACAGCTACAGAGCAAGGAGGGATGCTTGTGTGTCCTTGGACATAGCTACAGCCTCCTTAGTACCATGGAAAATTCCTGGCAAACTTTTGCATTGGGGTCAGGGAAAAGGTCTTTTACCACATTTCCCCCTCTTGAGCCTCAAGCTGATTTATAGCCTTGGATATTATACAGGAGACTCTAAGCTGGAGGTGGGAACAGGGGTGATGAGTCTTTCTGGCTACTTCCTGCTGAGCAGGGATGTTGCAGAATTCAACAGTTTGTGTCTTTTTCACCCAGGGCATTGTAATGACAGTTTGATGACCTGGTATGGAGTAACATGTGAAGCTTAAATGTCCCTAGGTGGGAGGAGATAAAATGGGTAAGTAGATTCAGACTGACACCAGGGTCAAGTTCCTTCTAGTTCTGTGGTTCTGTTAAACCACATGTCTGGAATTGGCCCTACTGGCTTTGTCCCTTTACTGTTTTGGAAAAAAATATGAGCCTTTTTTTTCAGTTCAGCATTTGCTATGGTAGGGATGGAGCTCCATGTCCTGAGTACTGAAGAGAGATTAACAAGAATCTCTCTGGGAACTGGAGTAGCTAGATACCGGGAAGAAGTTAGGGCCTTCATAACCAGCAGGACTCGGCTAAGTCCAGATTAGTAAGATTTATACTATGGTGAGTGGCAACATAATCTTGATTTAATCGAGAGTCTAGATCACGAGGCTTTCTAGGCCCTGTTCTTGTCTGACCTGGGGGTTTCATGCAGCTTAGTTGCCTTCGGGTTTTGGAATCCCCAACATGTTAGTTGATGTGCTCTACCTATACAGTTATGTTTTTGGTAATGGGCAGTCTGCCCTCATATGATGTGTCAATTTGTGCTTGTCACATATATTCCTCCTTGCCATTTACTCACCAAATAAGTAACAGTTTGTGTTATAATCTGTGAGATTAAGGTTCTGACCCTTTTTAAAACATTTGCAATCTTTTAATGGACCATATTCGTAGGGCTGGGATACCAGTTTGCCAGTCAAGGTACCAGCAATGAAGGGGAGACCTATAAGCAATAATGAGGGAAATATGTTTAGGGTGTCAGAGAAATATTTCGACAGTAGTACAGCATGATGGCAGAAAGGGGTCTGCTATACTAGCAATCAATCTGCATTTGCTGAGAAGCAACAGGCCCACATAAGGGGCCCACAGAATTGATGAATAAGAGCAAAGGGGAGGAGAAGGGTCCAGAATAAAATGAGAAGGATTAACGGGGTCAGGCTCAGCGTCTGCTGGCGAGTCGGGTGGGTCATTGGTCTCCATAAGTCTCTTCTGGAATGCGTGTCAGCTTGAGACAAGTGGGAGAGAGTTGTTGAGTTTGGACGGTGTCCAGAGGGATCCTCCTTCCACTCAAGTGCTCTGTTGCTCCACTGGCAGGCTGCTTTCACCTGAGAATGGTGGATCCAGGTGTTCAGACCTGCAAACTTAAGAGCTGTGGGGGTAGTTAGTATAACTGGATAGCGCCCCTTCCAGGTTGGCTTCAGGGTTTCCTTTTTCCAGTCCTTTACCTGCACTTGGTCTTCTGGTTTGTAGGAGTGTATGGTTATTCCTAAGGAGACGGGTAGTATGTCTGTTACCCATCGATGTACTTCAAGGATTGTTTTTCCTAGACCCTACAATTGTTTCTGGATTTCTAAGTTTCCTAGTTCCTTTAGGTCCCCCTTAGTTCTACTTAAGTGGGTGGTCTACCATATAGATTCTCAAAAGGGGAAAATCCTATTCTGGCCCTAAGGGCACAGCATATCCATAGGAGAGCTAAGGGCAGTATGTCTGTCCAGTGTAGACTAGTTTCCTGATATAATTTAGCCATAGCCTATTTGAGGGTCCAGTCCATGTATTCTACCTTTCCTCAACTCTGGAGTCAATAGGCCTTGTATAAGTAAGTTCCATTGGATACCTATGGCCTTAGCTACCTGTTGCATTACTTTGGCTACAAAGGTTGGGCCATTGATTCTATAGCCAATGGTATCCCATATCATGGGATAATGTCTTTATGTAGTGCCTTTTCTGTACAGGTGTGATAGCCTTATGTACATGCAGAGCGGCAAAGGCATAGCGCCAGTCAGTGTAGATATTGATACATTTATCCTTGTTGAGTTCTGATGCCCTGACTAAGGCCCATAGTTCTGTTCTCTGGGATGATCGTCCCTCAGGCAAGGCTTTTGTCTCCAAAGTCTCATAGTCCAATACAATTGCATACCCAGCGTGTCACTTGCACTCATCAATGAAACTACTCTCATCTTTATAAAAAATGATGTCAGGGTTTTGCAGAGGCTTGTCTGTAAGGTCTGGTCATCTAGAATATACTTCATTAAGAACCTCTAGGCAGTCATGCTCTGGGGTCCCTGCAGCAACAGGCAAGAAGATGGCTGGGTTTAAGGTTTTTACTGCTTCTTGTCGCACCCATGGATTTTCTCTCAGGAGTCCTTGGTAGTGTGTCAACCAGGCATGAGTTAGCCAGTGTCGTCCTTTGACATCCATGAGCATGATGACAGAATGGGGCACCTTAATATTTAGGTTTTGTCCCAATATAAGCTTGTCTGCCTCTTAAATAGCAGCATAATGACTGCAAGAGTTCTAAAGCAAGGTGGTCAGCCTGCTGCAACTGGATCAGTCTGCTTTAACAGGTAAGCTACCGGTCTCTGTCAAGGCCCAAATTCTTGAATTAGTACTCCCAGAGCTACCCCGTTGTTTTCATGTACAAATAGGTTAAAGTCACATGTCACATCTGAGAATCCCAAGGCCAGTGCTTCAGTGAGTTTTGTCTTTATAGTTGTGAACGCCTTTTCTTGGTCAGGTCCCCAAACAAGGGGAACCTTCTCTTCTCCTCTGAGGGCCTCATATAGGGGCTTTGCCAGCTCTGAAAACCCTGGGATCCATATGCAACAGAATTCTGCTGCTCCTAGGAATTCTTGGATCTGCCTCCGAGTAGTGGGAACTGGGATGGCACATACTACCTGCTTTCTCTCAGTTCCTAACCCCCAATTCCCTTGGGTGATTCGGAAGTCTAGGTACTTGACTTCTTTCAAGCATATATGAGCCTTTTTCTTAGAGACCTGGTAAGCGGCTTCAGTCAGGAGCCGCAATGGAGCCTTTGTTCCTTCCCAGCATTAAGCTCGAGTGGGGCTAGCTAATAAGAGGTCATCTACATATTGGAATAAGATGCACCCTATGTTCTGACCTGGAGACTTGGACAGGTCAGATGCTAGTCCTCCACCAAACAGGGTCTATGAGTTTTTGAACACTTGAGGCAGCCTTGTCCAAGTGAGTTGCTCTACAGCCCCTGTTTTGGGGTTCTCCCATTCAAAGGCAAACAGGGCCTGATGACTCAGTGCCAACTGAAGACAGAAAAAAGGTGTCCTTTAAGTTTAAACAAGTAAACATTCCGCCTAGGAGGGTATATGGGTTTGGCAGCGCCGAGTGTAGGGTGACATGGATGGTCCTTAGGCCCTGGATTGGGCAGTAGTTATTCTTTCCTAGTTTCTTTACAAGTAACAGTGGGGTATTCCATGGTGACTGACACCACTTTAGCAAGTCCCATTTGAATAGTCGCTCCAGGTGAACCTGGATCTCTAGGTGTGAATCCCTTAGAACCAGGTATTGGCAGATCTTAACAGGCTGCGCTCCAGGCTTTTGGTCAGTCAGCACTGGGGCTCAGATCTTTGCTAGACCTGGAGAATTTCCTTCCACCCAGACTGATGGGAATTCAACTTCCAGTTCTAGGGCAAGTGACAGCTCTTCAGCCGACAAGGTGTATAATTGCCATTCTTTCTCTCCTGGCGCTGCTACCGACAGGATCATGGGAGCAGCCTCTTTATTTAAATGCAGGTGTGCTAAAGCCATCTGGAGTGAGGCTATTTCTGATTTCATTTTAGCTAGAAGATCTTTGCCCATCAGAGGCATTGGGCAGTCTGGCATATACAAGAACTCATGGACGCTTTGGTGGCCTCCCAACTGGCACCTGCAGGGGCCATAGTATGGTCTGTGGGCCCTGACTCTGGTAGCCCCTGTGATAGTGGCCTCTTGCTTTGAGAGGGGTGCTGGGTGAGTAACGACTGAGTGTTCAGCCACCGTATTGACCATAAAGTTCACAAAGTCTGACCATAAAGTCTGGCTTCCAATTTTCATTTTGACTATGGGCTCATGGGGCCCTAGTTAGAGAAAGCCTGGTCCGTCCAAATCAGAGTCTGTTTTTGCCAATGCTGGCATCAGCAGGTGTGCTTCAGGTAGCTTGAGCCAGTACCTGCTAGGCAGGTTGCAAGAACCTGATTTCCCTTCTCTGGGGGTTTGGACATACTTTTTTTCAGTACCCCACTTTCTTGCAATATGCACACTGCTCCTAACCCAATGAAGCCTTCCTCCCTTGTCCTCTGGCTCCTGTCTTGTATGTCCCTTTTCCATGGCAGGCGGGGTGTCCTAAGGCAACTGCTACATTGTTTCCTTTTTCTTTTTTGTCAGCTGCTTGTCAGCCTCCTTCCGCAGGGCTAGAGTCCTATGGGGAGCATCATCTGGAAGGGCTTCTTTTACCCAACTTTCTGTGTTTACAGTGCCCGCCGGGGCCTGACTTTGAAGCCATTTTCTAAGCCTCCATCGTAATTCTCATCTCTTCTCAGTACTTGGTCCTGATTAATGAAGCTTATATCAGGCTGAGTCTAAGCAGCACTAACCATTCTTTGATTATCTGGGGTCTCAGGACCAAAGGCAGTTAGACCCTAAGAGCCTCACAAAGTCTCTCATAAAATTCTGCTGGACTCTTCCCTGGTTCTGGAGGACCTCTGAAGTTTTAGCCATGTTAGTGGGCTCCTTAGCCCCTGCTTGGACTCCCTGGAGGAAGGTCTGGTGATATCTCACCAACTGACTTCTTCCTTGAAGATTAATGGTCTCTGTTTCCCTACCCGGCTGTTTAAAACCTTATATTGCTCTTGACTACTAACGCAGAACCGGGCCCACAGAGGCTTAACTTGGGCAAGTTCTAACCTTTGGTCTATGTATGGAAACTGATCAGGGTGGCCTGGGTTTCCTGTTACAACTCTGTAAACAGCCCTCACTCTGGGAAGATCTAAGGTCCTCTCTGATGGTCATCTTACCTCAAAGGCTGGCCACTCTAATTTACAAAGAGTATGAAGTTTTCTGGGGCTCAATTTGACTTCATAATCACCTGAAAATCCCTGCAAAGCCTACAAGTTTTTATGTAAAAGGCAGAGGGGTTCTCAGCTAGGTACCAGCCAAGGTGCTGTGCTGTGCAGAATCATGGCCCCAGAGGAGCTCCTAGGGGAGGACAGAGGGAGGCAAGGTCAGGTGCCCATGCCAGGGTGAGCCTGTGCCTAGAGCCAGGCCTACCACCATTGTGTTGGCCCCTAACCTCTGCGAGAGGGAGGGAGAAGGGAGAAAGTCAGTGCAGAGGTGCTGCGATGCTGGCGCAGCTCAGGCAAACTGTGGGAAGGGCTTGGCCTGCACCACACCCGGCTTTTGCTGATGCCGCCATGCTGACCCCCCAACCTCCGGGAGCAGGAGGAAGAGGGGTGCTCAGGTGGGGCTGTCTTGGGCATGAAGTGGGTGGCAGCACCTGGCTCAGCCTCGCCCCATGCCCCAGCCTGACTGACTCAGCTCTTAAAATCAATCTTTATCATAGCCTTACAGATTCGGCTTGCTTTTTTTTTTTTTAACATACAGTCCACTTCTGTAGGTTTACCTTGATTTGCCTCCCATGCCCGCCCTCCTGCAATGTCATGACAGACAAAAGAGGGGAGTGGCCATTCCTCCAAGTGACCCACTCAGATGCCCCGGACCGTGTATCACCGTTTTGCCATGTGAGGTCACCACAGAACCGCAGTTATGGGCCCATTTATGTCCCATAGCTTGCTCCATGGAAGAACACAGAACATTGATGCTTCAGTCACACAGAGGTGAAGCATTCCCTAATGGACTTCCCTGACTGAGAGACTTCTGGTAGTCTCATCCTGACTGAGAGACTGCTGGCAGTCTCATGGGAGGTGATTGGGCTCCCCTTCGGCCCTAAGGCAGGCCTGGCTGGGCCTGAAATCTTGAGATTTTAACTTATCCAGCAGGTGTTCCTGGTACCTGGCGCTTGATCTTCCCTTTAAGAGTCCAGTAGGGTCCGCGGCTCAGGGCCGCTGAGAGGCAGCTGACCATGCGTCTCCTAAAAGTTTAGCAGAGTGCACTTACCCCCATTTCTTCCTGTCCTACTGGCCGTCAGCCATTTTTCCCTCATCAGTGGCTAATACCAGTGTGGTTGGGATTTGCTCATGGATGCATGCACCAAATGTTACCAAATAGAATAAATCATGCAGGCACTCTTTGGAAGTATTTTAGGCAGATTTATTATACGTGGACTCATCAGGGATCCTTCCCAAAGGCTGAACACAGGTTTCTGGTTAGAGTAGACTTATATAGATTAGAGCAAGCATGTGAAGAGAGAGATGTAAATTAGAGTTGTGGGGGGTGGTGTTTCAAGTGCGGGTTCTTTGTTGATGACTTGCCTGCAACATTTCTGCAGGCTTGGACCTCAGGGGGTTTTATGGCTTTGCTATCTCAGGCAGTTTTTATGACTGTTTTCATGGCTGCTAGAAGCAACAGGGCCTTTTTCCCCAACACAGCTTCCTCTCCCCATGTGCTAAATTCTTGAGCTTAGTCTCCAAAAGAAATTTCAGGACCGCTCAAAGTGTTAATGAGTAGGAAAAGTCTATTGAAGAAAAAGAATGAAAGCAAGCAAAAGGAAGAATGGAAAGAGGCAAAGTTGAGAGGTGTCCCCCAGTTTTATATGGGCCAGGTAGTGGGGATTGTTTTGGTGATGTGTCTTCCTCCTATGTGACCTATCCTTTTTGTTAATTAATCTGCATTTTCCTATCCGCACATACCTTTTGTTTATTAATCTTGCCTCTTCCAGTTCGGCCCCCTTTTTTGTAATTAACTAGTTTTTGTGCTGTCAGGACCTATACAGCTACTTTTGTTTCATATAGATCCTGCTTTTTCAGCTTCACACCCCCTATTCTGTATCTTTCATATATGACTATGCAATATTTTCCAAATTACTTCATTTCTCTTAGCTTCACTTTCCTAATCTTTGAAGAGAAGATTGGTCATTCAGTTCCATAGGATATTTTCATTTGCTTTACAGTGAGATTTCTAAGAGCATAGGTATACTTTGTAAGTTTCCTTTAAGTTAGCATTTAATCAGTAAATTGCAAAGTCGGGACATTGCCCACAATGTTTTGTTTTTTTTTAAAAAAGAGCTTAAATTCCACTCTAATGTAATTTGGAGTATGTTCCAAAAATTGGGTTTTTTTAAGACCATCATTTAAAAAGAAAAACTTAACATGTTTCTTTTTTATCATTTGGCATTTCAAATATGTTCCTCTTATATGGAAATGCCTATATCCAAAGTCTACCAAACGAGATAGATTCCTTAAGATGCTCCAAGTATAGCAGCACTTTAGCTATCAGACAATAATAAATCAGGAATGACAGTTAGTGCTGACCATGGCGCATTTCATGGTGAGAATGGGAAGGGCTTAGCAGCTTCCCATTAAATTAATGAGAAACCCTGGCCTTTTTGGCCAGCAGGAGCAAACAACATAATGGAGACATCAGAACACCTTTCTACTACACTGAGCTTGAAAGGCAAGTTTGAAATAATGACCAATTCAGTTAAGTGTTTGGCTTTCCATGGAGTATATCCCTACATAAGGCTATTATTTTGTCATTCTCTCTGTTTAATTTTTAAGTTCAGCAATAGGTAAAATAGCCCTTTTGAGGTATTTTTTCTCCTGAATAAATAAGAAATAAAAAGATATGTAGTCTTTTTAGATTTCTAAAACTGTACAGTGAAGGAATGTGTTTACTTCGAATTTATCTTTATTTATTTTATCGTCTGCTTGCTTTTGCCATCAGCAATTTGTTGATCTGTTAAGTAAAGGATTCACAGTCAGTTAAAGATAAATAAACAAATAAGCTGGACTATAACTGTGTTTTTGTCTTTTTCATGAGACATAATGCTAAAAAAAATAATTGGATTAGGAATTAAGAGAGCTGTGCTACTAACAGCCTGTGCTTCCAGGAACAACTCATTTCAACTTTCAAGGACATCAGTTAGTTACTCACGTTGGTAAAAGAATTGGCTTGATTATTTGATATTTTAAGGTTTTCTACATTTTGAAATATGCTGCTTTACTTCAAAATAAGAAAAAAAAAATAGAGAATGAGTTGGTACTGTTGATAAAGTTATTGAAAACAAATATTCAAGGATTGAACTTTTCTTGGGCATAGATCCTCTTTTGTGAATGGGAGTGATATTCTTGTGTAGTGGTGCATGAGAAAATGCTTCTATGTCTCTGGGTTCTTCTCTGGCTGGTAGATCAATCAAAATAGCATTAGACAGACTGGTAGAAAGAGAAAGATCAATTTAATCATGTGAGCACTGGGATGCTACATTAATTATGAAGCTCCATTTTCAGTTGGGAGAATAGGGTTTAAAAACCGAACTAAAGAATTGGGTAGGAGCCTGGAGTATTAAGGAGAGAGGATGCAGACTTCCCATGAGGAGAAGCAAATGGCTTTCATGGATTTCCCAGGTAGAGGAGACATTTCTACAGGTAATCTTATAACTGGATAATATCCACAATCTTCATTCTCAGGAATTAAAAGGGAGGAGCAATCACTTACCCAATTATAGGAAAGGTAAAATCTGCTTAGCCTCCAGGGACTCAACTGATCTCAACTCAAAATAATCTATATGCCAGAACAGGTGTCCTGAGGAGGGCAGTTTATAGAATTTTGGAGTAGTCTGTTCTGTGGATGCTCGTATACTGTCAATTTTCCTATTACAATATTTATTTTAATATTGTTGAACACAGTTTCTAATATATGGAAATGCTCTTTACAGATTGAAGAATAGACACAAAGAGTTTTCTTCATGTTGTGACTATTAGTATTCTTTACCATGACTTGTATCACCTATTTAGTCAACATTGATCAACTAGTCTTGACACAATTTGTTTGTTTTTTGACTTACTTTAATCCATAATTTAATTCTATTAATCCCTAGGAAAAAAATCCTTAGACATCACTTTGAAAGAGTTCATTTCTTATAATCTTTTTAAACATAGATCATGCAGAGACTGCAATTCCATTTAGTAGATTAATCCTCTTTTCTAATTCCTAAGACTGCCTCGTCTCATCATCTCAATACTCATTAACATCTTACCCAGAGAATGGAAGCTTAAAGAAAGCTATTGTAGACTGAATGTAATTTGTAGGTTTGGATGAAAGTTTTTAAATTATAAAAACCTACAACATTAACATTTGCATACAAAAATGTTAATGTTTGCTAGAACTGCCTGTTCTATAGACTTCTGAGATTATTCAAATTCAAGGAAAATAATAAAATCATAATTCAATATCGAAAGTTTATTTTTAAGTTTTTATAAAAATCTACCAAAAAACATTATTTGTCAAGTGCTTTGCATTAGCTTTTTAAATATTAAGCATGCCCAGGCAACCTAGCAGATAAGGGCACCAGACTCAGTTCATATATATGCCAAGGATCCAGGTTAAAGACTCACGGCCAGGAAGAACAATTAAGATAAACTAAATATAGTAAATAAATGTTTCTTCATCCTCTCTCTTCCTGCTTGCCTGCTTGCCTTCATTCCTGTCTTCATCTTTCCTTTAAAAATAAATAAATAAAAATAAAATCTCATATTAGTCCTAAAGGTACTATTATGAGTTCTGATTTGTGATAAGGAAACTGAGATTAAGTGATGAAAAGCAATGAGGGGATGCTCTTACAGCTAGTAAACAGCAGAATTAGCATTCCAACTCTGGTTTTTGCTTTAAAAATGATGTTTATTTTTCACCATATGGATGGTGCTATATATACTAGAATTTACAGATTTGAAAACAAAGGCTTAATGAAATTTAACAATTTGCCTAAGATGAAATTATTGGTATTATGATGAAAAATAATCTTATATCAAATTACAAAATTTGTGCTCTTTGACACTGAAGAGAAATCTATAACTAAGGAAGAAAATTATTAAGATGCATTTTATTTCAAGTAGAGATAACTTAACTATATTCAATTCTATTTAAAAAAATGTTGAACTTCATTCTGAAAACTCTAACATTTCACTTTGAGAGAGAGAGAGAGAGAGAGAGAGAGAGAGAGAGAGAGAGAGAAAGAGAGAGAAACAAACAAACAAACAAACAAACAAACAAACAAACAAAGAAAAGAAACAACAACCAAAAAAAAAAAAAATTATTCTACATCTAGGAAAAACAGAAGAATCACCAAATGCCACGGATACTATGATATACTACTGCCATCCAGTGGCAATCATGAGAAGCACACTGTAAATGCTTCCTGGCTGGACACAACCACCAGTGTAATTATTCAAACACGAAATGAAAGAAAAAATTGAAGGGAAATGATATTTATCCTAAACTTTCGCTATCTCAAATGAATAAACTGTCATGATGTAAGCATTAGTGTTGGAGGTCTTTAAAATTTTTTAAAGATAAACAGAAGAAAATGACACCCTGCACAATTATGAATTTCTCCTTACATTTTGTAAACGTTTCGGTTCAACACAATTTTTATTAGCATATATGTTCAAAAAAACCTTTTGAAATTGCTTGTGTGAATAAAATGCTGGGCTTGGTGATTTATGCATATACTCAGCTAAATCAACTGCTATTTGGTTCTTAGACATAAATGCTACTATTGAACACAGCATCTAACATTTTTTAAAGTATGGATTAAGTACATGTTTCATTTTTCACCACTTGCTGACTTTGTTTTGCTTGTTTCTATATTTCTCCAAACATTCTTTTTCTTTGTTGGTTTATTTAAACCTCTCATGTCAGAGACACCTGTCCATCATAGAGGACAGAATTCAGAGCTTTGGGAATCAAATGTGATTGGAATCATGAGTTGGAGGAGTTTTTCATTCATTTAGCAAATATTTGTTGAATTTTGGTGCTGCACATATAATACATATGATACAGTCTTCTAAGTAATTACTGTTCACTACAGAAAAAAGAAACACAAATAAGACAAATACAGTACAACAATGTCTCTTTATTCCTGAGTCAACAAACACTTTACATGTGGTAAAGATCCAATTGTTTTTGGATGGATGAATGAACTACTATAATTGAAATGAAATGCTATGAAGCACTTAACCACAATTTGAGAGGTTGCAAGAGATTGTCCGGAGGAGGAAAGTGGGCTAACATATGATTAGTCATCAGTGGTTAAAGGAGGAGGGTGGAAAAAATGTGCAGAAATGTCTGGAGGTGATCCTAGAATAATTCAAATCCTGTCACTTGAACAGTAAAGAGTAAGATAAATAACTTGCTAAAATCACATGCTGGTCAGTGTCACAACCAGGTTGAGTTCTGGCCTTCTGATTCTCTCTCTAACCTTCTTGTGTGGAGGAGTGGGGCAGAAGGGATGAATGGGTTTCATATATGATGGCAGTATAACAAAATTAAAAAGCTATTGGGAAAAACACTAAAGGAAAAATCTACTCTTCTCAATTAACAGTTGGACACAGATGGACATTGAAGAAGTTCATCTTAAAAATACAAAGAAATGAGAGGAATCAAAAATCACCTACCATAATTGTGCTTTGTCTGTTAGCTTATACAGAAATTAATTAAATTTACTGCTGCTAATAAGAATAAGAACCATGTAGGAAGGGAACACCCCTCTCAAGCAATATTGTCAAAGGTTAAGGAACAACCTATAAGGCATAATACACTGTAGGCAGTATTTACTCGACACATTTATTGATGGACTACAGTACAATTCGTAAACCAAAGATAGTGAGTTTCTTTCAAGTTACTTATATTCATTTTGAGGACTTAAAACCACCTGAAGAAGAAATAGGCCATAAAAAAATAAATAAATCACAGTGCAGCAAAAACACAATGGGGAGACACCATGGTACATGAGCACTGGTCTTAGCCTAAAGAAACCACGTCTTGTCTCAATTCCATTGTTACCAAATGCTGCCGATCAGGGCTGTATATGCTTTGTTATGCATTGCTGTAGTCATATAGTTGTATAGTTATGGACATTTATTGCTAAGGGAATGGAAATATCTTGAGAAAGTTATGTCTTTTTAAAATTTTTACAAACTAATCAAACTGACAAGTGGGAAAAGTACCATAACTTGGTCTCTGTTTATTTCATGCTCCTCACATCAAAAAAGAGAGACCTGCTCTGTCAGTGGCCCCCATTGGTCCTCTTCCTACTTCCTAATAATGTTATATGGACTCTTTACATGGCTATTGAAAGAATGTGAAGTGGAGAAAAAGATGATCATGCCTTTGCAACCCCCATATCAGGCCAAAGGATGGTCATTGAATCCTGCTTGTGCAGTTAGAAAGGGCCGCTTGTTCATCTGCATTGACTTCTCATAGCCAGTCTCCACCTTGAGTTCTGTTGATGGTTAAGCAATGAGCTGCAGAGATCAACCCACGCTTCACGTGTGAACTCTCTTATTCATCTTATTCTTAGTGTCTATATCATAATTGTGATTTAGTTTTAGTTTGTAAATCCATTGACATTGCTGGGTTCCTATTTCTATGGGAAATATATTAATACGACACTATCTTTCTTTGAAAATGTGAAGTTAAGGAAGACTTAAAGTGAAAGGAATTAGGCCTTGAAGAAACTAATGGACATAGATTTAGTGTGAAGAGTAGTTTTCTTTTCACAGACAGAGTAAAGAGCTTCTTGGCTAATTTCAGCAAGAGTTCAGAGGGAAAAAAGTTAGATAGAACTTATGGGTAGGTTAAGGCAGTAAAATGTATTTAATATACAGCTTTGATCCCCAGTATATTTTTTAAAATAATGACCATACTATGCTCTCATTTAAGATGTAAGTTGTATTAAAATATAAGAATGCTAAAAAACAGGATATTCAGTTTGAAAAATTTAACTCTGAAGAAGGTTTACAATATGATGACCACTTATACAACTAAGTTAGGTGGACTCTATTCAATAAGCAGTAAACTAGACTTGCTGACTGTGTAGAGGCAAGAAATATTCAGGATAACTCCAGCATTGTAAACCTGGACCCCAGTATTTAAGAGTTTGGCTAACAGAAATGAGGCTTCTTTTAGAAATGATGGCAATGGTCTCTGTTTCAGACTTAGAAAGCTTCAGGTGTGGGACAGGAGTCTGTCCTGGAATCTGAGCTCAGAAAGAACTTTGGTGTCAAATATAGCAAGAGACAGAAAGTTCAAGACAAAAAAAAAAATGTATATATTACATGCACAACTTTGGAGAGAAGTTTGTTGTTTTTGATAACAGAAAGTAATTCTATACAGTGAGAATTCCGGAGACTGACTCCAGACTAAACTCGTAAGAAAGTCCACATGGCACTTGAATGAGAAAACAGAGAGATTAAGTTGGAGAGTGAAGAGCACTACCATCAACACCAAATGGAGAACATCTATGGTGGCTGAGCAATGTAGTGGGCACTGAGAAGAGGAAAAAATAACTATTTTCCACTTTTAATGCCAACATTTGGTTGTGGTAGGTGGGTGTGCCCTTCATCACAAATTATATCAACTTTAGTTAACATTTATTAGGGGAGTATTTTATGCCAGAGTTCTGCATATTTCTCTCTCCCTCTCCCTCTCCTTCGTTTTCTCTCTCTCTCTCTCTCTCTCTCTCTCTCTCTCTCTCTCTCTCTCTGTATACATCATATATATGGTATATACATATATATAAAATCACATTTAATATTGATAACCATATAAAATAAACTTTCATTACCATTTTACATAAAATGAAAGCAGAAATGGGGTATACAGAAAATATCTGCTGTAACAGACCTGATCTTTGAAGTCTGCTTTCACAGTTGGCAATTGGCTAACATCTGGCGCCTTGAATTTTGGAAGGGTTTCCACTATTCTCCACACTGATTAAGAGTAACTCACTATGCCTAACTGCTTAAACCAACAATGTAGTTTTTGATAAACAACTGCCTTCATTCTGGGACTCTGAAATTTTTACACATTAGGCAAAAGTACTTATGTCATCAGCCCCTGATAAAAACCTGAGCAATGGGTCTCTTAATGAGCTTCCCTGCTTAGCAACATTTCACTTGTGTTATTGTGAATAGTTTCTACAAGAATTAACCATCCTGTGTGATTCTACTGAGAAAGGAGCTGTAGAAGCTTGCACTTGTTTTCCTCCAGACCTTGCCCCAGATATCTTTTCTCTTTGCTGATTATGCATTCTTTAACTGTAATAAATCAAAACTGTGAATACAGCTCTTTGCTAAATTCTGTGACATTATTTGGATACCCTAGTCTAAAACACTCTAGTCAGTCCTTCATAGATATAGCATTACAGTCATTTGTGATCCTTCAAATCTGGTATGTTAAGAATTGAAATGATGTGTTTGATTGGCAGAAAAGAAAAAAAAACAAAAACAAAAAACACGTGGTCAGTGATTCACTGGAGATATATAACCTGATCAGTAGACCTCACTTTGAGGAGAGTGAGCCCACAAATTCTTTAGCATCTCTGAACACATATTGGCAAGAAAGTGATGCCACAACTTTTGGAAAAGAAGACTTTATATCTCAGGGTGCTTTTAGGACAACAGGCACACATAACAACTGCTTATATCCACAGTTTAATAAGAATGTATTGGCTTCTTAAACCACACTTCTAGTCCTTTTAACTTGAAAATCTTTTCCAGAATTACTTTCAGACTATGACATTTGTATGTGGTGAGAAATTCTAGGAGTAAGAAAAAACTCAAAAATGTTCTGGTGTTCTTATTTTGTGAATTACTATAAATTTTGAATATTACATTTTGCATGTGTAGGCTATTAATCATGTAAACCCCAAACATCAATAGAACTGGTTCTCAAACCCATAATATTCATTAGCATGTTCAATATAAAATCCAAGGATTTAGTGTTTGAAGAAAAGCAATTAAAGTGGGAGATTTAAAACTGGAATAATTTTCTCATACTTTTGATGTCTTAAGGTGTATAATTAAAAGCAAACTTGGCATTATGACTATTTTCCAAACAGATTGAAGGCCATGAGAACTGTCTTCACTTCTTTAATAGAACTACCAAAGTCTGCTCATCAGCATCCATGAACAAATCTAGCTGACCATCTCTTAGGTGGATGTATGTCAAGTCATGACTGAGAACTGAATTTGTTTCTCACAAAGAGCTGTTTAGTGATGAAAAGCACTCATGTTTTCTGCAAGTTGAACTGACCCCAGTTCTTATAACAGAAAGTGTTCTAATATCCAAGTGAATTCTTGCCTCTCGTTTGAGTTCTTATCCTCAGACCCATTAAGCATTGATGATGTGTACTTTATCACTTAAAACAGTCTAAGTGAATGACTTCATTCTGCATTTTTCTTCCTTTTGTTCCCAAAGTGCAGAAAGTTGCTTTGATTACTTTGCTCAGTTCAAGCCACATTTTCTTCCTACAAAATTCCTCATGTATTTTTATTCTTTTTCCTCTTCCTCCCACCACTACTCTCATTTCCACCATGGAAATCGTTGAGTGCTACAAACCATGGCTTTTTTCCCTCCCCACCCCCTCTTCTGACGATTTGGTTTTTAAACACTTATAAGTGCATCTCTGGTTTTAATGTTTCATGTCATTGTCTTGAGAAAATCTCTACACCTTAATAGGCCTCAGATCTTCATCTGAAGAATGAGAAATCTGATTAAGTTTGTGTCAAGTGAGACCGAGGGTACCCAAATATTTGGTGAAACATTCTTAGTTTTTCTTGGAAAGCATTTTTGGGTGAGACAAATATTTAAATCAGCAGACTTAGTAAGAAGTTGGCCTCCATAATGTGCGTAGCCTTCCACTAGTCAGTTGAAGTTCTGAATAAAACAAAAGATTGACCTATACCAAGTAGGAAAAAAGTCTTCTGTCTGGCAGCTTTCAGTTGAGAATATCAGCTCTTCCTGCCTGATGGTCTTCCAGCTTCAACATCAGCTCTGTCTAGTCTGGATTTGCCAGACTTCAGAATCATTGAATTACGTGATTCAAGAAAATACTGTATAAGAATGTTCTAAATATCTTTTTTAAGATAATTGATCTTCTAGTCTTGGGCTTTAAGCTGATATTGATAGTCAAGGCTTATATTGACATTTTCAGTCCCAACTAGTAAAATTTCAATTAGTAGACAGCCAAGAAAGCTTTGGAAAGATATATCCACAATTAAAGAAACACACAAAATAAGAGAAGTTCTTTTAAAGTATAAAAATAATCAGATTCAATAGATGTTTATTGGATATTGCTGAGGTCAAAATAAAATCCCTTTCTCGATATCATAGGCTTAAGTTCAAATCAGTTTCATGTCATGTGTTATGAACTAAATATTTGTGTGCCCCCTAATTCTTATGCTGAAATTCTAACTTCCATGTAATGATATTAAGGGTTAGTATCTTTGGGAGGTGATTAGTTCAGGAGGGTGGAACTCTCGTGAGTGGGGTTGGATCTCTAGCCCTCTTTCTGCCATGTGAGGGTACCATGAGAAATCAGCAGACTACGACCAGGAAGAGAGGTTTCATCAGAACTTGACCATGTTGGTATCCTAACCTCAGACTTCCAGTCTCCAGAACTGTGAGAAATATCTATTCTATATGGATACCCAGTCTTGAAATTTTGTTGTAATAAACTAAATGGACTAAGATAGAATGGATTAAGAAATGGGTCTATCAGTCAAGAATATGAGTTCCTATAATCAGTGTCTAAGAAAAAACAAATTGCCTTTTAAGGACCTGACAGTTATTTTTTATTAAAAAAAAAAAATTTGTATCAGATACTTTATGTATAAAATGTTAAATCTCTTTATAAAATGTTATTATCTCCATTTTACAGAGGAGGAAAATAAGACTCTCACGTAAAATAATTTACTCCCATCACAAAAGCAATAGCTAAGGTAGGACATAAACCAGGTCTATGTGATTTCTTTCTTTCAGGGCAGTCTGAGAAACAGGCATGCTATCTCCTTCAAGGAATTAGCTCTTAATAAAGCAAAAAAATCACAGTTCATGTCTCCTTTAAGAGCAGAAAGTATAGTGCACCCTAGTGGAGTAGCAGTTTGGTCAGTTGCCTTTGTCCAATGAAGTTCACAATCATCTCAAGGACAGGGGTTCAGGTCCCAGGGACAGGAACAACCAAGATGTGCAACTAAATAAAATGAATAAATGTTTCTTCCTCCTCTCTCTTCCTGCCTGCCTATCTCTGCTCTCCTTCATTCCTACCTGCACCTGTCTTTAAATAAATTAATTTAAAAAAAGAGCAGAAGGTATTCGGAGGACTTATCAGCAACAGTTGAAGCTTAAATTTTGAAGTAATTAAAGAGTTTAATGAATATTCAAGCAATTCTGACTATCATGTTTTCCTCCCTTTGGTAATCTTTTTCATGTATTGCTTTCTTTCTCTACCTACTCACGGCCTTAGAATCTTAGAAGAATAATAAGGAAATGTATTTTGAAGAAGATTCCACAAGGAAAGAAAAATAGAAAGAATAAACTCAGAAGTTTACTTATTTGAATTACAATAGATAAAAGAATGTATTCTTATCTCACTTTCTGCTCTGAAATTGAGTATGAAGTAGGCCAGGTTATGAAATAAATATCAAATAATAAAGATAATAACTAATTAATCATGTGAATCAGAGCTTCTCAAATTTCTGCCATTCTCTGTATTCATTAATTATTGCCACAGTAATAATACTTAAGACAATCTCAAGTGACATACATTAATAAATATTTGGTTTTGCTCCTGAATCTGTGGATAAACTGAGCAGTTTTATTGACATAAGCCAGTTGCAGCTGATCTTGGCTGGGTTCATTTATGCATTCGCAGTTGACTGGGGGGCTGCCTGGGAGCTGGCTGACCCAGAATTTTCACAGTTGGCAAGACCCAACTCTGCTTCCTTGGGTCTCTCAACCTCTAGCAGACTAGCTTCTGCTTGTTCTAATTGCTCAGTAAGGTTGGAAGGGAGCAAAAGTGTGCAAACCCTCTGAAACTGAGGATTGAAACTAGCATCTTTTTACTTCTTTCACATTCTATTTGATAAAAGAAAGTACAAGACCAGACCAGAATCAAACCTGGGGAAATGGAGACCACCTCTTAGTGAGAGGAGCTGCAGAGTCAAATTGTGAACAAGTGGGAACTATTTTTGCAATCAGCCTGCCTAACACATGTATCTACCATCTTCATGAATTTTGCAAAATCCTCTTATCTTTTCATTAGCATTCCTGTTACTCATGAGGATTGTATTACTATAACCATATTTGTGAAAGGATGAGTTTCAAGTTTTGTTATATGCAGTCAAATTACAGCTATTAAACACTGAGGAAAAAAATACCACGTACCAGTTATAATTCTTTCAACAAAACGTATTGATGAAGGTAATGTTTAGAAGTTTCCACCAGATAAAAAGAGCAATGGAAAATCTTTAATTTTCATCTAGATAGTCGGAGTGATCTTTCTAGCAATGTTAGAATCTCTATTGTATAAAAAGCCCTTAAATAAATTTGCACGATGATACTGAGAGTTTAAGGCCTGTCCCAAGAGATTTTACAATCCAGGGTAGCAACATTATCTTGCCTACCATACTTGCTAAATCATAGTGAGGAGAAACATTATGTGAATCATCTAGATAATAATTAAAATGGTGTTTCAAAAAAAGAACTAATCAAGTAGAGAGGAGAGGTAGAAAAAATATCACAGATAGAATTGACTTTGAGTTGTACCTACGCATATGTATAGGAAGATAGATAACTTTACCATAGGGAGGCTTTCTAAACGGAAGGAAGTCCCAGTCAAAGACTCCAAGGCAATTAATAAACAAGCAATGTGGATTCAGAAAAATTATGTTACAACTAACATTACCCACGTTACAGTATGAAAATTAGAGTACTACATTTAGCTTTGATCTTCAGTGATCATTGCCCACATCTGAATTTAAGAGAAACACAGGAGAATATAAAAGGTGGTAAGGAGGGATGAAATTAGATATTATTTCACTTGACAATATTTCTGGTAATGTGGGACTACATGTTTTGAACCAACATTGCCTCATAATGTAAAAGCCATTGGTTAATGGTTCTGTAAAGTTCATCAAGTAGTGAAGAATTGTCAGGCCAAGATCCAAAAGGGGATAAAAGTCCAGAAAGGTGACACTTTTCCTCAGGAGTCTTGAGAGCCTGAGCAGCACTCTTGACAGTCTTCTAGGATAATGGGAGCAATGAGAGAGTCCTGGTCCACCTTTTGGATTGTGGCCCTAATGGCCACATCCTGAGTTGAATTCAAGTTAAACTATCCTTGCACAGAAAGCAGTCCAGCTTTAGAGCATCTAAATCTCTGAAATGAGTTATGCTGTTCCAGGAATGCTAGCATTTTAGAAAAAAATTTTAAGCCACTTCATTTTCTTTTCTGCTGAGTTTTGTTTTTTTATTCCCTTTGGACACAGAAATCTCAATGAGAAAAGACATTCATAAAATGAGTAAGGCAATATAAAAGGACTTGCCCTGGATGCTACAAAAGGAAATTTTAGTTATCACAGTAAAGAATTCAGAGGAAAATGTTGCATCTTGGTTCATTATAAAAACACATTTTTGAAAGCTTTTTTTTTTAAATTAGATTCCAAATACGGATCATTCAGATAATTGGCTTCCTATCATTACCTTCCTTACTTGAAAATTAGTTGAGATGAATTTTTTAATGCATTGTATGTGTTGATTGGTTGCCAGATATTGAAGAAAAATATTTCTGAGTAGCTTGCGATTTGAATTATCACAAGTCTTATCAAAGAGAAGAGTCATTTCTGGAGAAACAAAACCGTTAGCTTTGTGCCATTTGTTTTGATAGAGTTTGACTTTTATGAGATAGGGATGCTTTTAGTTTTTGAGACAGACTCCAGATATAACCAAGATTAGGCTCTGCTAAAGAACAGAAGTGACTGGTAACACATGACTGTTAGCATGTAGGCTTATAATCTGCTACTCTACTTAAAATATCTGGGTTATGTCTTCCTGTTTAATTCATTTTTTGGATTCTCAATATGTCAGAACAGAATGTTCTCATTCTTTCATTTTGGGGCACACAATTCTTGTTTGTATAATTTTAATTAGAACTTGTCTATTCTGTTCTTTACACTTATTTTGTATATGGGATGCTGTGCTATAGGACTAACCAAAGTGTGAGCCACCAGATTCAGCTTGTAGAAGAGTGGACTTAACATATTCAAGAAATCCTGTAGTAAAATTTACCACAGCTGAATCGTATAAGTTCCTAACAGCAATCTATATTTAAGTTATCTAAAATCATTTCAAGTGTCTAGTCAAAGCAATTGACTACAATTACCATAGAAGAAAAAGCTACAAACAATTACAGCCAGATTAGACTAAAGACATTCTTTCTCTCCAAGGCTTCTATGATGGTCCATTTGTGTGTCAGCCTGGTAGATTATGGTACCCAGTTGTTTCATTAAATAACAGTTTAGATGTTTCCGTAAGAGTTTTTGTTTCTTTTTGTTTTTAAGAGGAAGGAAGGAAGGAGAGACAGGAGGGAAGGATGGATGTAGGGAGTGGGGGAGGGATGGAAAGAAGAAAGAACTTTTGTTTATTTTTTTAAAGTAAAGGTACAAACAGGCATGAAGTTAAATAGGCAGGCTGGCAGGAGGAGAGAGGAGGAAGAAGCAGTTCATTTTATCTTTATTTATCTGTTCACACTGGTTATCCCCCCGCCCCTCCTAGACCTGGGATTTGAGTTCTGAGTGTGCGATTTGCTCCCTAGGAGGTGACTGACCTAAATACTACTCCACCAAGGCACACAGTATTTTTTTTTTAACATATTTGTTTATTTTGTTTTTTTTCTCCCTCTGAGAACCTGAGTCTTTGGGCTTTACATGGTCCATGTTCCAGCCGTCTCAGCCAGCTGAGCTACCAGGGTACACCTCTGTAAGAGTATCTTTTAGATATAAATAACATTTGTGTTAATGGACTTTGAATAAAGCGATTTCTCTTCCATAATGTGAATGATCAATTGAAGACCTTAAGATAAAAAACTTAGATTGCCCAAAGTAGAATAATTCTGTCTTTAAACTATAATGTGGAAATTTTACCTGAATTTCTTTCATTGGACTCAAAATTCCAACATCACCTTTTTGTGGAATTTTCAACTTTCTGGTTCCCTCTGGGTTTGCTAGCTTCCACAATCATGTAAGCCAATTTCTGAAAATAAATCTTTCTCTCTATATGCATTTATCCTGTTGATTGTTACTCCAGAGAACTCTGACAAAAATGACTTTCAAGTTATAGTATAATGGTGCATGCAATAAATTTCTAATAGTCATTCACAACACTTTGTGTATATGTGTAGGCTATATCTAGCATACATTCTTAGGGTGATCTTGTAATTTTGTCTTTGTAATGTTTTAAGTGCATGTGGCTACTTACCATAACCCATTTATCATGTGTTAGTGTTTTAGATTCTCCAGGAGAATATTTTCTTTTGATTTCTTTTGATAGGTTTCTTCCCTCATTCTTAACCCACTTTACTCTCATACTAATCCTTGAAAAACTTTAAAGTTCATTCATTTCCTCCCTGAATAAATGAAAAAATATATAGTTATGTATCTTATGACCTTTTGTGGATTTCAGGACCATTTGTTTTTTTCTTTTTCATTCATGAAAGCAATATTGTCATCAATTTTTTTCTATTTTGAAAAATATTAAACTGCAATATGCTTAAATATATGGAAAGCAACACATCGCAGTATCTAAAACAGTCCCCAGAAAATCATTACTAAGGAAAAATGTGCCAAAAGCATAAGTGAGAATTTCATCTGATAAGGGCAACTTCTAGTGAAGAACAAAGCAGAAATCATTTATTGAAAAAGTGAGTTAAGAATGGAGAAGCCTAGAAGTGTTTAAAAAATATTTGAAGACAGGTTTTGATATTTTTATTCTAGATTCTCCTCTGTTACTGTGGTCAAATAGATAAAAGATCTGGCATTTAGACAACAGTATGAAAGAATTCTAAAAGATACACATAAGATTGTTCCTTAATCTTTTCTCATAACCTAGTGAGAGTGAATATATCACTAATAGTTGTGAGAAAATAAACCAAGTGTAGGCAGCAATGAGAGGATACAAAAAAAAATTGAAAGGAAAGCAGTTGACAAATGTCCAAAATTGCATAATCTGTTAAAACTTGTAATTTGCCAAAGGTGTTTCTTTATATAGCCAGTGATGATTAACTATATTAACGTCTTCAAAATGCACATGAAGAGGTTTTAACCAAGTTATACAAGTACTAATATTCACAGTATGGTAAGGGAAAAATTTAACAACTGATACAAGTGATCTAAAAATGTTTCAGTCTTGTATAGGCACCCTAGAATCTGTTCTTATGTATATTTTCCAGGTTTTTTCAAATATAAATCTGGAAGTCTTTGATTCCTTTACATGTATTTCACATTAAATCAGCTCACAAGACTTTATTTATCATTTATCTCCTTTCTATACTGACACCTAACCCTAGTAATAGGTCTGAATAAAGAAGAGGCAGGAAGAAGCATGCAAGTAATAGACTTTCTCTTCAAGGAAATCATGAAGGTAAGCTATAACACTATTTAATCAAGTGAGAGTCATCAGACACAAAAAAACAATCTACTTCTGAGGGAAGAGTATGCCTATTAAGTGGTCCTCAAACTCCTGCTACCACATTCTGTTGGTAACATGCTGTCTTCCAGATCTGTCCCAAGTGAACCCAGGCTGATTGTATTAGCCAGTTGTACAAGTCTGTGCCATGAATTACTAAATCACCACACCAGCATACTGCAGGACTTTTAACTGGCTACATTCTGACCAGATAATCTGTCTCATTCTTTCCATATTTCTTCAGGGATATTTTTCTTATCTTGGTCTATGGTCTCAGTCAATTAGGACATTGTTTCATATTAAGTAACAGAAATATATTGTGTCTAATTAAGATAATATAAATATAGACATAGATATTTAAGAAGATATAAATATTTAAGGAGATACAGATATTTAATGATATAAAAAAGAATATTATATATACCTAATTTTTGTTTATATATATATATACTCAATTATATAGATATATTTAAAGATATAAATAAGGGGAATATATATACACATACATACATATGTATGTACATATTCTGTATAATTATATTTACTTTTGAATATATACATATATGTGCATACACACACACACATAGATAATCAAGAGCTAATTATGTTGATAGAAGGCTCATCTGAAGAGGCATCTCTTAGCATCTCATCTGGCCAGATGTGGTCACTGCTACCCAGAATGAGTTACATCTATCCTAGGTGTGTATCACAGTAAAGATTTCAAGTGGGAAATTCCAATTTCTCAATTGTTATTAAATCATTATCACTACTTGGCTACTATCATCGACCTCGTCCTCTTTTCCCTCTGTAGCAGGAGATAAGATACTGCTTCCCAATAAGATCACACACAGTGGGAAATTACCCACAGACAGGATACTAGACAGTCTTAAAATACAAGTGGGTGTTACGGCTTAGATATTATTATGCTGAGTTTATTCTCTACATTCACTAGAATGTGTCTAATGTAGCTAGCTTATATATGCTCTAAGAATTCTGAATTTCTTCTACTGCAGGACATATCTTAGATTTTTTTTCCCCCACTCACACAGATCAAAAGTAAGTTTTCATTGTAATTGTTTAGTCATGATGAACTTATTAACCTTGTGTTGATTTTCAAGGAGGCACTCAAATGGCTGCCACATAGCAAAAGCCAAGTCTCCTTTGATCATAGAATCATCAATAATCTTCATTAATTGGTCTCTAGAGGCAACAATAACTTTTCTTCTATTGAACTTGTATTTCCTGTTTCTCAGGCATCTTGAGTAGGAGGAACCCAGACCTTCTCCACCATCTAATTTAATGGTTTACCTCATCTTAATTTGCTTGGAGCCTAACATGCCTAAATCCTTACTGTCTGCATTCCAAGATGTGGTGTGTAGCCAACAGCCCAGTTGTTTTGACTCCAGAAACTACTTGGTGAAGTTTTGTTAAACATCTTTTAAGTACATGCCCTTACACAGGGTGGGAATTTTTGAACCCTGTACTCCAGTTTATGCATACTATGTATTGAATATGTAAATGAGTGAAGAACATCTGGTTACTTGACTTCGATATTTCTAGACATGTAGTAGTATTTCCTCAAGATACATAGAACAGCAGGAGAATTATACTCATCACTTATTTCCAATAAAGATTAACAAACAAATGCTTGAGAAACTAAGAAATGATAAACAACTACATGGTATGTGTAAAATGATCAGTACAATAGCACAAGGAGCAAGAGAGTTTCAGTGGTGGTGACAGTAATGAACATAGTGAGTTACCTTCCTCTCCCCAGTGCTGCCTCAGAAATAAAAGATATTTGATTTTTCCTCTTATGTGTTCAGTGTAAATCAACCAAAAAAAATTTTTTTTGATTTGTCTATTGCTAAACGAGTACTACTTCTAGCTTCACTGCCATAGGGGAAGATACTTGCCTGTTAATGTATTCAGTTATTACCGGAAATGTCTGTTCAGACCTAGCTTTGTGTGAAGACAGCATTAAATCTGTATCTACGCATGTGTCACTTGACTGCCAGCCTTAAACATGCATAAATCTGCACTCAGGAAAAACTGAAAAAACACCTGACTTGCTATATCCAAGGAAAAATGTCTAAGAATGGGACATGAGGCTTAAGACTTTTTGCCCAATAAGGCAAGGAATGCATCTGTTTTCAGACCATATTTCCATTGGGAAGTTAATAATCTTTATAATATGGATGACTTTATGGGGCATCCTATATTTATGACTTAAGAAGAATTGTAGAATTATACAAATAGATGGAAGAAACATCTTCTTTAATAAACCAGTGTTAAGGATTTTCTGGAGTAGACTCCTGGCTACCCTCCCCATGGGCTTCTGGGTCAATTTTATGAAAATATAATAATGAACAATAAAGTCCTATTGGACTTGTTCATGTGCGTTCCCCAGCACTTATTATTTGTTTGATATACACTAACATGACTACTCTTTTTTTAAAAAAAAAAAAAAAAGAAAGGGAGGGAAGGAAGGAAGGAAGAGAGGGAGGGAGGGAAGGACGGAAAGAAGGAAGGAAGGGGGTTAGAGGAGGAATAAATTTAAGGAAAGAGGGAAGAAATAATTGTATTTCTTTACTGTTCATTTTGGTTTTTCACCCTGGCCCTGGGTCACAAATCCAGGTCTTTGATCTGTATGTGGCACAGACGTGGGCATCTCAGCCACATGAACCACAAGGGCACTCCAACATATGAGGATTCGTAAGCATAAAGCATCATTCTAAACATATTACAGGCACAGAGATGGAAAGGAGGAATATTCCTCAAAATATTTTTTGGAAACATTGCATGCCTCAAACGGCACTGCAAACACCTTTAAAAAAGAAAATTCACAACTTTATAAAAATCTTCTGGAATCCAGTATCACCTCCACAGTTTTCTTTGAAAGTCCAAAGAATAATGAAGACCTACACTTATATACTAAAGAATGAGGTAAGTAACAAAATGGAGAAAATTAGATTCCCCAGAAATTTTGGTATTGATAATGGAGAGAGCAGTAAGAAAGCAAGCCTGACCTGTATATCCATTGCCCTTGATTGTCCTGGGAACGTTCACTGGACAGTAATGTGATCTTCTGGAAAAATATGAAAGAAAAAGTCAGTTAAAACAATGATGGAAGCATGGCTTACCATATTATCTTATCCCTTTCAAGTAATTAGGAATTTCAAGAGACCGAGAATGTCAAATGATACTGAATTATAAAGGTATTTCTAGCAATTTACTACTAAGACACTGCTCAGTAAAAGTCACTGACAAATTTCTAGTGCAGAATACCTTACTGAATTAGCATTCCAATATAGAACGATGAGTTTGAATACAGAACTGTGTTGTTGGAATAGATATATAAAATTTCCTAGTCATTACTGAGATTTTTTCTTTCTGATATGACCTGTAAGAAACTTAAGGTCATTCTATCCCAACATATAAAAGATGAATACACTGAAAAATCAACAACACTTCTTAGATCCAAAAAGTACTGAGGTCACACAGCCAGCTGCTGCCTCTAACGCTGGATCTAACTCAGGAGAGCTAGACAAATACAGAGTCACATCCTAACAGGGCAGAAATCCCTATGAGAACCAGTGCTAGCGTAGCAATGTATGCATTCCTGGGGGTTCAGCGTGGACAAATTCTGACAGATAAAATATCCAGAGAAACCCTACATTGTGTGAGTTTTCTCTCTTTGAGCTCTACCAGTGTCACAATTTAAGGAGAGAAATTTCCTTATGCTTCCAGTAGGGGGAGCAAAAAAGAATCATCAAGAAATAAGTACCTTTTTTTCCTTAACAAAGTCTGGCTTCCCAAGCTTTTTAGGCAGAGCCTACCTGCTAGAGTTTGATCAAAGCTTAATAGACCCAGAGAAGGGAAAGGCCCAACTCACTGAAGGCCTGAGACCTAATTATATGACTATGAAACATTTCCTGCCCTCCACACACACACTTTATCACTCCATTGAACTGAAGTTTGGCTCACTGAAGTTCCATTTACCCAGTACACCAACTCTGGCTAGCAAGGAAAATAACAGGGCATATCAAAAGACAAAATACACAGTTTGAAGAGGTAAAGAAAGCATCAGAACCAAACTCAGAGATGGTTGAACGTTGAATAATCAGACTAGGAATTTTAAGCAGTATGATTAATATGCTGAGGACCTAAATGGCTAGAGTAGATGATATTCGAGAGCAGATGGTATCTGTAAATAGGGAGAGGGAAAGTATAAAACAGAACTGCAGAAGTATTACAGATCAAAAACTCTGCAACAGAAATGAAGAGTCTTTGATGGATTTATTTGTAGATTAGACATGACTGAGGAAAGGATGCTTGACCATGAGAATATCTCTACAGAAACCTTCAAAACAGAAGAGCAAAGAGGAAAACAGAAAATAATATCTCAAAACTCTGGGACAATTACAAAAGTTATAACATATATGTTATGGGAATACCATGAAGAGAAAAAGAGGGAAATGAATAAATTCAGTAAATCAAGACGAACAATTTTTACAAATTAATGTCAAACATCAAGCCATAGTCTCAGGAAATTCAGAGACTATTAAGGAGAATAAATGCCCCTTCCAAAACACCCCCCAATTTCCATATTTTTATCTATATAGCTTCAAAGATAAAGAAAAGATCCTGATTTCTAATATTTGTTATCAAAGTTCTTACTTACATTCCAAACTTAAAATAAATGCTGCATTGATAAAGTCTACTGCAATAGTAGACATTTGAAATGGCTGTAATTTTTTGTGAAAATGAAAAACTAAGAGTAAGGAAATGCTTTTAATTTTCCTTCAAAATAGAATTTTGAGATGTTTTCCTTCTATTATCTAACATGTCATTTGCTTACCTTAGATTTTAGAATTGCTAATTCTTATTCAGAGAACCTGCTATTATATCATAGTGTTAAAGTAATTAAATACATTAAGATAGTAACACAAGTATGAATTAACCAATCAAAGTGAAAATATGGAATTACACTCATCACAGTAATTAGAATTTAAGATCTTACTTATGAGTCAAACTTGTTTCTGCTTGATAGGGGAAAAAAGATTAAAAATGCACCATATTTCCAGGATATTTTATTTATTCCAAACAACTTTGCTCTATTCATATATGTTTCTTTGATTCTTAAGGATAAGTAGAGGGAAGCGAGGATGAGTGTGCTATTGTTATCAAAGATTTACAACTAAGAATTGCTCGAAAGTCCAGGGAAATCCAAAACCATCCAAAAAGGAAAGATATTGCCAGCTCCATGAAAAAGGATTTTGCAGCTTGAATTCAGTATGTGGTATATCTTCATAGCAAAGTAAATACAAATCAATGTATGTTGCATGTTAGATTAAATATATATATAACTTAGCTTTAAAAATAAAAAAGAATAAACTAGAGCTCCCATTTTTAAAACACACCTCCACAATTTGGAATTTGGTTATTCTTAAAGGGTAAAATTGCTGCCAAATAGATGACAAGCTGTTGTCAAGGCATAATGGGAAGCTTCTGTGGGCGTATGCAAAGGGTGAATGCACAGAAGTTGCATCACATTTTGAGCTCACACAGTCTTCGAAACAGAAAGAATCTACATTTCAAAACTTTTACTAATCTTCTCAATAACTCTAGCATTTATTCATAGACATCTGATATAAACTTGCAGCATTAACCTAGGAATAAAAAGATGAACTTTCTTTTGGTTGTAAAATGTTTAACTAAAGGCACTGTTGTCAAACATCAGACTAATAATTTGCTACCAGTTAGGTACATCACTGAAAATATGACAGAATTGTTTCATATGATACGTGGCTAACCAGGTACACAATACAATTTTTTTCTTAAGTGGCATCTTTCCTATGAACAAGAGCATATCCCTTCCAGCCATTCCCGGGCATACAGTGATGCCACTGCTCCCAACAATTACCTGGAAGGAAGCTGCTTGGCACTCATAATTGGTTTAATATCGCAACTGCTAAGAGGTCTTACAAAAGTCCAAATTCTTTATTCACAGTTAAAAAAGCTTAACTTTTTAATGAAAAACCAAATTATCTTCAATGCCTTTTTATCTTGTTTCTTGAGAATTTAAAATAACTCGATATGTCAAAGGAAAGAAAACTATGTATCTTGCAGATTAATAGAATGTGTTCACAGATATTAAGATAATAGGAAAAGTAGGAATCATGATTTATTGAGCATATTGTGACCAATGACAAAGATTCTTTGCTTGTCCAAAATGTAGTCAGTTTCCTGAAACTTCTCCTATGCCCATTCATAAACTTCCTTATAAAATTCAATTTTTGCAAGAATCCTTCTAAATTAATTTGGTAGGAGTCTTTCATTCTTCATACCTAATTACCCTCAGCATCTCAATGAGTTCCCCATCCTCCACCATCCCCTACGTGATATCTCATTGACATGACCTGTCTTCAACAAAGACCTTGTTGTATAGTTAGAATCTACTCTAGCCCTGATATTGCCCCTTAATAATTTTCCATCCACTGAACCCCTTCCTGCTTTGGTTCTAAAATTCTACTTATCCATCCTATATTTGGAATTAAGCCCAGTTGTGTACTGAGGTCTCTTCTCCCCTATTGCAATATTTCTGAATGAAAATTGTTTTTAACCACCCTTAGTGACTATATTAATCTGCTTTTTCTTAGGTTCTTTGCATAATTTTATTATTGAATCCTTAGATTCTTGTGTTTATTCTCATTTCAAATTTAGAAACTTAAAGATAGATTGTGATTTACTGAAGATCAAATAGTTAAGTTGATGATAGAGACAAAAATCAAATTGAAGGTTTTTGTGGCTTTTTTGGAAGTCTTGCTTGTTCTAAAAATTTTCCATTTCCCATTTTTTCTAGAGTTTCAAAATTTTTTCCAAATATAGAAAACATAGGAACACTTAAGTTAAATCAGCTGAATTTTATTTGTTGTTTTTTTTCTGCTTTTTTTAAAAAAATAATATGAGAGATGCAAATAGCTTCCTGTTCTAAGATAATGTGCATTATCTTAGCATCAACATATTTTGGAAAGAAGCCATTGTCATTATAGAAGGGAGTTTCCAGAAGTGAGTGAGCCAAAACAGAACCCTTGAAAATAGAATCACATGAACCTTTCATTTCATATCCTCTGGGGAATTGTATGAAGAATCTTCACCACACATGGTAATGCTCCCTCATGACCATTCCTTCTTTGGGAAGGGTCATGCTGCATTCCTGGAATGTTCAAGGTCATTACAAGAGATTGGCTGCATTCCCATCTACACCCATCATTTAGGAAAACAGTGTTCAACTTCAGCTGACTGGGGATTATAAACTAACCCTTTATTATACAGAGCTCCCATACATTACTGAACATACAAAATAGCCTTTAGAGTAACTTTAATACAGCCTATCACTGATTTCTAAGAAAATTCATTATGTTGTTGATAATAAATTTACTGTCTGTTAACCTCACAATACTGAGGTAATTTAAGGCATTATTTGAATCTCAGGTTTAAGAGTGAGGCGTTTTGCCTTCAATCTGAGTAGAAATGAATATCCTTGGATATGGAAGTATTGTACTGCAAACAGCACACACTTAGATGACTTACATTGGCTAATACATACACGTCTTTCTGGTTTGTTGGGATTCTTGTTTAATAAGTTAAAAAATGTATTCCTTGCATCTTGTTAGGAAAAGTAAGTGCAACATCATATTTTAAATGCTTATCTCTTTACACATATCATAGTTCTCCCATATTCAAGTGGAAATGAAAAAGGACTTGAACCATGGCCAGTAAAGGAGAAGAAAAAAAAAGTGTTTTATCCTTTTTGTTTCTGTGGGTGGGCCTAAAAATTAAGATGACATAAAACAGATGAACAGGAGAAAAACATACACATTTTATTTCATAATTTTGTGTGCACAAAGGAAGCTTCCTAGGAAAAAAATGAAGACCAAGAGAAGCAATTAGGATTGAGAACTTCTATACCTTTTTTAAAACAATTGTGAATTTGTGAGAAAATGACAAGACAAAGGAAAACTTTTAATTTATAGAGGTAAATTGTGTGAAAGTGACTAAGAATTTTATTGGGAAAACTAATGGAAGTTAAGGGTCATTTTAGTAGTTTTATAAGATGCTGTGATTTATAAGAAATATTTATTTTGTGTGTTCAGCTGAATAAAATGTAATTTACATACATTATTGGTCTTTATCCAAGGTTCCTGACTCACAGCCCCCCAAAACCTTGGAATTTCCTAAGTGTTGTCTTTTATTATGCTTAATGAGGTGACTTTTGAGGAATCATCTACTGACAGGGGTTGGTTGCCAAGATAAAGAACTATGTAAATAAAAGTTGGAACTTTTAGTTCTACCTCCAAATCTCCGGGGCAGGAAAAGGAGTTGGAGTTTATCCTCAATTATCAATGTCCGATGAGTTAATCAATCAATTCTAAGTACTGAAGCCTCCATGAAAGCCCACAAATGATGGGTGTGGGAGAGTTTCTGAGTTGGTGAACATGTGAATATTTGGAGAGAATAGTGCACTGGAATGGACATGAAAGTTCTACCCTTTTCCACATATCCTGCCCTATGCCTCTCTTCCTTCTGGATGTCCCTGAGTTATATCCTTTGCAATAAATCAGTGCTCTAGTGAGTACATGGGTGTCCTGAGTTCTGCGAGTCATTCTAGCGAAGTAATCAAACCTGAGGAGGATGTCCTAGAACTTCTAATTTATAGAGTTGAGCATAGATAACTACATGGACTAGACAGAGACTGACACCGGAAGCCTGAGGAGGAGACTTGGGGAACCTCCAATCTGTGAGTGGTTGGTCATAAGCATGGGTAACCACCTGGACTTGCCACTTGTGTCTAAGAGGAGGGACAATCTTGGGAGACTAACCTGTGAAATCTGACTCAACTTATGAGTAGATATTTTCAGAATTTAATTGAATTCTTAGATACCTACAGGTGTCCAAGAATCGCTTTTTGGTTGCCTTATGTGGTAAAGCCTGCATACATCTCCATTAGAAAGGGCACTAAACTAGATGCATTTTAGTGTCACCTCCCACTCTCAAATGATAAGAATATCTTTTTCCTGGTATAGAGAGGTCACATTTCTTAGAAAATTTTATGACCTGCTTTTAGGTAGAAAGTGGGGAGATCAGAGAGCCTTCCTGTATCTGTGGTAGCTCATGTGTCTTTAGTTCAAAATACGCCAAGGACCCTATTTTGAGGTAACATATTCTGAACCCCTTCACCACAATTAGCAGAGCAGTGCTATTTGTATAGCTAATTAGCTACTTTATAGCTAAATATATATTCTTTTTGTTCTTGGAATCACAAGATATACAACAAAGAAATTCTGTTAAGAGACATTTAACACATGCTCATCATCAAATAACATTGAAGTCACTGAATGAGGAGAAGAAAATAGGAAGGAGAGGAAAAGAGAGAACTTGAGAGGAGGAAAAAGAAGAAAAAAGAAAATAAATGAAAAAAAAGCTAGAGAGACATTCACCTACAATTTAACAGTAATCTTTGTTCTAATAATTGTCCATCATAGAGTCTAAGAATTCAGACAAGAGAACTACAGTAGATATAAAGAAGACATAATACACTGTTACTGAAAGCATACAACCAAGGAAATGGCCAAATTCAGAGGCTACTTGCCTGACGATTCAAATACATTAAATAAAGCTTCTTTTAATCACTAAACTCAGTCATGAAGAAGGCCTGTAGTTTAGAATGAAGAGATAAAGTTAGTGTCTAATAACTGATATATATATATATATATATATATAAACATTATTGGCAATTATTTTATTGATCACCTTTTAAGGGAGCACTTGATCTAATCAAGTTACTTGAGTTAAAGGATGTCAGAATCTTCACCCCGCCCCACCCCCAAGTCACAAATCTTGACTTTCAAAGTCTGCACCTTAGTCAGCTGAACCACAAGGGAAAAACAACAGAAATGTTTTCTCACATCACAGTATTCTTAAGAAAATTTTTCAATTTTCAATTTTCAATTTTCTCCATTTTACTAGAGATCTTTCAAATAAAAATGACGAGTGAACTTTGATTTGCTGTTTAAGCCTTCACTTGAGCCCATTAGGGTTGATGTGAAGAAGCATCCATATGATCATGTGGAGCCAAGGTCAGACCTTGGCCCACCACCTGTCTGTGAGAAACATACTGGAATATGTTTCATCATTATTATGTGTTGTCACTAAGAAGAGAAATTGGTCATCATGAGAATTGAAGCAGTTTATGTGAAATTCAGGAAGTTATTTTCACATTAATGTATCCTCTACAGGGGGCCATTTTGAATACAAATTACCTCTTTCTGATCATGCAGTACTTATTATAGATGCTGCAGGGTGATTGTCATTAAATCAGATTATTTTTCACTTTGTCTTACAGCCTTGAAGTTATCTATTTCTTTTTATACAGATCCTAGAGTCTCTCTCTTTAGAGAAATGACTTTGAATAAATAAACAAAATTCAAAAAAGTATGGTGTGTATTCTAGATGATAGCAACTTTAACAAGGTTGTGTGTCAACACTTCAGAAAATTTCCAAACCCAGATGAACTTTTATCTTTCCCCGAAACTTCATTTTCTTAAAAAAATCATGAAATCTGTGTATTCCAAGATCTACCTTGTAGTCAAGTTTTAACTCTTGAGGGCAATATTTCATACACACCAACGATACTTGGTATTTCTTGAAAGTTGTCACAAGAAGTTGACAATAGGAAAGTAAGAGATAAAATAGAGATGGGAGTTACTAGGTGATGACTTCGAATCACTTACCAGGCTAAAGGACTATCTCAGTTTACACTGTGATCAAATTTATGCTTTAGTCAAATTAGAAATCACTGCAGTTGGGTATATTTAACATTATCAAAATCATCTTAACTATTCAAACTCTGTTTGACGTTCATCCACATTGGAAAATTTACTCTGGAGAAGAGCTATGGACAGGACAGGATGATACCAATATTCACTAAAATCTGTGAGAAGCCAATTTCAAGAAAAGGGGTCCTAGTTATCGCTCATCTTAAATATCAATTTTTCTTTCCTATGTAACATAGAAACTTCATTCCTGGTATAAATGTGCCAGGAAAAACTATTTGCTAGAAGAGCCCTAAGAAAGAAAATGATAGTTTTTAAAGAGGTGTTGCATTTACTTCAATCTAACTTGATTCATCAATCCTCTGAATCATTCACACTTATTCACATAGCACTGAACAAGCACCGAGCAAATAATTTTGATTGTCCTTTCTCTAAGTTCCATGTTATTTTTTTTAAAGGAAAGGTACAGACAGGAATAAAGACAAGTAGGCAGGAAGACAGGGAGGAGGAAAGAGAAGAAATAAGCATTTACTCATTCATTTTATTTAGTTGTTCATCTTGGTTGTCAACCCTGACCTTGGGTGGTAAACCCAGGTCCTTCAGATATATGTGGACTACTTCAGATATATGTGGACTGTAGAGTTCATTGAATTAATCACTAAACCACCAGAACATGCCAAAAATTAATTTTTATGCTACTCTTATGAACCTCAAATTTAGCCTGTTAGTATATTTCAATTAAAGAAATATATGTTGCCATCTGATCTCTCTTCCCCCTAATTTTCATTTTTCTACTTTTTCATTATTAATGTGTCTCTGCTGGCTTCCAAAAGGGCTTGGTGTTCCCTTATGTTCATTCATAATTTGTCCAGATGAAAGAACAGGACATGAAAGAAGATTTTTTTGTGAACTTGCTGTTCTCTCTTGTACAGCCAAAGATCTTTGTACTGATATCTAAAAAAATACTCTAAGTGTAAAGGAAAGTCTGAGAAGTCATACACTTTGGTTGGCAGACCTCATCTGCAAGAGATCAGTAAGGAACTCAGTTTAGAGCTTTCAGACAGAGTAACTCAAGTGTAGACTGTCACAGCAGATACTACCACAAGTTTTATGCAAAAAATGTCATTTTACAGAGTCCTGTTATTTGTGTACCAAAACACAAAGTTGACTGATTTAACTATGATAGGCACTCAGGCATTGGAAGTTCCATATGATATTTAGAGAGCTTATGTCCACAAATAGTGAGGTCCATGAATTTAAAAAAATATTAAATAAATTAGATCACAGAGGCTAACAAAAAGATAGGACAATAGTTCTATCATAACATATTCTTCTCAGCATTTTTCTCATGTCAATTGCCTTTTATTTCAGATAAATCTATTTTCCTGTTTGACTTTGGTACATCAATGTTTAACTTAATAATAGTAGCCCCCATTTTCATGACTATTCTGTGCCTGATGGCAAGTGCTTGTCTCTTCCTACTTTTATACCAGTTTTACAAAGGAAGCATTATTATTCCCATTGTAAAGGTGAAAAACCTAAAGATCAGAACAATTAACGAACTTCTTTAAGGTCTCAGAAGTCATAAAGGTTGTAGTTGAGGTTTGAGCACATCTGAAATCAGATCCCTTGTTTAACTGAATTCTATATTAAGCATACTTTCCACATTATGCTTCTTGTTATGTAATAAAAATCAATGTGTAAAATACCACCGTCAATAGTTTTTCAAATAAATTATTTATTTTAGCAAACATTGCTAGGTATTGCTTAGCTAGCTTTAGGTGCAATTTGTACATACATGGTCAAATAAAAAGAGCTTTGCTCATTTACCTCCTATCCCATTCTACTCTACTATCCACTCTTCTTCCACTGATACGCGAAAGCAAATCCTGGTGCTGGTAAATAAGGCAAAAAAATTAAGCAAGAGTTTCTGTAATTAGCTCCCATTTATTCATTCTGTGACATTTTCTTAAGCCCCAAGACAGTTCTGCCCTTTCTGAAAGAATAAGCCTTTTCCAAACAAGTTAAATTAATATTCCCAAAATATTTGCATTCCAAAATCTTGATACATATGCAAGAATAACCTATTAGATATTTTGAAAAGGATGCCTGTGTCTCCTCCTTTCTAATCTATTGCTAAATGCTTTCTCTTGGTAATGGAGTGAAATGAAATAGACCAGGGAAGTACACAATGCTCTATCTGGAATTCCCATTATAATCATGGGAAATTTAATCTGACATGTTTCCAAAGAAAAAGCTCCAGACTGAAATTTTTAAAAGCTTTTCCACCTTTCCCTCTGATTTTGTGGCAAATTTTCAGTTAGTGTTCTATGTTTGGGATTAAATTTAATCAAATGGTGAGGCAACAGGGGACTAGGAAGAGTTGCCTACAAGATTTCTTTAACACTTATTTACTGAATATTTAACAGACCAAGCTCAGCAATAACAATGAAACTGAAAATATCAAAACCTGGAAAATGAACATATTTTAAATGATTTGGGAAGGCTAAAATAATTGATGGTATACTTACTTGATAGAATATTGTACATATATTAAAACTGATAGCTTCAAATACATGAAATTATGGAGCACTGTTTGATACTCTTAAAATGGGAGGCAGCAGAAGGCACTGACGTGTAGAGGATTACTGAAAGTTTTTACATAGCTATATACTGGAAAAACCTACAATATTTTTAATAAGAATGGAAAGACGGATAATTTCTCTTTATCAACTTTATAAAAGCATTATAAGTAAGGAAAGACAGGTCTCTTGAGGCATGGGCAAAATTCTTTGTAAGAGCCTAGCATAGGGACATCCATCCTGCTAGGTAAGTTAGTGAGACATCACAAGAGTTGATTTGCTATTTTGAGGAGTTGGTTAGGCAAAGCGGGAGGAAAAGACATTCCAGGTATGTAATAGTAAAAGTGCCTCATGTTTTTAGGAGCCATATTAGTGTACTACTCTGTGCTTGCTTAAGCGTTTGTCCATAATCAAGACAGGTCTTTCCATTAATGGATCTTAAATAAGCAAATAGGAATTTAGATAAAAGCAAAAAACTGTGTAAGACATCAAAATGTTTGAAACTGATTTCAAGTAGTTTTGGCAACTCTATTGTTTCAGTCACTATAATCCCATCAACCTCCTACTTCGGTTATTATGCAGTTTCTTGTCCTTAGTTCTATGCAACTCTCAGTGATTGTATTGAAATGTTATATACATAAATGGAATATTTTTCAGCCTTAAAAGAAAAAAGAAGGAAAGTCTGCCCTGTGCAGCAACATGGGTGAACCTAGAGGATGTTCTGCTAAGCAAAATAAATGAATCTGAGAGGAAAAATGCTACATGATTCTACTTATCAGATATCTAAATAGTTCAACTATAAAAGCAGAGAGCACAGAGATGGTTGCCAAGACAGGGTGGGGAAGGAAAGAATTGGAAAGTTGTTATTCAAATCATATAAAATTTCAGTTATGAAAAATGATTAAGTTCTAGAGATCTGTTGCATAATATAGTGCCTATAGCTGATGATGCTGTATTACACACTTTAAAAACTTGGTATAAGGGTAAATCTCATGTTAAGTTTTCTTATCACAATTTTTAAAATTAAAATTGAAAGAGCTAGCAGAGGCTCTTTATGCAGTGTGACAGGAACAGATTTATTTATGTAAGGAGAACATTCTTGTAGCTTCAAAGGATGATCTGAATCAGGAGAAAAACTGAAAGCAGGAAGACCAGAGGGAGAGCTGTAAGATGGTTCTGGGCAATGAGATAGAGAAGAGAGGCAATAATTGTGAAAAATAGCGAAATTAAATTACCCCTAACTCTATGATCTGGGATAAATCTTTTTATTTCTATTTCTTCACCTGAAAATTGAATGATGAGCCTTCTTTAAAATACCATTGTGAAAATAAATATATGTGAAAGTATTTCATAATGTATTAACCTCATAAAACTGCAAGGTTATAGTAGTTGTATTATCATTATTAAGAGTAAGAATATCAGTATCACTATATTATACTATCCTAACAAGGCATATATTTTGAAACCATGCATCAAGGCAGATAAAGAAAATAGGTGATAATTCCTCCTCATAGTAAGAAAATGTCTAAGAAGCAACATGGTATAACAAGCATATGGATGTGTTTCATAATGCAAGACTTCAGCGGTTCTCTGAAATCAGATATGAAGATTAATATCTTTCATTTGAGAATATGCAGTCAAAAAGAATCACTGGTTTCTATCATCTACTCTTGTGATGTTGGAAAGTTAACCAATACATGTTTATTTTCAAAGATGCATATTTTATCTAACACTAGAATTAACAAGTTTTAATGTGGGGATGTTTCTTTTAATCCCTTGTTTTTTGAGCTGGAATTTCTTCTTAAGAATCTTTAGAATGAAAGATTGTAAAAGAGGAAGTGGTTTGCAAAAGCTTATTATATCTGAATAATATTTGGATTTAATTTAAAGAAATGCTTAGACTAAAATATTTTGGATATATTAACTACAACTGAAGTAAATTCCAACTTGTGCTGATTTATCAAAAAAAGCATTTCAAGCTATAGTTCTTTTTATACTATAAGATTAAAACCATTGCAAAGACAACTGAAAAACAGTAATTGGGACGTATTTCCTCAGAAAAAGAGAACAATGTTAACTGACTAGACTTCACTGGGATAATAGGTAACAGCCGGCAGGCAGATGATATGAAGGTAGATAATACAGGGAAAACTGAGATGCTGGTCTGTTGCTAGGGCAACAACCTTTATGGTATTAAGGAGGAAAAGAAACTGCAGTGAGGTTAATGGAGAAGTTTAAAAAAGTGTATATATATATATATATATATATGTTTTATTGACTCTCTTTGCTTGTTCAGAATCAAACAGGTGATTGATGAAAAGACTACAGAAAAAGGAACATAAAAATGCTTTTATTCACCAGATATTAAGTCAACCCCTGACAATTATCTCACAGTTTACACAGAATAGTTCAGGTTTATAGATATGTTTCCCTTAGATCACAATGAAAACTTAGTGTGCAATGTCTTTGGGAGTGGCAAATGTTTATGCTGTCACGGAAGTTATAGCCCCCACAACACCACTAATCCCATGTATCAGCTCAGTCCTGATGGTCTTTGAGAAATGACTCAGTGATGGGCAAGTGCTCTTTTGCAGAGCGCCTCTTATCCAGGTGATTATACTGTCTGGGAAAGTGATATGGTCCAGAGAGTGAACTAGGGTCCCTTATAACGCATGTTACTCTTTTATCACCTATTGCCAATCCAAAATTATTATTTTGGAGTTGTAAATTTTTTCCCATGATCAAGTTGTTTCATCAAGAACTGAGGTGTATGACAATGACTCTTCTATAAATGTGCTTTTTTTAAAAATCTCTTGTTCTGACTTTTTAAAAGTCAGTGATTGCTTTCTCAGAAGTTCTTTTAATTTCACTTCTAATTTTGGAAAATTAATTTTTTGGTAATATCTTTTTCTTTTTTGCTAGAAAGCCATGGCAATGAGAATATCTGAAAAACGATTATTGAAATTTTCTGTTTCTTTTTTAAATTTAACTCTTTAATTCATCTGTATTATCAGTTGCGTGGTGCAGAATCACATCCTGTTTAATCATTTTTCTCTTGTTTTTAGCACTTTTAACCTTCAAATTCTCTATTTTTCCGCAGAACTCACTGCTGGCCTCTGGTTTATTTCAGATGACAGGAATATCAACTCTTTAACTTTATAGATTTTAGGAACATTTTCTGGACAACCAAAATCCTTTTAGACCCAATGGTCTAGGTATATAAAAGAATTTCTTTAAATTGCAAATGATAATTAAGTGACTCCATATTTTTAGACCGAGCTGCTACCATGTATCTTAAATCCTACCAACTATTCCTCAGCCAAGTTCTAAGCAAGCTATTTTTTTCTTATATAGAATTTCCGAAAGCAGACCTTTTAAAAACTCCTATATCTAATAAACTGGTAACTGGAGATTATTCACATTGTTAATTCTTATTTAGGCAATGTCAAACATTACATATTTTAAAGGTTAAAAGCCTTAGAAAGTGACACATCCAAGTATAAAATAAAACAATTTAATAATGTCCTTTTTTAATGCATTCCTGAAATCTATCACTTTAGTCAAACTCTGAAGATAACTTTTTGACTAAAAGTACTGGATTATTGGATTACTTCTACTTTCTTCAATTGTGTGTGGGTGCGGGTGTGTGTGGGTGTGAGAGAGAGAGAGAGAGAGAGAGAGAGAGAGAGAGAGAGAGAGAGAGAGAGAGAGAGAGATATGAGTGAGGGATGCAAATTTATCTATTTGATCAGGCATTTGATTAAATCTAGAAGCCCTTTTACCTATATATAAAGAAAGCACTATACCATGGAATCAAACTAACAACAGATCTTTGAAATGGATTCTTCCTAAGAATCTGAAATCACAAAGAGCAAAGTGCAGTTCCAGAATTTTTCGGCACTCTCCTTTATTTAAGCAACATATAAATAGAAAGAGAAGTAACTACAGAATAAATGAATTTGAACATGGTCCCAACTCAGAGGTACATTCTGGGCACTCATATATGTAGTAAAATTCTGTTATTTGAGTTGGGTTTAAAGCATAGCCTTCCTTGTTGCCACAAAGCTGGCATATCTCCTGGGTTCAAAAAGTACAGAAAATAATATTTATAATAATATTTATTAAATTATGTTTAAATAACATCAGAGAGATGCTTTAGAAATATACTGCTAGTACTATGTTTTAAATTGTAAATTTCTTGCAAAATGTTCTTAACATTACTAAGCTTCTTTTTTTGATTCAGTGATATTCCAGCAAAAATAACCACAGTAAGGCCAATTCTCTATGTGTTGAGGGCTTATTTAAGTCAGGATATAGGGACCTTCAGAAAATTTCTTAAGCTCAAATTCATACTCAATATGAAAATGTTTTCTAAAACATCCTCTACAAATGTAATGGATATCTACAAAGATAGAGCATGTAGCTTTTCAAGAAAACACATTAAAAATAAATGTATAGCCATTATTATCAAAAATGTTTGTGGTTATATTTACCTATGATACCCATCTTAACTAAAATTCAGATGATTACCAGAAATAGTCATTGTTTGTGGAAGATTACTACATGACTACACTGTGTCTAAAAACGTAAAAAACAAAATAAAGGGGAAATATATAGGCAAACCAACTTCTCTGCTTTTCTTCTTTTTCTCTTCATAAATATATCCCAAAGGTTTAATAAATGCCTTTAGTATTACAAATAAACCTAACAAATTTTTTCTAAAAGCTTTATTGAAATATAATTTGTATACCATAAAATTCATGCTTCTATACTATGAAATTTTGTGTATTTATTATGTTTACAAAGTGATTCGATGCTCACCAAAATCTAATTTTAGAACATTTTCATCATCCCAGCATAAATAATATCTTAGTTTTTTTATTGTTGATAATTTTACTTTAGCAATTCTGTATTTCTGAGTAAACATATAAGGCACTTTATTCAGTTGACACTGTCGAATCTAAAACAAAGAAAAAAATAGGTGAAAAATTTAAGATTAGAACTAATTATTTATTTGTTCTCTATAGAAATGTAAAGTTTTCTTGGAAAACTCGTTAGTCTTCATTTTCAATAGTGGAAATTCTGGAATGCAAAATAAGCCAAACATTAAATGTTATCACTCAATTATTTTAAGTAACAATAGGCTGTGTTTGTAGGGCAAATTTCTACAGAGATTACAAACTACTTGGCTACAGGTTCCCCTTGAAAGATTTGGACAATTTTAAGGAGTAAACAAAGTTACTTAGACTTAATTTGTGCCTTTGGCTCTGCATAAGATACAGTATCATGTGATTATACAGTAGTGTTTTTATGTTGCCTAGTCAAATAGAAACTATTCTCCTATGCAACTATTCTCCTATTTTTCCTATGCAAACTGTTATTATAACATCTAACCAGAAACAAAAAGATGAACATTCATTTTATATTCACATGATTTATATAATTCTTCCCAATTCACCTGATATATTTAAACTTGTGTGATTTGGAAGAAAACTCAGTGGTGAAGTTATCTGGAAGCATTAATCATTCTTTATCACAGTCATTGCTGCATTGGTTTAAGTTGCTCTTGATCATTTTCTCCCAAATATGCCTTCACGTGCTTACCAAATCATAAGGAAATGCATTTAAACTCAACATTTTAGATAGTATGGAATGTTTAAACACACACGCACCCAGATCAATGGACCTTAATATTAGCTGTATCTTAGCTGCCTGAGTCACAGGGGTGCACCTATGAAGTTTTTTTTAAAACAGAAATCCCACCTTTTTAAAGAGAAATTCTGGGCTCAATAAGCTGAGGATCCAAACTGTTAACCATTCCATGCAATTCCTCATAGTCATCTTACATCTTTCTGAGAGTGAACTATGAGGGAACACTGGAAAACTACAGTCCAGCAGAATTTGGGAAGCAGCTTGTTTCAAATTGTAGGCTTTGATGTTTGCAGTCAGAAACACCAGCCCGAAAGTGCCATGTTCTACACCTTCCTGACAACACCACCTCACATGCACACAGATACTTGAAAAAGGAGAGAATTTTCTTTATGGGCTGATCTCATATGGAACGTAAAGTAACTTCAGAAAGAAGGAAGCACGTAAATGATGGACTCCAAATGAAATAAAGATTTCATATGACAGTTTCAACGAAGATCTCTGTTAGAGTTAAGAAAATTCTAGACATTGTGGTAAAAAGTATACTCATTAGATTTATCTTTCTGGATGTCCACTTAATCAAAAGAGACTAAGCATATCATAAAAGTTTTTCAATACCCTGAACAATGTATTGAAAAATGCATTTTCTAGAATGTTTAATAGATGACAGAAGAGTAACCTCAAATCTAGTGCTTGCCTTGCTGTATTTGAGGAGATATTGTGTAACACCCAGCAAGTATCTGTTGACTTGTTCTTAATTGTTTGGGGCTCAGGCTCTACTCTGCCTAGGGACCTGAGAAGACAGAAGGAAGAGTACAGCTGGTTCCTTGGGCAGCATGATTAGAATTCTTTCTCAGCTTTTGTGTTCACATAAAAATGTTATATCTTAATCTCAACTGACAAGAGTCTTCTTAAAACAAAACTCAGAGGTAAAAAGGCTGGAGGAATGCTGCAGGGAGAGCCAAGAAGAATGCAATGAATAGGATCTGTACAGTAATTACATTTCAAAATTGAAACTTGTTACTCATACTAGATGGAAAAGACAAATTGTTCCTTTCTATTTTGAGGTGGAGAGTATAATAGATCATAGTAGTGATTTTTCACATTAAATAATGTTTTTCCATTTCTGTATAAATGTCTTCATGTCAAAAGCAAGGAAAATCGCTTAGTCATATTTGTGGGGGGAAACAATATGTGGTGGCAGTAATTCCTTTATTCCTTCATCCAGGAGTTTCTAAACACCTATTGTGATTTTTGGCAACAAAAGAGAAAGAGAGAATTATCATTAGGGTTCCAAAAAAGAAAAATAATGCTTGTCAACAGACAATAATGAGAAATTTCAGAAAATGAAATTTGAAAAATTTTAAACCACAATAAAAAAATTGTCTTATGTAAACTTAATATTATTATTGACATCTTTGTGCTTCTTTTTTAATTTTTTTAAAGGAAAGGTACAGGCAATAATAAAGGAAAATAGGCAGGCGGGCAGGAAGACAGAGGAGAAAGAAGCATTTTATTTTAATTTATTTGTTCACATTGGTTGTTTCCTCCAGGACCTGGGAATTGAACCCAGTTGTACATGGACTGAGTTTCTTTGGAGGTGATTTGACTTAACCACTGTTCCACCAGGGAACTCCTCTTTGTGATCACTGAGTATGCATAACTCATGGAAAAAGCAAAACAACTCAGTGCTATATGTTGGACAGAGGAGTGTATTTGATTTAAATGTTTCTGATAATCCATCAAAAATAGCTTCACATGGTTCAGACATTATGTAGATATTTGAAATTAGAAAGAAGGAGAATTTTTTTCTGGTTGAAAGCATTTATTCCTTCTTTCTACCAGCAATCATTTATTGATCATCTGCAATGTTCCAGGTTGTATGACAAGTATAGAGAACACAGTGTGGGCATTTAACATTACTGCAGAAACAAAAATAAAAGCATGGGTTTGTAACAAAGACTGCATGTTGCCTCATTTAAGTTTTCCTTTTTGCCTGTCATGCTCTCAGCCTGCAGAAACGTGGTTAAAACAGAACATAGCTTGGTACTAAATAGTAATACTGCAATAACATAATATAACAATAATACAGTGCATACATTATGGGTCAAGTCATGTCAAAAAACAAAGACAAGGTCTGGACAAAGATGCTAAAGTTAAAAAAAGGAAAAGAAATGTAATTGTAAAATGCAAACTAATTGCATGAAAATAAAAATAGGATCATATTATGTACAATGTAGACTAATTTAATAATATTTAAACAAAAGTTCCCACAAATTCGATTTGAACACTGAATTAGTACAATAATCTTTTTTCTTTTAACACTAATTTAATTCTACCTCCGTGAATTTTATTATACATGATAGTCATTACAGTCTAATTTCATATAATCTTTCTTTTGCTAACATCTTTTTGTTCATTGCTATTTATTTTTATTTTGATACAGCTATAGTTCACTGATATTCATTATTCAATAGTATTTCAACTTGCATGAATTTACTGTAATTTATTTATATATCCTATTTCTAATGGACATTTCAGTAGTCTCCAGCTGTGGGGTATTAAATGTTACTGTGGTGAATATAGAAATGTCTTCTGGTTCACATGTGTACGCATTTAAGGCTTCACTTCCTTGAGCACCTTTTTAAAATAATTTTCATTGAAGTAACATTACATTATAATATTATATAAGTTTCAAGTGTGCGTCATTATAAATCAGCATCTGTATATATACTACATCGTTTATCACTAAATATCCAGTTCAATCCTTCACCTTATAATTGACCCCTTTTCCATGATTTACCCATCCCCTTCTCTGAGACTAATTTTTCAAGCGTATCTGAAAACTTGAATCATAAGGCTTTATTTGTTTTTAAATAGAGAGAGAGAGAGAGAGAGAGAGAGAGAGAGAGAGAGAGAGAGAGAGAGAGAGGCAGGCAGGAAGCAGGCAAGAATGAAGGCAGCCAATGGATAAGAAGGAGAGGAAGAAGAATTTTATTTATGTAGCTATTCATTTTAGTTATCCCACAAACCCTGGGCCAAGATCTTGAACCCTAGTCCTAGGACTGTAATGTGGATTGTGCCTCAGGCACAGGCTTAGTACCTGAGTCACCAAGGAATGCCTTATTTTTAGTTTTTAATCACCATTATGAAAAGAAAAATTCATTTTATCCTCTGAAGAGCCTTTTAAAAATCTTCTTTCTAAAAATCTTCTTTCAGTTCTTTTGTCCTCTCTTTTTCATTACCCTTCTATAAACCTGAGAACTCTAACAAAAGAAATTACACAATTACTAAGTGTCTCTCTTTTGTATCCACAATACAAATTGCAGGACTTTGCGGAAGAAGTGTATCTCTCTAAGATAGTGATGATTGGGGAGGGGTTAATATGCAGGAGAATAATTGTAGTTAGCACACAAGTGAACCTACATAATGAGAACGAAGAGTGAAAGCAACATATATTAAACATCAAGCTCTCAGTACACAACTGCTGTCCTTTCATACAAAATTTTATAAAACATAGACTTAAAATAATAAACAACAAATGCTTAATGGCAAAAGCTATTTTACTCCCATTCTCTACTTTGCCCTTATGATGCTACCAGAGTCAGAAGAAATTTTAAGCCATAAGCTAAGTTGAAAATAATAATAAAGAAGAATGTCAGGTGTGATGAGAAGGAAAAATGTCATAATCTTCAATACAGTCTTTGGAACATTTGGAAAACAGATCAGCCAAACTTCTAATTTGGGTCAAGCAACACTATCCTCTCTGAAATGAAGATACGTGACTGTGAGTAAGGAGCTGAGAACCTTACATGCTGCTCTAAATAAAATGCTGTGCTAAAGATATTCACTGATGTTATTTATGCCACATTCTTACACCATGTTCATACATGGTGTGTGTGCTTGTTCACTCAACTTATTCAATCACATAACTCAAAGCACAACTCAATTTACTATTTAAAAGTCGTTTTAAATATTTCCTTGGTCATCTTATCTAAAGCAAAATACAGGTTTCATGAACTCACCATCAAAACCTCAATGGCATTTTGGAAGAAAATAGAATAAAAATGTTCTAATTTGTATTAAATAACAAAAGATCCTGATTAGCCAAAGTACAATCATAAGGAAAAAAGGACAAAATGGGAGATATCAAACTCTCAGATATTGAGCTATAATATAAAACGATAGTGATCAAAATGATTTGGTATTGGAATAAAAACAGATATAAAGATCAGTGGAACAAAAAGGAATCATCAGAAACAGACTCATTCATATGCAATGAGTAAATTTGCAACAAAGAGGTCAAGATTGTTATGGCAAGTCCTCCAGAAGGTAAGAAGACTGACAACCAAGCACTGGAAAGTAGAGAAAAGGCACTTTATTACAAGGACTGGTGCTGGCTCAGGAGCATTGTTACCCAAAGCTGAGCAGCAGGGTGTCTAGGGAAGCTTCTTTTGTACTCTGGAATTCTATTGATAGCTCTTATCAAGAGTTATAACTTCAGGGGAAGGAACTATGCCTGCTTGCCCTTAGTCACTTAAACAGGGTGTAAAACCTCTGGCAGATTAACTCTAGCCTTGGGGTCAAGGAAAGGTTTTCTGCCATAAGAACATACAGTGGAGAAAGGAGTCTTTTCAATAAATGTGTTGGGAAAACTGGACAGCCACATGCAAGAGAATGAATACATCATTTCTGACACCAAACACAAAATTTAATTCAAAATGGATGAGACTTGAATGTGAGGCCATAAATATAAAATATTTGGAAAAAAATGGGAAAGACATTCCATGACATCAGCCTTCCAGAGTCTTTGGGGGCTCATCTTCAGTAACAAGGGAATCAAAAACAAAAATAAACAAATGAGACTAATTCAAAGGAAAACGTTTCTGTAAAGTAAAAGAAACCATCACCAGAAAACCTCCCAAATGACAACATGCTGACTGGGAGAATGCATTTTCATTCCACATATCTGACAAGGACTTAATATCCAAAATATACAAAGAAGTTATAAAACTCAAAAACAGAAAAATAATCAACCCAATCAAAAAATGGACCAAAGGTCTTTATCCAAAAAGACATAGACAGCCAACAGACTTATAAAAAGATGTTATTCTTCACTTATTATTAGGGAAATGAAAATCAATTACTTCAACTATGAACTTCCCCAAGTATACGCCATTTAAAAAGTAGTATGAAATGTTTATACTACATGATTTATAGGTATTGCTATCTAGGTGAGTTTCTGTCAACCTGTTTTCTAATTTCACATGACTGGGAAAAGGACCAACACAGTATCATCTTAACTCTATGATTTTAGCTCACTTGGTTTTGAGAATTTACTACAATTTGTGTAACAATTGTAATTTCTATGTGGAAATTGTTTTAATTGTCAACTTTTAGCATCTTTATTGTTAGTTAACAACCTTAAAGAATTAGAAGTACAAAACACAAAATTCTAAGATAGTGAAGGTTGCTTTGATAGCTTGTAGAGATGCAAGATCTGTGTAGTACAACACTTTTTTAGATAGAATGTGGCTACCCAAAACAAATTCACATCAGTGTTTCCTGAACAATTGAGGAGGGTTACTCATAATAATTAATGCCTATTCGTGGAATATTCTAACACTATTCTGGATTTAGAAGTCAATGCCCTCCGACACTGATTTTTAATGACAGGCACTTAAAAATCTCCCAAGTCCATTTTTTCAATAACAATTTGAACTTGCCAATCAGATTTTTGCTGATTATGAGATTTATCAGCAATATAGATTCTTTGTCAGGAATTAAGGTCCTTTACTTAAGTCATTTTTGTGACTTCACTTACAAATTATTTCCTCATTTTCTTTTCCATTATCATCTTAATTGTCCATGGTTTTAATAGCAATTTGCATTTGTTAACTTCACCTGCTTTATTGATTTCCTGAAAAATAACTTTGAAAACTTAAGTAGGCTTGCAAATGTTATGATTTCTAATAATTTAATTAATAAGTCATCACATTTTCTCTCCAAGCATAATTTAGTATTTCTATTAACAATTGGGTTAGGTTTGATTTTTAAATTGTGCATATATTTCTGTTTGAAACTATTGTTGTTGGTAATTAATATTAACTAAGACATATGTAGTAGAATCTGCCTTAACTGACAAATACTTCCTTGTAATGTTTACACTAATAATTCATTGAAAAATTATTTGAATCAGAAGAATTAGATTGTAAAGTAAGCAGAGCCCTTCTATTACAGTCTTGGAAGAAAACAAGTATGAACTTTGAAGTCAAACCTAGATCTGAAACTGAAGAGGTTGGGGAGAAATGACAAAGAAATGCAATCCCATTAAGAAATGAATCCTGGAGCATAAAGATGATGCAATTGGACCCAGGGCACCAATGTGTCCTGAGGCATGGGTCAGTCTGGGAAAGAATTCAAGGAGAGATAGTGGATGACATCACCATGTGGCAAGTTTACTACAACCAACACAGAGAGACCAAGCTCTCTATGAGTAGGAAAGCTACAAAATGGAGTAAACTAATGGTGGTCTTAATATACCCAGGGTCTCTTCATGGAATTAACTAAGGGAATGGTTCCTGTTAGTCGGCACTGTCAGCCCCTTTCCAGTAAGCTTGGTGTTTAGAAGGGAACTGTTAGTGGGTGTGGCTAAGTATTACTCAGGAAATGTCTTTTCTGTAAGCCTATCCCCTCTGACTATGTGTGTACTAGAGTGGTCTTTGGCCTACCTGGATGATACTGGCTCATTTTAGCATGCCTGAGGCTTGGTCAGTTAACTAACCTCCTGATTATGTATTTGCTATTCTATTCTATTGTTGTCAAGGTGTCCCTCTTTCCCACTAGGATGTCCCTTATCAAATAAATAAAACTGGATAAATTAAAATAAAATATGGATTTAAATGAATAATAATGAAATGTTGGCTTCTCAACTTTAGCAAATGTACCATTTTAATGTCAGATATTAACAAAGGAACTGAGGGAGAGGTATAAAGAAACTCTGTACTATTTTAGAAATCTTTTTGTAAACCTAAAATTATAACAAAATAAGAAATGTATTAAAGAAAGGCTATATGACTCAGAAAACAACATAAAAATATCTTCAGAATCTTAAGACACAAAAGGATTTCTAAACCAAGAAAATAATTTATAATATATATATAAATAATATAAATATATATAAAATATAAATAAATATATAAAATAATATAATATAAATACATTGAATTCCAGAATGTCTACTCATCAAAATATGTTGCAAAGAATATGAAAATATAAGTAAAAAAGGGGAGAAGACATTTTCAAAAATGAATTTTTCAATGTCAGAAATAATTTGCAATGCAAATTGAAAAGGATCAGCAACTCTACATAAAAATGAGAAAATAAGTAGGCACTTAAGTGAAGAGAAAATTTCAAAGATCAATAAATATGCTAAAGGATATTCAATCTCATTATTGTCCAAGAAAAATCCATAGTGAGATAATATATCATATTTGCCTGATTGGAAATTTTCAAGACTGACAATATTAAGTATTACTAAGGATGTAAAACTTCCAGACTCATATACACTGCAGGAAGGAATGTAAAGCTATATTGCTACTTTGGAAACAATTCGACAAGTATCTGCAGTTGAAGATGTATCTATCCTACATATGATAAAGAAATTACACTTCCGTCTTTATACCCTAGAGAAACTTTTCTATATATGGACCAAGAAATATATAACAAAATACAAATATATACCAAAATTACTCCCAGGAGCTCCATGTGTAAAACAAAAAACTAAAAGAAACTTATGTATCTATCATAACACACAATAAAACAAACTGATTGTGTGAGTCACAACAAGGATGCATTTCAAGACAAGTGTGAATGTGGAGAGCATAAGTTGGAGGCAAAGAGGAAACTGCAGAAGAATGCACATATCATGGTTTTATTACATGACATTCGGAGTTGTAGAACTAAACAATTCACTGTTTAGGATGACAAACATGGAAAACTATAAAGCAAAGCAAGAATTGGCTCACCCTGGTGACTCAGAGACTGAAGTCTGTGGCTGAGGCATAATTCACATAAAGCCCAAGAACAAATAAACAAGCAAATAAATGCTGCTTTTTCCTCTTATCTCTTCCTGCCTGCTTCCTTCCTTTTTTTTTTTAAAAAAAAAAAAAGAGCATGATAAACATGATTCAATGATTCTTAGTTATCACCTCTTTGGAGGGTTTAAGGGATAGCACACAGGGAGTTTCTAAATGAATGGAATATACACCCTTTACAATAGGATGGTGTGTTCAAGTGTATCTGTATGTTTGTATTGCTGTAATTTATGTATGACACATGGTATAAATAATATTTTATATTTACCTGATAACAATAGCTGAAAAAGCAAGAAAAAGACAGATGGAGGAAGATGAGACAAAGAAGGAGGAGGAATGTGAGTTATCACTCCCACGAGAAAACAGATTTAGGAAGCATGGCAATTGGTGACCTAGCAGTTTAGTCAACTGGGTACAGTCCATACACATCCCAAGGTTACTAGTTTAAGACCCACAACCAAGATGAACAGCTAAATAAAATAAAGTGCTTCTTCCTCCTCTCTCTTTCTGTGTGCCTGCCTACTTGTTTTCATTCCTGCCAGTATCTTTCCAAGGAAAGGAAAGGAAAAAGGACAGGAAAGGAACGTATAACTAATCTTGTTCATGACTGGAATAATCACTAGTAATATACATGGACTGGACTAATTTTTAGGATTAAACATAGATTGAGCCTATGTTTTTTGATAATTACCAACAATCCATATGTAGCCTTCCTTTTACATAGCAAAAAAAAAAAAAAAACTATTTTGGAAAATAAGGATGTGACTCAAAATATTCTTTGTCTAACTTATTTTTGTATTTACAAGGGTTTTCTGAGAAAATGAGAAAACTTTTAAGAAAATGCTTTAAGCATAATAGTATGTAAGTGATAATAAAATCTCTAGAGAAAGAAAAGTGGTCTGCTGATGTCAACAACTCATACCACAGAGTTTTAAAACAAAAATAAGAATTTTGATTTAAAAAGTTTGTCACAACTTGAAGACTCAGGCCTGCATTAAGCCTGGATCTGGGACATGGACCACATAAAGCCCAAGGACTCAAGCCAAGAAGGAAGGGTGGATAGACAAACCAAAAATAAACAAATAAATTAGTGCTTCCTTTTCCTCCCTCCCTCCCTTCCTCCCTTCCTTCCTACCAAATACTTCTTCCTCCTCTCCCTTCATTCCTCTCTTTAAAAGTAAGTAAATAAAGAATAGTATAACAACTTAACAGTATTTAAAGCATAGAAGATAAAAATTAGTTTATTTTATGACTGAGCTTATCACAAAAAAATGGCCCCTCAATTTCAGGTATATATTTAGCCTTTAAATGTAATAAGCATATATTTGCACTTGCAATATGATTTGCCACATTTGTGGCCAAGGAAACTATGTACAAAAATACATGTTACAACTCTATAAGCAAACTACATAATGGAAAAAGTTACTCAAATACCTCTTACAAAAACTTCAAGATGTGTGTAGTTTCTTTTCCCCCCTTTTACGTGTAAACGTTTTTATATTGTATGTGCTTTAGTGGATTAACTCAAAGTGTGCATTCACTAAAATAATGTCATTTCTTGCAGGCTTCTATAGCTCTTGTGTTTTTAATGCAATCTGTTTATCCAAAGCCCCGTTTTTTTTATTATTGTCCTTATTATGTTGTATGATTACCTTTTTAAAATTTGTCTTCCTCTTTGAGATATTAGTATACTGATGACACAAACCACCACTTTTTTCTGAATTTCTTTAGTTCTTTGAGCAGCATAGCACAGCATAAATGCTTAATAAATGGATAATGAATTGACTTACATAGTGTCTATTCACAGGATTTAAGTTTCTATAAAAATTGTTAGCTCTTAAGTATAAAGTTTGGTAAGTAACACAGATTTTTTAAATTCCTGTTTGTTAATCATAATCATACACAATTGCATAGTGAAAATTTTGTATGTGCACTGTAGTGAAAACTTTGATTCATCATTCTAAAGTACTATGCATTTAGTGAACCAAAAAATACCTCCGAGTACCTTTTTGTCCATGAAATACAATACAATTAAGTGGCTTTCCACTATTTTGGTGAGGGACTATGTCATACAGAAATATAATGGAAAATCATGCATCTAACATTTCCAAAATGTAGCATATAGGAGGGAATCTTTCCTTATTGTCAGGCATACATAGTCTGTTCTTTGGGTTGCTAAGATACACTGAACTTAAAAGTACAGGAATGTGATTTGGTTCCTTAAAAATAGGCTAGGCAGCTTTCTTATTTCTGACAAAATTAGTCTCTAGGGAAAATGTACAAATCTCAGTAAATAATCATTTAATTTAGTCACCTTCCAGACATAGTCATTTGTGAAGTTTTTAATTCTAAATTTTAATATTAAAATCAGCAAAAAAATTTGCAAGCAGTAACCCATACCTCTGTCATTTGGTTCCCTACCCTTATTTAGACAATCAGATACATTTCAATGAAAAGACACAGACTTCAATTTTCCCAAGCAGCTAAATTTATGCTTTCTCCTCCTCCCCTCCCCCTTCTCCTGACCCTCCCCCTTCTCCTCCTCCTACTACTCCTCCTTTTCTTCTTCCCGTTCATCCCCTTCTCTTCCCTTTCCCCTTCCCTTCCCCTCCCACTTCCACTCCATCCCTCCTACTGGAAAAGAGAGGTCATTCACAGGCCAAAATCCATTTATTTTGAGGTGAAGTTGTGTAAAAATAGGTGAGGATAACATGCTGAGTTCTTACATAATGACAAATTTTTGGCAAACATATATTCTAGTTGTCCCAACTAACAAGCATTATGGATATCTTTAAAAGATGTAAATTATTCATTTGTGGAATCTGACATCAGAACCTATCTCTTTTTTTTGTCAGTATTTTCAAGTTAATCTGACACTTCTGGTCACATTCCTGGCCACCAACCTCACAATATGTGGATAAGAAATAAAAAGAAATTCACCCTATTGGCCGGGTGTCTGAGGCATGCCACAAGTAAAGACCAGGGTTTGCAGTCCTGGGCCTGGAAAACAACCAAAAATGAGCAAAATACATTTTAGAAATGCTTCTTTCCTCTTTCTCCCTGCCTGCCTGCTTTCATTCCTGCCTACCTTTCCTCTGGAGACAGAGAGAGAGAGAGAGACAGGAGGAGAGAGAAAGAGAGTGGAGAAAGAGAGAGGAAGGAAAAGAGTGGAAGGGAGGAGGAGGGGCAAAGAAGGGAAGTGGGGAAGACGGGGGCAGAGGCGGGAGGGAAGACAGGGATGGGGTGAGAAAGAAAGAGAGCCGCTTACAGAATCCTGGTCTTAGGATTCCGGTCTTAGGAAATAAGAAAGGAATGTATATCCACATACATATTATATATGTATATACATCACTGAAATCTTAAAGCAGTATATATAAAAAACATATTAATATATAATTTAAATAAATACATATAAAGTATTTTAGGCTCCCTGGACATAGAGACAGCAGATGCAGATGAAACAAAGTCTGTCTTAGACTGTCTCTTCATCCTTACATTTGCTTTTAGCCTTAGTTTTCACACTATTTCACATTCTTTGTTTTCTTTTATGTCCCTGCCTCTTGCAGTTCTCTGCAGTACTTGATTTCACTTGCATTTCTTTTTCACAGCACCCCTATTTTACCTGCAGTATTCCATCTTCCCCCGCTTCCTTCCTCACTCCACATCCGGTCTAACTGAAGTTCTTCACTATAATGTTTCAATTAATGTCTAATCACAAGTAATTTTTAAATATTTATCTCACATCCTTGTCTTTCTTTTTTATGCTCTAAACATACATCTCAGAAGCTATGCTTTCAAATGTAATATTCATAAAGCCAAAATCACTCTCCACTACAAATTTACTCCTCCTCCAAGGTTTTTTATTCTTGTGATTCACATATTGAAATGGTCAAATGTCGGATAGTAGAGACTTCTAATAATATTTCCTTATACAGTATAAACTGTCTATACTTCTTTACTTATGTTTATTTTAACTTATAAAGCACAAAGGAGACACAAATTGCAAAAGATACAAACTCTCCAATTTCTCTCCTTATAGCAACAGTTACCAGTTACCAAACTGCTACTCCTCTTTCCAAGATTTTTTTTTTTTTGGAAGCAAATGTGTAAATATATCTGTGCACACACACAGAGGCAACATGTTTTCTTCTTTTGTATTTAACAGTATACCTTGAAAAGTATTCATATAATTCGTAAATTCATTCCTCATTTTTTTTAAAAAGAAAGATACAGGCAGGAATGAAGCCAGGTAGAGGCAGGAAGGGAGGTAGGAAGAGAGTGGAGGAAAAAACACCCCATTTCATCTTAATGTAGCTGTTCATCGCAATTGCACTTGGGAGTCCGAACGCTGGACCTTGGGAGGTACAGCGGCCTGCACCCAACCCCTACACCATCAGGGCATAACACCTCATTTTTCAAAATGTTGCAATGTATTCCATTAAACGTAGTATGCAGTATGGGATTCCATTAAATATAGAAAATCAAAATAAGAAAATAGTGCAAAGGCTGAGAGTGGAGCAATGGAAATATGCTATCGTAAGGTTTTCATATTACATGTGAAGTAATTTCATACTTTATGCTAAACTATGGTATATAAAGATGTATGCTATAAACACTAAAGCAATCCCCAAAGATGGCACTTCTTCAAACATTCCTCACAGAAACTTTAACAGCAGCCTATATATACCAAATCAGTTGGTACAAGCTTGATTTTGGAGAACATTCACCTGATTCTGCCACAAAATAAAGACATTTACACATTCTATGAATTAATGCCAAGATTAATTGCAGAGAACATCGAACACAGTGTGAATGCGAGATCCTCAAGACAAATAAAGGCTTTTAATTTTATAGAAGCAAATATTGTCTTTATTCTCCTCTCTTTTCTTAAACCAACTAATGATTGTATAATGCATTGCCTTCTATTTCTTGCTATCCTCTTTTCCCTAATCAAGTTTTGACAGGCCTGCTTGCCTTTCTTCATACCTACATATAAAGGTTCAAGACACAATGCTTTCGTCATTTCACTAAAGTTGGCATTTCTCTTTTTATGACCTTGTTTTCATTCAATCATTGGTTTGATAAAGTAGAAACAGGAAAAAATTGTCAGCTCTTTAAAAATTCAATTATCCAGCACTCCCCCCTGGTGACTTAATGGTTAAGTTCTCAAGGTACAATTCATATAAATCCCAAGGATCCGGGATACCAACCAGGGACCAGGGGCAATAAGAAAGATGAACAACCAGATGAAATAAATATGCTGCTTCCTCCTTTCTCTCTCTGTCTGCCTGTGTCTGCCTGTGTCTGCTTGCCTTCATTCCTACCTGCACCTTCGCTTTTAAAAAAAAAAAGAAAAAGGTTCAGGTAATCTTTTCTCCAACAATTTTGCTACGTGCAAAAAAATTCAAGGCTTTCTAAAACAGAAATGTTTGAATTAACTCAAAGCTGTTATGCTTAATGTTCTTGTTTCTTCTGTTTTCAGGGCATTATGTTTGTAAATCTTTGTAAACCATTGAAGACGTGGCAGTACAATTATTCGGGTAAGAAGAAAATAAAACAATTGATTGCATGAGTGTAAAATTAAAAAACAATTATTTGTGTTTCTCATAATATCAATATAGCTTTCCTGTATTCCACTAAGTAAACTATTGCCAAAATTATTTTAAAAAATTCAAATATAAAATATCAAAATATTAAGGAAATAAATGATGCTGTTTTTGGAGTGAGAATCTCTGGACACACAGGCAAGGACCTAGCTGGGCTGGTGCAATCCTACATTTTCCTGATGTTTCTGAAATCTAGATGATAATGAAGATTTTTCATATAATACATTTAACAAAATATATTTTATTTTGATCCACTGGTCAAAGTGGATCACAGAAGTGTTCTTGATCATATTGTTAATTTTTCTTTTCCGTTTTCCTCTGGGCTTTCTCACCTGAAAGGTCACTTAATTAGCCACCCCCAAGTGGCAATCTTTCATGTTTCTGATGACCTGATGCTGACATGGGGATGCCTATAACACAGCTGTCACCACCATCTGTGGATTTACCTCCTCTCTGAAATATTTTTCTTATTCATGTGATTTTTCTGACCTCTGCTAATTACTCCTGTGGCGTAATATATTCTGTCCTCATCAGCAGTATATGTTGGTCATCTGACATTGACTCAGATGCTTCCTGTAAAAAGACTGGTTGTCCAACACATTTGATTCACTTTATTATCACAGCTTTCACCTCCTAAGGACTTGGACAAGGGTTCAAAGGAGAATAAATAAATAGAACAGAAGTCACATTGAGAATCATCACAATACCGTGTACCAATGACAGAAATAAATACTCAAATTATTTCTCTTTCCTCCTATAGCTTGTCTTAGAGTAAAGTTAGCTCTTCCACAATCTACATTCTAGGCTCATATCAATATGTGTGTGTCCTCAGAAAACATTAATTGTTCCTTTCTTGGCACTTTCTATGATGGCATTTATTATTGCTGTGACATTGTTTCTTTCTGTCCACCTGCAGCAGATGTTTTCAACAGAGCAGGCAATCTACTGATATTTGTGTTTCCTCTGTGTTAGCACTATGCTAAATGCTGCATCTCGCTTATTTAATATAACAATCTCTTGAATGAGGCGCCATTTCTATCCCACTTTGCAGGTGCAGAAATGGAAGCAATGAAAGGCTAAGTCATTTACCTGCATAACAGTAAGTAGTGATACCAAGAGGAAAACCTAAGCTGTGCAGCTTCAGAGCTGGTACTCTTAACTAATGTTCAAATATGTCTTGTAATAAAACATACAAAGATTTCTCCTTTCCACTCCATTGTATTGAAATATAATTAGCATATATCACTGTACATTTTTAAGGTGAGCAACATGATGATTTGAAATCCTTACATAGTGAAATGCTACTGCCATCTGATCAACTAAGTACTTCTCATATAGGTGTAATAAAAAGAAAACATAGGAGAAAAGATAAAAAAAGTTCCTCTTGTTTTTTAGAACTCTTAGGATTTACTCTCTTCACAATTTTCCTATGTATCGTGTATTTGATTTCTTAGCCAAAACCATTTCATTGGACTTCGTTTGATTATAATCTTTTGCTTTTGTGAACAGTTATAAATGAACATCTTTGCATGTGTATCATGTTACACATGAGAATTTATACACAGTATGAATAACCTAAAGTAGAATTTCTGAGTCAGAGTACATGTATATTTTACATTTTGATAAGTATTGCTAAAATAAACTCCATCAGGGATACTAAGAATGTATATTCCTAAGCTCAGTATATTAGAGAAATATTTGGAAAGGTTCAAAGCTATTTTTGGAGTATATCCACATGTGCTTTATTTTTCTTCTCTGTCAAATTCCTTCCTACACTAAATTGATGCAATTATCTAAGGACTTAGCCCAAAAAGCATTTTGTTCAAATATTCAGAATCTAGACAAAAGTTTTGGTACTTATGAAGCATAGGGAAGTATGAGGTTATCAGGATATTTACATCCCCGTTCCAATTGGTATATCTGAATTTACAGATGGTAAATAAGAGATTATTTGATCATTTGAAATCAGATATTAACTAAACACAAGAAGCCTCAGTTTTTCCAAATAAAAATTGTGAAGTGTTTGAAATATATTCAAAGCATTAACCACAAAATAATTTAAGAAAATAAACTTTAAGAAACAATGGAAAAATAGAATGTATGTCTCAATAACTGGCAATTAGGTTTTTGAAGAATTTTTAAGACATTTTTCATCTCAAATTCAAATCCAAGAAGATTTATAAGAACTTGTTGGTTTTTTTTTTTCCCCAAATGTTAAATACCTAATTGAACATAGTGCCAAAAAGGGAAGGAAAGTAGGTAGTTTTATAAAAAGTTATGGTAACATTTAAGAAGATAATACTGGGGTTTTGGTGTTGCTGCTTCTTGGTTTTTATCCCCAGTTCTGGGTTCTGAACCCCAGAATGGACTTTATATGGCATGCACCTGAGCTGCCTGAGTCACAAGGGTGCACCTGTTACTGTATTACTGTATTGATTTATAAATACAAGTTTTGATTCAATTTTGAGTTTCAAAGTAAGTTGATTTAATTTTTAAATAGTTGAACTTGCATTATGATGACATATTTAGAATGTTTTTAAGTTGACTAAGTCACATTCTCACATGTTATCGCATATAAGACTCAGCACAGCCATATTAGATAGGGAACCTTCATCTCTCTGTTATCAACAAAGTTGCAAGTTCAAGTAGGTTAAGTGGCTGTTCCATAGACAAGCAGAGACAAAGATAACATTCTAGCTCTCAAGTCCCATAAATCTAAGTCCCAGCTGATCTAGTTATGAGTAACAAAAAGATATTTCTGATTTCTGAATGTCATTTGAACTCTCAGAGTCTCCTTGGAAATTCTTTCACCTCATGTTTTGAATATTTATTGTTTTAAGTTTCTACCCTTTCGCTTTTAAATGTCCAAAATAAACTGGAAGGTATGTGTTATTCTCTGTGAGTAGATTATGTAACCCTTTACATTGTCAAGACTTGGGCCCTTTTAGATGCCAGCACCTTCTCAGTAGCTTTATCAAGATTTCTTTAACATGAACTCATTTTGAAAAATGGACAGCTTATTACTGAAAATTAAGAATATAACTTTTGTAATTCACAGTTCAAATGTCAAGGGCCTCCAAATTCTAGGTGTAGTTGGAATAATGCTATTGAAAGTAGTGGATCAAGGAGCATACGGAAAGGGTATGCGTTTGTGAAGGTATCCCACTTCACAAATATTCACAATTTTATGAATCAGAATAAAAAAGGGTGCATAATGGGCCTATGGTATTAGGGTATTGGAAACTTTACCAAATCAAATCTGAATAATTATGATCTCCAGATATTTTAAAATTGTAATAGAAATACGGCTTAAAATTGAATTCCCAAAAATAAATCAGTTGTCCATCATAACACTTAGTAGAATCAGGAATATTACAAATATTTATTTTCAAACTTTCTTGAAAAGAAAACACTAATTGAAAGAGAAAAAGAAACTAAATACACACAGGCAGAATATACTGAAAGTCTTCCCTATACAAATTTCAAATTTATAATGACCTCAGCTGAGTGTCTAATCATTAGCAGAGTTTAGATATTTTTACTCAGACATTATAATACATGCCCAGCTCTGGATCCCAAAAGGATGTAAACTAGGACTAAGAAAAGAATCTAACGTTGTCTACACAATGTTGTCACATTCTTTATTATGCTTCCATCTCTTTTCTTTGAGGACTTTACAGTGTAATTGTCTGTAATGAAAATAGCTCTGGGAATGACTTCTGTCCTCTAAAATTCTCATCTTTTTTCCATAGTACCCTCCCAAAGGAAAAAAGAAGTTCTGCACATTTTTTTCCCAAAGAATCATAGAAAAACTTAAGGCTATTTAAGCACACACACACACCACAACGGAAAATCCTATGTGTGTTTTTGTACATTTGATATCAAGTTCTGTAATATTTTATACCATCTAATTGAAGGTAACTGAATAAATTGATCATAATTTTAGAACCTGAAAATGTTTTTAGGTTCTATTTAAAAATTCAGTTCACTGGGACTAAAATACCTGAAGATTATTTTCTGTTACAGAATCCTAGTCATGATCAGGACTAGAGAATCTCCTGTCACTGACTATATCTACACCAAAATTCATTCTCTTTTCTTGTTAAATCTTTTGCCTTCAGCATAATTTTTTATAACTTATTAAGAGGCAGCTGAATGACATACGCTGTGATTACCTTGATTACTGGATCTCTCTCTCTCTTTCTCTCTCTCTCTCCCCCCTCCCCCTCTCTATCTCTATCTCTATTTGTAGTATTTTACTGAAGAGTTGACTGCAAGGAGCTTGAAGTTCAACTTCTTGGTATTCCACAGGACACTTTACATGTAACAAGTTTTCAGTGAAATTTTCAGAACCTCTTTTATAGGTTCCAGAGCCCATAATGATGGCCAAAACAATAAATGCAGAGTAAATTATTTTTCCTTTACAGAACTTCATATGAGAGCATTTCAGTGTTTATCGTATAAAGAGAAGAAAAGGAAATGACTTATTATTTCATTGCATTAGTACATCTTTGGGAGAAATGGAAACCAAAATAAATAATATTACATTTCTGTGATTTATCTTTAGTTTTAAAACAAATTTTAATTTAAAATAATATATTTAAATATTAACAATATTTATTTAAAATGTTACATAAACTAAAATAGATAATAAATATACCACACTCGTCAGTTCATATTGACCACTATTTTAAAATTTACATATAAGTAAAAACTTTCACGTAGTCATATAGAATGTTAGAACTGAATTAAGTCAAGTTCTCTGTTTTGTGTTTACAATGTGTTGTCATTATTTATTTTGATCCACTCTTTAAATATGGAAGCATGGGTTACCACAGAGGTTAAAGACAAAGATTGAGCCCAGAGAAAACTCAAAAAGAAACTAAACCTTTGCAAACTTAAATTACTCGAATAAAACTGTGTACCTGAATCACATCGTGTGTGTGTGTGTGTGTGTGTGTGTGTGTGTGTGTGTGTGTGTGTGTGTGTAGGAAACAATTATATCCAATTAAATTTCAAAGTAACTTCTATATAGAATATGTCATCAAAGTGTAAGTAATTTTGAAAGCCAATATGAAGCTTGAATATACGTAATTAGAACTCAACAGTTACCACAGCAATTGTTTGGAACTTGGATCAACAAAAGATGTTTTTTGGCAGGAGTATTTTATCGCTAACATTGTCTAGAGATTTTGATGCCTGGTGATAATAGAAAGCAGACTGACTTTAGTCAGTGTTATTATTGTTTTTGAAATCGTTCCATCCAATTCATTCCTTGATCCCAGATTTACCCTATGCTATGCTATTACACTGCCTGAAACTTACTGTCCTTAACTGAGATAATGAATGTAAAAATACCTAAGAGTAGTCCTCAACAAGTTATTTATGATGATCTCAGTGTTGAATGTTAATCATTAGCAGAGTTTAGCCTTTGCAAAATACACAGAAGCTTCTTTTTAAACCACTCTCAAATTCAGCATGTCAGTTTAGGATTTTTGTTTGGATGGTTACTGCAGAAAGATTTTGACCGTCTTCCCAGCGATACTAAAGTTTTTTTTTAATGCTCTAGAGCTACAAGTTCTTAGCTGTCAAAATTAACTAGATAAAGAAACTATGTGTCTTACTTGCTGTGATGTCAGCATAGTTACTACACTGGGAGTAAATTCTGAAACAGTTTATAACTGAGCTCAGTCAAAGCTGTTGCTTCTTTTCCTTAATTTTATGAGCTATAAGCAGTATGACCTTGAACAAATTTCTTAATGTCTATTAGCTTGTAAAATGGTCATTGCTATAGTGTTTGTTTCCACAATGTTATTAAAAGGACTAGTTTCTACGAAGTAGGTCACACAGTATTTGGCAGACAAAAAGACAATGCATTCAAACTTATTAGCTACTAGTGAAAGCCATCTGATTCTTTACATCTGATTCCCACCCACTGCCAAATTCGGAGGACGAGATTTGATATTGAGAAGAGGCTTTTTATTCCTTATAATGGTGGACTTGTGTCCAGAAATAACCATTCCATCCTTCAAGTGGGGTGAGGGTTTTTTAAAGGGGCAAGGAAAAAGGGGAGGACTGGAAAGGATGAAAGGAAAAACAGTTTTGGGGAAGAAGAGGGGGCAGACTCTCTGGTCCAGAGGCCCCAAGGGGCACATGAAAGGAATGTAGGAAGGAGACCAGCAGAAGCACAGGACTCACCCTGCGCTAATATTCGGTTATTGTTGGTGGTGGTGTCCTGCTGAATCCTGCATTAGGCGCTTGACGTGCTTTGCTGCTGGTGGTTGGTTTTTCACCAGCAAGAAGAGTGAGTATAAGCAAATTTCAAGAAAGGAAAAAGAAAAAAACAGGCTTGTTATTTTTGGTAATCACTGAATTTGCAAGGTCTCCTTCACTACTGTCATTAACAGCATGATAATTAAATAAATTAAACCAAGGTAGTCCTTTGTCTTTCCTTACCTTCTATTCCCTTCCTAAATCCTACTTGGCTGCCACTATCCAGTGTCTAAAAATTCTCTTAAGTTCCTCTCTCAGGTGATCCATTATCACTGCAAAGTAGCAATATTTTTGTATAGTGCTTCTTACAGACATTTAATTTGCCATTCTGATGTACAGGTTTCTAGTAGCTCTACTTTAAATACTAAAGGACCATTTTGTCAATGAAATGTTACTGTTTCTAAATTTAAAAAATCTGACATCTAAATCACCTAAGTTTTAGGAACTCATTTTAAGTCGACTCAGTTGTGTTAAGCACGAGTGCGTGGGCACACACACACACACACACACAATTATGGGATAATCTGTATGTCTGAGTAGGCCAGTACCAGAGAAAATACAATAACCAACTCTATCTGAAGGAGGTCAAAGCTTCATGTCATGAAACAGTAAAAAGAACACTTAACCCACATTCTTTCTGACAGACACAGCGAAGCAGAACTGAAGGAAGCAGGAATGACTTTATAACTACAGACTCTTACACTTTCTCCTCATATCTCCATGCAATACTCCCACTCCTTCCCCTTAAGAAACCCTGTTGTTGCCGGGATTTCGAGATGGACTTTGGGATAGGAGTCCGCCATTTTCCTCAAGTGGTCAACCCCTGATACTGCTTCCTTCTTACACAACCGACCCCCTTCTGTGTTTCAGCTAATGTAGAGCAAGCAAAGATACCTTTGGTGGTACCATATTTTGAGTTATCAAGAGTCAACTTCAGGAAAAATACTTTTCCAGTTGAAAAAATTTCAGAGCAAGTACAATACAAATGTGAACATTGCAGTGCGCCAAAATCTCCACCAATGAATAATAAACATAAAGGAAATCACAAACCCAAAATTCTTTATTTAAAAAAAAAACAAACCCAGTTTGACACCTATGAAATGTTACAGCCTTTTCAAAAAGAATAAGTCATTCGAAAAGCACCTCACCAAGTCGTCAGATGAGATGCTGGATTGTTGATGACAGAGGGAAATATTTTTATCAGCAAAAAACAAGCTTACTCTTCCCTCAAGTACTTTAAAATTTCACACAAAAAAGCTTTATTAACAACTGGAAATGTTTTCACATAAATAAGCTTATTATTCAACTATGACACAATTGACTCATGTTGGTTAAAAAAATCAATATTGTTTCATTTTTGTTAAGTGATTGCATTGCTCTCCCTTTACACAGCGTTGCCTTTATTTTTAATTAAAACTTACTTTTATTAGTCGTATCTGCTAATAATTTATATTCAAATAATAATGTATATTGATTCTGCTGCTATCAAATTTAACTTATATGGTCCATTATAAATAGTTTATAAAATAAATTCCTACCTAATATTTCATAAATTTGTACATTAAATGTACTCTATCTATAATATGAGTGCTTTATTAGTTATAACAGTCTTTTATGAAAAACTGATATTAATAGTAGTATTTCAGCATTTCTCAAATTAAATTGCCATGAAGTATTGCAGCCATTGTATGGAGGCTGTCCTGCCTTGTTCTGGAGAAAAGAATCTTTAAAATTCATGTCAGTTTATCTTCAGACTCAACTAATCTCATCTGATTTCTGGTTAAGCAAGATACCAGAAAGATGTCAGATAAAGTATGAGAAACAGTCATTTTTTTCTATAATAACCTTTTTTTTTCTTTAGGTAGTGCTCTTTGTTCTATTATTTCTTTATATTACATGAAAGATCATCTAGGCAAATTTATGTGTCCCAACTATTAACTTATCTATACTTCCAAAAGTCAATCAAGTGTCTGGCTTTCTTTCTATTTTGAAAATAAAAATATATTCTAATACATTGGTAAGGAAGGAAACAAAGTAGAATTTTATGGAATGTTTTATATGTCACCTTGAAGAAACTGTCATACACCATCTCCTGGTTTATTGAGCATACAAAATGGAGATGTTGATGAATTCTTCTTCAATAAATGAAACATATTGACAGAGTCACCAGCCATATCCTAATGACCAGAAACATCCAAGGTGCTTTGAAATTCTTCCATCTTGTATTATCCATAGGTCTTTGGTTTTTGTAAAGCAACCAATACTCTAAGCAACCTATTTTGGTTAGTTTTCTGCTTCATTTGTACAGGCTGGTAAGAGTATCTTCCAATCACCATTACAAATGAAGCAGTTAGCAATCTTTTTCTGTTTTTATTGTCCTTGTGGTTTGTTGTCTGTTATTCTTAGATGTATAGGTTGAAAAAGTCCATCTTGTTGAATGTCAAAATCAGTTAGGAACTTCTCTCTGTTTTATTCCTTGGTCTTATTAACAGTAGGAAGGGAAAACTGGGGGTGAGGGGGATGACTATTACAACTATAGCCTAAAAATGAGAATTAGTCTATAAGTTATTATAAACAAGGTCTTTAGCAACTCCCAAACAAGTTCCTAATGAAACAGTAATATTAATGTCAATAATTAGCTGAAATTAAATACAACTTTTTAAGCAGAAAAAGTTGAGCATCCAAATATGGGTGATGAGATGGGAGAATTAATAAAGTAGTTTAAAAAATAAAGGGAGGCAATTTTTATGAATTATTTCCGATCCATAAATTTGGTGAAAACATGAATAGTTCAGAATCTCAGCTCCACAACTTAGTGTAGAGATACAGCAGCAGAAAAACTCCAAAGAAAAAAGGAACATGCAATCAACCACTGGATCCTTAGCATTTTGATTTGAGTAGTGCTTTTTAATTGGCTGCATTGAAGTTCAGTTCAGGAACTGTAAATGACTGTAGGTACTTTAAGCAGGAAAAGAATCAAAACAAGAAGTTACATATAATCCTTGGGAGAACAGAAGACATGGATTCAAGGCAGATCCTCCAATTTGACAGAGGTCAGATTCAGGAAGAGAAACAGGAATCACTGATGAAACTCCACAGTTATAAAAATGTTGCTACCACCAGTGCTTGCCATGTTCCAAAGATAAATAGCTATTGCCAAATCGATTCCCTCAACTCCCATAAAAATGGCCTGGAACTCAGACCTGCATATACCAGCTGCCTCCTTCTGACTTCTTTAGTTCCACTTCTCAAGAACGCCTGCTAGTAGCACACAGCATTAAACAAGCATATGTCTTCAGCTCACTCTCATCTTCCTAGCATCTGGCATCTATGTTAGGGAACTTTTTTCAAATACAGAATAATAGATGGAAGAGAACCTGCAAATTTGTTTATGGTCTTTCAGCCTTTTCAATGCCAGAAGTCTCACTGGAAGAAAGTAGAGATGGAAAATGTATGCCAATTAACCATAGTTAATACATTTGCAAAGCGTTTTCACTGTCAGTGTGATATGTATTCCTCACAAAATCCATTGAACTAGATGGTAATATATCCATTTAACAAAGGGAGACATTTATAGTTTAAAGTTAATCCATGGCTGTAATAAGGTGTTAGGAAGAGTAGCATAGCACAGGTTGCTTTTGAAATCTCTCATTGATACCACACTGCCTCTACTTGGTAAAGTCATGTTTTGTACTGTGGTTATCAAATAGAAAAGATTCATTTAGCTGAAACTTAAAAGAGAAAGAAGATTTAATAAAAAGTAACAGATGTGTCTATAATAAATACAAATAAATTATATTCTGAAATTAAATAACAGAATACATTTATTTAGCAAAATAAATTGATCACCCCAAATTGATTCCAAATAAGTAATCGTGCATCAAAAATTCTGATATGTGGAAAATATTCATTTTATTGTGGTGTTAAATGACAGAAGCAGGTTATGAAATATGTGTAGTATTTTTTTCAAATGAGAAAGTATATCTTAAGACTACATCAAAATTAAATGACAATCTCTGAATGGTGGTTATTTCAGTGTCCTTATTTATTTTTTAGATGTTTTCTTCCTTTCTAAAATTTATATTTTATTTTTAAGAAGGAAAACTTATGCTTTTAAGATAAAACAAAGCTTTTAATACTATACGATAAGTAACGATAGGTACAGGAAAGGGTAGATAGGAGAATGATATGCAGAAAATTTATCAAAATAAAAGTAATCGAATATAAATTTTAAAAGCTATCATACATATTGTAAAGTAAAATTGAAAATTTTCTTAACTCCCTTCTCCTATTATTTTAAACAAAATCATAGAAACATTACAGATTCTGCATATATAGGGAAGAGCCAGATTGTATTATTTACTTTCTTTTAAATAAAAAAGCATTATTCATATACATCAATTTGGAAATCCTTTTATTGAAAAAGATAAAATCTTCTGAAAATTAATGTAATTAAAGCTATTGTGCAATACACAATGTTTGTTCTCATATTATTTATGATCATCTTAATTTGCTTATTCATATTTCCTCAGCTCATTTGCAGTTTCACAGTTAAAGACAGAACCAAAAAAGAATATTACAGACCCATATCATTGATGAATATTAATGCAAAACTCAACAAAAAAACTGGCAAACCAAATTCAGCAGCATAGTAAGCAAACCATATGCCACAATCAAGTGGAATTTATTTCAGGAATGCAAGGATGGTTCACCATGTGCAAATCGGTGAATGTGATATACTACATAGCAAAAAGAAAGGAAAAGCACATTATTTGCATCTCAATAGATGCAAAAAGGCATTTGACAATACTCAGCACCCTTTTATGTTAAACGATTTCTAAAAATGTTTTTTAGATGGAATGCATTTTAACATAATAAAGGTTACCTAGGATAAAACCATAGCCAACATTGTGCTTGATGGAGACAAACTGATAGCTTTTTCTCTAATATCAGGAACAAAGCAAGAATCTCTAGGTAGTCCTGGCCAACTCAATCAGACAAGACAAAAGTTATCCAAATTGGAAGAGAAGAGCAACACCATTACTATTTGTAGAAGACGTGATGATATATAGAGAGAGTACCTCAAAGACAGGTAAAAAACTACTAGAAATAATAAGCAAATGTATTAAAGTGACAGGCTACAAAATTAATATTAAAAATCTGTGTATTTCTTTATACAAGTAACAGAATTACAGAAAGAGAACTCAGGAAAATAATTCCACTTACAATAGCATCAAAAAAAAAGAAATCCTTTGGAATAAACTTAACCAAAATTGTGAAAGGTGTATGCTTTCTGTATGCTGGAAACTATAAGACATTGTTAAAAGAAAGAGATGATACAAAATAATAGAAAGCTATTCCATGTTCATGAATTAGAAGAATTAACAGTTAAAATGACCATCTTACCTAAAGCAATATACAAATTTCATGCTATCCCCATCAAAATACAAAGATTCTTCACAGAATATAGAACAAAAACCATAAAACTTACTTGGAACTATAAGAGACTTAAAAGAGCAAAAAAAAAAAAAAAAATTTCATAAGATTAAAAAAAAATGGGGTTATTAAAATGACTTCAAATTCTACTAAAAAGTAAAAATAATCAAGTCAGCCTGCTTTTGTAATAAAAACAGAAATACAGATAAATAGAATAGAATTGAGAACCCAGAAATAAACCTGTATGTATAAGGACATTTTATTTTTGACAAAGAAACCGAAAGTCTACAATGGGGCATGAATAGTCTCTTCAATACATGGTCTTGAAAAAAGTGAACAGTCACTTGAAAAGAGTTGAAACTAGATCAATACCTATCACCATATACAAAAATTAATTTAAAATAGATTGAAGAGTTAAGTGTAGAGCAGAGATCACAAAATACACAGAAGAAAACATAGACAAAGCACTATAGGATATTGACCTAAGAGATGTCTTTGGAACACAACTTCTTTAGTAAAGGAAATATAAAAGCCAAAACAAAGGTGGGAGGAAGGCGGCATTCAGGGGATTATATCAAACTTAAAAGCTTCTACACAGGTAAACAATCATCACCATAAAAAGACATTCTACTGGATTGGAAAAGATATTTGCATATCATATGTCTGACAAGGGGTTAATATTCAAAATATATAAAGAACACATTAAACTGAACAATAAAAAATAACAATACAATTGAAAAATTGTCAGATGATCTAAGTAGACACTTGTCTATGAAGACATACAAATGACCAGCAGGCACATGAAAGATGTTCTGCTTCTTTTGTCATTAGGGAAATGCAAATCAAAACAGCTATGAGATATTACTTCACACCTGTGAGAATGGCTATCATTCAAAAGAATAGAAACAACAAGTGCTGGAGAGAATGTGGAGAAAAGGGTACTCATATACACTGTTGGTGGGAACAAGAAATGGTGCAACCATTTTGGAAAGCAGTATGAAGATTCCTCAAAGAACTGAAAATGGAAATCCCATTATTTCTCTACTAGACATTTACCCTAAAAACTAAGCACTTATTCACAGCAATAAATACACCTCCATGTTCATTGAAGTGTCATTTACAATAGTTATGAACTAGAAATAACATAAATTTCCATTGACAAATGAGTAGATAAAGAAGTTGTGGTGTATAAACACACGGAATACTATGCAGCTACCAAAAAGGTAAAACCCTTCCTTTTGCAGTGATATGGATGAACCTGGATGGAATTATGCCTAGCAAGATAAGTCAGAAG
>RJWH01000171.1:881857-960623 GCA_004363575.1 Solenodon paradoxus
AAAAAAAAAAAAAAAAAAAAAAAAAAAAAAAAAAAAAAAAAAAAAAAAAAAAAAAAAAAAAAAAAAAAAAAAAAAAAAAAAAAAAAAAAAAAAAAAAAAAAAAAAAAAAAAAAAAAAAAAAAAAAACCTGAAAAAAATGAACTAAAGCAATATTAGATTTAACTATAGAAAAGTAAATCAAGGGGTGCAGGAAGAGATGAGGAGGCGTGGAGGTAAACAGGGTAGAGGGGATTAATTTTATAGTGAAGGAAACAGTGGTAAATTTGCTGTTATTATATGCAGATATAAATGTACTATCATGTATACCTTAAACCTAGTTGATATTATAATGCAATATTCTTTCAATAAAATCAATTTAAAGTTAGAGCAGAAATAGATGAAATAGAGATCAAAGAGATAATTTAAAGGATTAATGAAACTAAGACTTGATTCTTTAAAAAATTAACAAAATGAATAAACAATTTTAAAATCTAATTCACTATTTTATATTATTCAGCTCGGCATTGTTCAAAATGAATTTCACTTTTTCTGTAAATTTCTACTATTAAAAGAAAATGAGTACCATGAAATCTCGTAGCAATTTTGAAAATAAGACTTTGTCTATCCTAATCTGTCAAAAGGAAAGTAGAAAATAATCTCTTGGCAAGTTAGGTCATCTAATTAGAAGAAAACTCTTATAGGATAAGAAAATTTGAAATCTTCTATCTACAATTTTTAGCTTTATCTCAAAGAAATGTTAAGCTAAAAGAATATATACAAATTAGTTTTACTTTATTAAACATGACATATATATATAATACTCTGACTATGATGACTGATATGTTATATATTATATATATGTACATATGATATTGTTATTATTGAGCTGCTTATTTTAATTCAAAAAATTATCTTTAACCCCAACATTTTGACAATGGACCGTAATTTATACTTCAACTAATTTAATGGGGAAACAAATAGAAAGGTCTAATTTCTTGATATTCTTCATAGCTAAATAATTTTTAAAATATCTAACAGGAGTAGGAGGACTATAATTTAACTTCGCTTTGACACCAAAAATTATTGAAGTAGTCTCTAAAATTATTTTTAAAAAGATCTCAAAATAATTCTGAGCAAGTAAACCGTATTGTTTACCTAAAAAATTAGTGATAAGATTAGTTATTATACATGTGCTCTTTTTGTTTTTGGTCTTGTTTTTTATTTATCTGTCTGAAGGAGATTACGTATTTGAACAAATGTGATTTTGAAATACTTGTAATTGTTGGTAGTTAAATCTCTTTAACAGGTAATTGATATGTATTCCAGGATAAATGGCTGATTATAATTTCTGTACTTGTGTTCTAAATTTGAAAAATAAAATTGATAATCATTTAACTCTGCAAGAGGAATCTAGAAATAACTATTGAATTAATACACTTCTATATTGCTGTGGTCAGGATTTATGTATGGTCTGTTTAAAAAACTAATATCTTTCCCCATTTAGCTAGAAATATTTTTAATTAAAATAATAAATTCTCAAGTTCTTTATTAAATAATGGTTAAATCCTACACATTTGAAACACAGTGTATCTTAAATACTTATAAATGGATAACTTCATTTATTCTTATTTTTTTAAAGGAAAGGTACAGGCAGGCATGAAGGCAAGTTGGCAGGCAGGCAGGAAAATAGAGGAGGAGAAAGCACTTTATTATTTTTATTTAGTTGTTCACATAGATTATTCCCCTCAACCTGGGTCTTGAACCTGAGACCTTGGCCCAGGGTTTACTAGACTAATAGAACTCCAGGGTGCACCCTGGAAGAGCTTTGTTTTGATGTCAATATACTAGAAGAGAGTAACACTTTATTTTTCCTCCTGGGGCCTTGGAAAACTGCACACTCTGATTCAGATGTTGAGATTTTTTAAATCACGTCAACTTGGTTGTGAATTATTATACCGATATGATATAATTAGCCAATCATTTATCTCCTCCATGAAAATACTGGAAATTAATAATGCCATTCCTTAAATAAGCTTTAAGATGTCATCTCTGGACCACAGCACACTATGAACAAACTATTTATATCCTAGTACTGAATTGAATTTCAATTTAAGGAGTTAAAGCATCCTGAAGAAATCAGGAATTACTGTACATAAATACAAAACTGAATATTCATGGATAATTTATATCTTTCTACATCACTTGTTGATGGTAAGTATTTGAGAATAGATGTGGATTAAGCAGGGATGGAATTTCAAGAGGAATGATGGGGATTAGCTGCTACTGCTTTGGAATCTCAGGCCTATGGAATGCTAGGCTGTTAGCTCTCAACACAGATATTATACCTCAAAAGATTTTATAATTTTCTGTGCCACTCACCCCAATATCCTATGCCATTCTTATGCTATGTCAATATTTGTTTCCCGCTTGCTTACTTTTCCTCTCCAAATACATTCCAATCTGTCTCAGGAATAGTTCTTGTGTTCTCACAGGTTCAACTATCTCTGCTCTGACTTCTCTATTCAGAAATGGACATTAGCCCAGACATTCTTCATAGATGATTTGTAAGCTCCATTACTACTATTACTGACAGCATTGAAAACCTAGATGCGCACGGAAGGCGCTCCTTTGGTGATCACACTGTAGTCAACGCTGTATCGTATCCATGTAGGTCATTTATTTGGCTTAACTATTAAAGAATCTCTTTTTGCTGTCACTCTCCCCCACTTAACCACTCAAGCTATGAACTGCCTATATTTCTCAGGAATCTTTGGGTATTTCAAGAATGCAAACCAATTTCACTATTTGCCTGAAAAAATACTGTATGGTTAATCTGTAAAATTATGTTATGATCAGACCAGAAAATACAGGGATTCATTTCTACATTATTTGGGGAAAACCTCTTATTTGCTTAAAATCATATAATTTTAAAGTTGCAAAAATATTGTCCCTGTATGTGGCAGTAACTAAAAGATACTACTATTAAAGGGATTCAGGCACATACATACATATATATATGTACATATATATGTATCAATTTGAATCAAATGGGAATATTGAGCCTATTTTTGCAAACAATTCAATTTCAGTAAAACCCGAAGCCAGAGAAACATGTTTTCATGGATCTCGCTAAACACTTTCTTACTTTTCCCTTGAAGTTCTGTTTGGGATTTTGTGTTTGTTTTTTCACTCGTTTAACTATTGCTGTCTTAAAGACCCTAAGTGGCTGTTGGAGTCTGGTGTGCAAGGACTGGTGAGTGGGGAACGGTAGGGAGAAAAGTAGAGTCAAACAGGATTTTGAGGATTTTGAAGACAGTTGGAAGAAATGAAGTTGCTCCTGTCATAGGTGAAGTCAGACTAAAGAAGTGAGCTGTAGCTCCTTCTGGGAGACGGGTAGTTGGTGATTTCATTCCAAAGGCAGTCATAGCAGAGATTCCAAAGAGGGAATCAGTGACTGTTTATATAAAGGGCAGAATTGCCCAACTGCAATCCTAAGAGAGGTACTTTACCTGTTTTGAGATCAGTGTCAAAATGTTTTGGGAACAACTTTCCACTACTTAATGATTATAGGGAGCAGGTCAGCATTGTTTGGAGAGTTTTAGGGGAGCAGTGTTTTCACATTGATCTCCTTAAACCATTCAGAGAGGAACAAAACAATTTTTATTTCAATAATGTGTAAGAGCTATTAAAGTACAATTTATCAATGAAGGCTCAAATATGAGTCTAAAATTGCAGTTGTATTTGCTTATTAACTATATGAAAATATCACTGAAAAATAAATATAGATATATCAACCTAAAAATGTTATTAGCAATTTGATCCAGAGATGGTTAAAAAAATATTGAACAACTTGTACAGATAAGTAGTGACCAACTTAAATAGACACAGATCAGAATGTGAGAAAAAAAATCTACTAGATTTGAGGGTCCAGGGGAAGGGCTGGATGACAAAAACACTAATATGTATTTTATTGCTTCAGAAATCTGTTCAGGCAAAACAGTGGGTGCACCACCTGAATTTCAGTCCTATCTTGATATAATTCAAATGTTGATGAAAATCATTCACGTTCTCTAGCAGCCTAGCAACCACAAGCAATTTGATTGCTCAGAGTGATACATATGTTTGCATCATTTGCTATGTACATATTTTATTCTACTTCAATCATTTAGTGTTTTAAAATTGACTAGTTATGATTTCTCTTTTAAAAGTAGTATTTTATTTAGGCAACTGTTTTGCAAATTGAAATAAATTCATATGTGTATGTATATGGGGATACGTACAATTTCCCAAAACCTCGGATATGTGTCAACACACCTTGCCCTCTACCAAACTACAGAGTTCTTTATTGCCTGTGGACCCCAACATCAATTGCTACCCCAAGCCTATTCCATTCCCTATTGATAAAATTGGTTATCTTGTCAATGTGCAAGGGTTGGTTTTGTATCATCTGTTTGTTGTTTTTGTTTTTGCTTTTTCTATTCATTTTTTGTCTGTGAGTGAGGTCATCTGGCATCTGTCTTTCTTCTTTTGAATTATTTCACTTAACATAATCCCCTCTAGATCCATTCATATTGATTCAAATGACAAATTTCATCTCTTCTAAGGGCTGTGTAGTATTCCATTGTACATATATGTATCACATCTTCATTATCTATTCAACTGATGATAGATAATTTAGGTAGCTTCCAATTCTTAACTATTGAGAATAGAGCTGCAATAAACAAGGGGGTTCATATATCTCTGCAGATTAGTGTTTTTGTATCTTTCAGGAAAATGCCTAGAAGTGGGATGAAATGGGATTTCTATTTTCAGCTTTTGAGGAATCTCCCTATTGCTTTCCCTAAAAGTTGCACTTGTTTGCACTCCCACAAACAATGTAAAAAAGTGTTTCCTTTTCTCCACATCCTCACCAACCTTTGCTGTCTCTGACATTTATTGTACGCTTTTGGTAGCTTTGTCATAAATTAAAAGACCATATATGAGTGAGTCAGCTAGTGATGATTCAGTTCTGTTCCACTGATTAGCGCCTCTGTTATTATTCTAATATCACAGAGTTTTGATCACTAGCTCTTTGTAGTATAGCTCAATGTCTGGGAATATTATACCTGCAATTTGTTTTTATCGTAATTCTTTGACTATTTGAATTATTTTGTAGTTTCATACACATTTCAGGATTTTTGTTCTATTTCCTAGAAATAAGTTCAAGGTGTTTTAATGGGGATTACCTTAAATTTCCATGTGCTTTAGTTAAGATAGCTGTTTTAATAATGTTTATTCTTCCAAACAATGAACAGGGAATGTCACTCCATCTCTTTGTATCCTCCCTTTTTTTTTTTTTAAGAAAAATTTGTAGATTTGATTGTACAGGTTTTTAACCTCCTATGTTAATTATATTCCAAGGTATTTGATTCTTTTTTTACTTCTGTTTAAAAGTTCGGTTTTCTTGATTTTGCTTTGTTCTGGTATACCGCTTGCATATAAAAATGCAGCAGATTTTTCTGCATTGGTTTTGTAGCCTGCCACTTTACTATATTTGTTGATTAGTTCTAGTAGCTTTTTGATAGAGTTTTTAGGGTTTTCAATATATATAATCACGTCATTTGAAAATAGTGATAGTTGTATTTCCTCCTCCCATATTTGTGTTCCTTTTATTTCTTTTTCTTCCCTTATTGTTCTAAGACCTCTAGTACAATGTTAAATAGCAGTGGTGAGAATGGACAGCCTTGTCTTGTTCCTTACCTTAGAGGAAATGTTAATTTTTCCCTGTTGAGTATGATGTTTACTCTATTATAATCATCTATGGTCTCTATTATAGTGAGGTATATAGCTTTTTTCAATCCTCACTTTATGCAGGGATTTATCATAAATGGGTATCAAATCTTGTCAAAAGCTTTCTCTGCATCTCTTGGTAAGATCATATTTTTTTTCTCCTTGTTCTTATTGATATGGTGTATTACATTAATAGATTTACATATGCTGAATCTTGAATCCCTGGGATAAATTCCATTTGGGCATTGTTAGATTAGGCTTGCTAATATTTTGTTGAAAATTTTTGCCTCTGTTTATTAGATATTGGTCTTCATTTTCATGTTGATGTCTCTATCTGCTTTTGGCATCAGTGTGATGTTCACTTCATAGAACTATTTGAGAGTCTTCCCTGTTCTTCAGTATTTTGAAAGAGTTTGAGAAGAATAGGTATCAATTCTTGTCTAAAGGTTTGATAAAACTCACTGGTAAAGCCATCTGGTCCTGGGCTTTTATTTTTAGGGAGACTTGATTACCTCTTCAATTTCTTGGCTTTATAGTTTTATTCAGGTTTTCTTACTCTTCCAGATTAAGACTTAGTAGACTGTATTTTTCTAAAAATATGTTCTATGTCCTCCAGGTTGTCTTATTGGCATAGTTATTCATAGTAGTTACTTATAATGTTTTATGTTGCTGTGATGTCTGTTATAACTTCTTCCCTCTAAATTCTGATTCTAGTTATGACAGTTTTCTCTCTTTTTTGTGAATCTAGCCAATGGCTTGTTAATTTTCTTTATTTTTCAAAGAATCAGCTTTTGGTTTCATTGATGTTCTGGATTGTCTATTTATTTTCTATTTTGTTTATTTCAGCTTGAATTTTTAAGTTTTTCCTTTCTCCTATTGATTTTTTATTTTAATTGCTCTCCTGTCTCTAATTCTGTTAATAGTATGGTTATATGTATATGTATGATTTTTTCTTATTTCTTCTGGTATTCCTGTATTGTAATGAAATTCCCTCTTAGTATTGCTTTTGCTGTACCCCATAGATTCTGGTAGCTCATGTCTTCATTCTTATTTGTCTCTATGTAATTTTTAAGTTCTTTGATTTCCTCTTTTACTCAAGAATTATTCAGTAGCATGTTGTTTAGTCTCTAATAAAGTTGGGGCCTCTGGTTTTCTTTTTGTGGTTAATTTCTAGTTTTAAGCCATTGTAGTCACAGAAGATGCTTGGTATGATTTCAGTCTTTGCAAACTTGTTGAGACATGTTTTGTGTCCCAACATATGATTTATCCTTGAGAATGTTCCATACACATTTTACAAGAATGTGAAATCTATATTCATTGGATGAAGCGCTTGGTATATGTCTATTAGAACTAACTGTTCCAACTGGTCATTTAAAGCTATTGCTTCCCTATTCATTTTCTGTTGGGTTCATCTGTCCATTGCTGTAAGTGGGATATTGAAGTCTCCTGCTACTAAAGTGTTACTGTCAGTGTCTCCTGTTAGTTCTGTTGATTAATATATTTTGATGCTCCTTCATATATTTTTATAAGCATTATGTCTTCTTGTTGGATTTTGATTCCCTTAATCATTATGTAATGTATATCTCTATCTTTTGTTATCCTTTTGAGGTTAAAGTCTGTCTTACTTGATATAAGTATGGCTATTTCTGCCTTTTTTTTGGCTTCTGTTTGACTATAAGATTGTCCTCGATTTATCTTTGAGTATATGTATATATTTTGAAAGGAGGTGAGTTTCCAGAATGCCAAAGAAGGGTGAGTTATGCTTTTTAATCCACTCGACCACTCATGTCATTTGATTGGTGAGTTCAGTTCATTAACATTTAGGGTAATTATTGATGTGTAACTACCACCATTTTGTTAGTTGATTTCTGGGTTTGTTACAGACAGTGCCTTTGCTCTTCTCTCTCTCTTTTTTAGGTGGATTGATTGTAGTTATGTTTTCATTGTTTTCCCTTTTTTTTCTTCTTTGCTTTTCCCCTGTAGATGTGTTCTGAGGTTACCTTGTAGTTAACATTAAGTATTCTATGTTTATTTTCTATTTTTATTTGAAAGAAATTTAGTGTTGAACTCATTCTCATCACCCACATTTTTATTCTCCTCTCCTTTCCAGTTTTTATATTTTTCTCTTACTGTTTTTAATTGGGGTTTCTTTATATTTTGTAGGGCTTCCTTTAGCACTATAACTTTTCCTTTTCTAAAAAGTTTTATCATTCCTTCAATTCTGAATGATAATCTCATGAGGTATGGTATTCTAGGTTGAAAGTCATTTTCTTTCAACACTTTGAATATATCATAGCATTCACTTCTGGTCTGTAGAGTTTCAGCTGAGAATTCTGCTGACAATATTATGAAGATGCCTTTGTGTGTGACTCATTTTTCTTTAGTTGCTTTTGACATTATCTCTCTATATTGTATTTTTGACATTTTGATGACAATGTGTTTTAGTTTACGTCTGTTTGGGTTTCTATGTTTGCAACTCTGAGCTTCCTGAGTCTAGAGGCTTGCTTCATTCCTCAGGTTAAGGCAATTCTAAGCTATTAATCTTCAAATATAGTTTCTTCCCCCTTTTCTCTCTCTTCTCCTTCTGGGACCACTATGATATGAATATTTTCCCTTTTGTTATTATCCCTAACACTTGTATGCTGTCTTGATTCCTTTTCATTCATTTTTCTCTTTTCCTCTACCTTATCTGCTAGCTCATTGATTCTAACTGAGGTTTCATGTTTCCTACTCTTGAGTCCCTCTACTAAATTCTTTAGTTCAACTATTGTGTTATTTCTTTGGCACATGCTTAAGTTGCTTCATTTTGACTCTTTTTATTGTTCTCTTTTTCTTCCTCTATTTTTTTTATTGATTTTCATGAGTACATTTATCACTGTTGCCCCAAATTCATCCTCAGATAGTCTGCATATGTCTGTAGCCTTCAGATCTTCTGCTGTGGTTTTAATTGCATCCATCACTTCATGGATAGTTCTCTATACCTTTAGTCTATTTGGCACTCTGTTTTTATTTATATGGGTTAGATTTCCCTGAAATGATATTCTTTTGTAGGGTTTCCACTTATCAGTGCACAGGTCTTGCAGCTCAGGTGCAATAATGGTGGGATATTACAGGGGTTTCCCCTAATTGCCTTCTGGCTATGGTAGTGACCTGTGAAGATTTCCCTTCGGAAATCTGACTCTTTTTACCTGGGAACTGATCCTCCTGCCCTGTTCTGAGATTCCCTCCCTCAGTTAGTGAACTTGATCCTACTGGATGAGCTATCTGTTGTTGGACTGAATATGCAGAGGCCCAGGGTTTCCCAAGACTCTGCCCCTCCACCTTGGCACTTTTTGTCTCTGCATCTTGGAATCCCGAAACCATGATATAGCACTAAAACCATGCATATTTGCTTATCCTTTATGCTGTTAAATGCTGCTTCTATTTCTGTAATTCCTGGTTCTTGCTATTTCTCAGCACTTGTATTTGTAAAATAGGTGCCCCGTAGTTGTTCAGTGGAGAGGAAGAAAATCTGATGTCCTACCTCATCACCATCTTGGATTCTAATCCTAGTAATGTTTTTTTACAAGAAACTTTGGTTCATAGAAAAATAATGTCAAAACAAATTCTGTTGCTTTTCATAAAAATTCTAAGAGTTTGACTGCTAGATGAGTCAAGGGCACTATGTGTAAAATAATGGCATATTTCATCAAATATTCTGTCAGTATAGAGCTGATAACAATACAGATGTATGCAATAATGCAATTTCACAGCAGGAGTCTACTCTAAAATTTACCAGTAGAGGAACAAATGTCAAATAAAAGCTTGAACTTTTAAAGAAATTAATATTAAAACTTCCTTTTCTTGTTTTTCTTTGTATACCTTTTTCTATATTAGTAGAATATTTAGATATGCTTTATCGAGTTCAGTTAGGCATAGGTGATTATAATGGGGGTGAGCTTGGATATCCCAATGAGATGCAGAGTTCTTCTGGAAAGTATTCATGGGCACCCATGTGGTCAGAATCACATGGCACATTTATTAGCATTAGTAGCAGTGAGTTTAAGCAACCTGCATGCTGGGAAAACTACATTAATAAAAAAACATGCATGTTCGTGCTGCATGATGCACATCACTCTGTGTGTATGTAGGCAATATGAAGTCCTGTGTATACCTTTGGGGTCATCCTCATCCTTTCATGGATGTAACCAGGACCTAGAATTCTTGTGAGAGCTGTGAGAACTCCTAAGGTCAGTTGGAGTTCTCCCAAGAGCTGGTACAGATGTCTGGAGTAAAGGGCAGGAGTAAGTACTGGGTGTGTCTTCAGAACTGGCTTGGTTACAAATGAAGGATCTTTGTTCTAAACCAATCCTCACTGTAGCTGGGTGGGATCCACCAGCATGTCCTAGGATTGGTCATCCAAACTTATCTCCTACTTATATATCTGCACACCTATAGATTTTAAAGTGCACTGTGTCTTCATCACCCTCTCTCCACCAACCAAAAGGTCAAAAAATCCTTTTGGTGATAAAGGACAAAGGTTATCCCTACCTGTAACTGCTTTGGATATGGTCATACAGCTGATCTACATAGGGCCCAAACTGCTCTATTTTTAAGGTAACTATGAAGGAAAGATTGTGGGTGCCAAGAGGCAGGAAGATGGAATGCAGCATTTACAAAAACCAATGGGTACAGTCTTTGTTCTAAAGGTTCATAGTCTTACTGTAGTTCCAGTTTAATTGACTCTGATGAGAAGAAACAATTTTTTCCAACAGGTTAAAAGACAGAGTTTAAATATGAGAAAGATAAGTAATGGTCCTAAAAATGGGGTAATCCAGGAAAAATCTGTACAGAGACCCCCAAGGACATTGTCTGCCTTTCAGAAAAAATGCAGGGCAAAAAGTTTTTGTTGTTGTTTTGTTGGTTCTTTTTCAGCTTAAGAATTGCCAGAGTGGGTGAGGTTGAAAGTTTACTCTCAAGAATTTGAAAGGATGATTGGATTGATAGTTTTATAGTATATGTAGGCCTTAAGAGAGAAGACAATAGTTAAAATAGCAAAGAAAAGGAAACACATAAGAGCATTTCTTTCCATAGTGATGACAATAAAGATATAAGCACATTTTAGAAATAATTTCATAGTAAAAGGTGAAATTTATACCAAACAAAGGTAGAATAGAGATTTTCCTGGTGTGGGTGAGCTTTCAGAGGCAGAGGGCCAGGAAAATAATAAAATATATATGTATTATTTACATTTACTACATATATGTAACCAAAGGGATTCCTTTGAAGAGGAGTTAGGGGTTTTGTTTGATTTATAGGTATTCAGTTCTTCACCTGGAGCATAAAGTTTCATTCTGGATAAGTGTACAAAGTTCACAATGCCCTTATTTTATTGAAGTTGGTGAAAATGTTTTAAAACACATGGTTAAAGATGTGCATCTCATTGAGGTTTTGGTAATTCTATGAGACCATTTCCATTAATGAATTTTTTTTAATGTATATCTGTAATGACGTGGGTCACAGTTTCCAGGCCTTCAGAAATTTGAGATAGATTGAAGGCAAATTTAACTTCAGTTACAGTTCATTCAAACAGGGAAGCAGAGCATGTACTTGCTGTCCCAGCAGTCACTAATATTCATGAAGTTAGCAACTTTTAAATCATAAAAGGAATTAGAAATAAGATATGTAAGATTAAAGAAATAAAAGATAATTAATATTGTAACTTTTAAGCCAAGTTTCTTTCTGTTTTGCATTCAAAACTAAGTTAAGAATAAGGTGAAGTCACAGAGGGGAATAGAAGTTAAACAAATATCAAATTTGACCACTTAGTATTTTAAGTAGAGTGTAAAAGTCTAGTAGGGCAAAACTTCCAGACATTACTGTAATTCACACAGTAAAACTCTGAGTCTTACTTGTTATGTAATTTTGATTTTTATTTAGTTCTGAATTAGCAGCAAAAGTCACCAAATTATTTCAGAATGCAACAACTTGCAGAGACTGACCACAATATACACAGTGTGCTTAAGAAAGATAGACCAGTGCATAACACTTAACACACAAAAGAGTAGCTGTTTGCTATCAGAAGTCTTTTTTAGACAGGGCAAACAGCTGACTGAAGATATTACAAGATGAAAGAGGGCTATGGAAAAATACTGACTTCCTTCTATGGAATAATGGGAAGTTCAAATGGTGAACAAGACACTTCAAGATTACTTTTTATATTTAAGGCAATTCAAAATGCAAGGTATGTCTTTCAGAGTAATTTCGCTTTGCAAAGATAAGAGTGTAATAGGGGTTACCATTGTCATTTGAAGTCTATAAATTAAAGGTTTAGTGTGTCATTTAGATGAAAACTAGGCGGTGATTCTCCCAGGATAACAGTGTGTTTCAGGCAGAGGGCCACCTTTCATCTGAATTTAACATATACGTGAGTCGTTACATGAAACTTCTTTTGGTTCAAATACTTAAAAATTAAAGAACTCTTGGGATTTAGGCATTATTTACATTAAGAAATGACAGAAAACAGAATAGTAAACAAATAACTGAAGTAAACTAAGTGGAGTACTTTTCGTTTACATCCGTAACAATGTGAAGAAGAAGTTGGCTTAGAGTGCTAGGTGAGGACAAAGCAGCTCTTTCATTAACAAGAAAATTAAAATTTTTACCTCTAACAGCCAGAGTTATTTGATGCTCAATTATTAAAATAAAGAGTTGGGAGTCAGGTTGCCCCTTGGAACTTCATCATCGGATCCTCTTCTCTCAATACATGAGCTAGACTGTGAAATGGTAGTTCTTCTCACTCTGGAGACAAGAACACTCTTTTCTTGAACCTTTTCTTTTCATTAGGGCACGACACAGGTGGGTTTCTGGTTCAAGGACACTTTCTGCTCAAGTGACTGATTTTGTCACAATGAAAGTATGCAGCTTTTCTTTCTGGTTCATTGGTTGATGTCATAGCTTTCTTAGTTGATCCCCAGGTAAGCAGGCTGGAGATGTTGACAAAAGCAATTAAAAATTTGAGCCTTATTGTTCCTGACCCTTAAAGCCTTCTGCTCCTTTCTTATTCCTTCTGTCACATTTTGTCTATTGAGGAACTTTAAAGGCACTAAGGATTAAAATAATAAGAAGATTTGATAAGAAAGGCAAAGGCATTCCTATAAGGAGAAAATGTAAAAAGAGAGAGTCAAGTTAATATTATTCCTTAAACAGAATAGGAACAGAGGGCAGGGCTGCAGTGTAGCTGCAGAGAAGCAATGGGTTCCTACAAGCCTGCAGGGTCCTACAGAGAGGTGGGAGTAGTAACTTTTGGGAGTAGGGGTGTGTCTCCACTTCCCAGGTCATTAGTTTCCTGAACCCATATGACTTACAATGAAGGCCAGTTATGATAAACTTGTTAAAGTCCTTTCCGCAATTCACTCGGATCATGAAATATCAGTAAACAATAGTTTCTGTAAACAGAAAGACTTTTTAAATTACCAAAAAGATTTGGTTATAACACAAAGATAAAGTTTGCTTGATTTTGCAGTGTATAACAGTGAATGGAGAAGCAAGTAATCACATTAGATCTTTTAGGAATTTTATATAAATTTTATAATATACACATCAATTATTAGACTTCCAAATAAACACATGCTAAAAGAGTTGAGCATTGATTTTTGACACTGCCTCTCAAAAGATTTCATCATACCAAATGAGCCTAATTTGTTTAATATCTTTTTTCCACAAAGATAAAATAACTTCTTTACATGGGATATCCTAGGAGAGCTGTAAGAATTTCTATTTTTTTTTAAAAAAAAAACTTTTAATTCAGGATTTTATTTTTAGAGAGTTTTGGAAAGACAAGACTTAAAAAAATAGTGCAATAATCATAGGTCCTTTCCAAAATGATGCCTCTATACTGTAACAAGAAGGTGCGTCATTTTAGATTATATTGGTTTCCTTCACTCTAGTGGTGAATGAAGACTTGTTAACAGTTTTTTTTTCTAGCTTGATGTGAAGAGAAGAAAGTAAAATTAAAGATTATTTCATTCAGGACTGATATTTGTTAGTATTTTAAATTGGGGGGGGGTGCAGTAGTTTCTCAGGGCTGTTATGACAAAGTACCACAAATGGAATATTTTTAAACAATAAAACTTTGCTGTCTCACAGTGTTAAGGTTAGAAACTGGAAATGAAGATGTTGGCAAGGCCGTGGCCACTCTGCAGCCACTGGAAGCGTGTCCCTTGATTGTTCTGAGTCTAATAGCCCTGGGTATTCCTTAGCAGATGGCGGCATCATTCCCACCTCAGCCCCTATTTTCACAGGACCATTTTCCTGTGATTCTCTTCTCTTCTTACAAGGACAGTAGTCAAGTTTGCTTAAGGGTCCACCTGCTCCTGTCTGACTCCATTGTCACTTAACTGATTCCATCTGCAGTGACCCTATTCCCAAATAAGTTCACATTCTGAGATATTAGGGCTTAGGACTTTAACATATCTTTGAGAGAAAGTAATTCAACCCATAACAGAGAGCCAAACTTTAACACATTTATTACTATTATGAATTCAGAACTGAGAAATAAATCAATAGAGAAATTGAATGGTGAGTAAAATATCACTTTTATTGATAAAGTAAATTTCAGAAAGTGATAATAGATAAAGGCAGATGAGCTTCCTAATCCTTGACACTAAAATTGCACTTACCTATTGACTGAAGACAGCATGGGGCTGCCACAGATCTCTTTCATGATTGCTTGTCCCTGAAGAATGTCTAGGATGGAGGAACTCAGAAAATGTGTCCTTCCTGAACTTAGTCTTGTTACCTCCCATCCATAAAAGAAACATCAAGCACAGGAAATACATTTTCCCACAACAACTGTGTATGTTATCAAGACATTTTCATTATTATTAATAGCATAAGTAAGACACAGAACATTTCTCCTAGAAAGTGATTTTAAAGAATTTTCTTTAATATTCTCATTATAAATATGTATATAGTTTGTTCTGCTGTCTAGAAGAAAACTGTGAACTTTCAGTTTAAGATAAAACTGCCTACAATATTTTGTGTAAAATGAAAGGTATTCCAATCCCACGTCATTAAATCTAAATATCACCCTCCCACTCTCTCTATATATCATTATTTATTATTATAACAATTGACGAAATTGCAGTTATATGTGTTAGGTGCTAGTGTTATACTGATAACATTTTTTTCCTGATTTTAATCATTGCATATCTTTGTTCTTACAAATTGAATACTGGTATTTAGAGGTTAAACAGTATGATATCTGTTACATGCTCTCAAATAGTTCAGAAAAAGCAGATAGATAAATTAGGTAGATGATAAATAGATAGATAGATGGATGATAGGTAGATGATAGGCAGGTAGATAATACATATATAATGATGATGATGATGGATGGATGGATGGATGAATGGATGGCCAGATGGACAGATGGATAGATGTGTGGATTATAGGTAGGTAGGTAGGCAGGTAAGTAGGTAGATGAGAGGTAGTTAGATAGTAAGATAAGTAGGTGATGATAAATGATAATAATAATAATGATGACCGATATAATAATAATGATGACAGATATAAAGTAAACAGAACCAAGTATGAACCATTGGTCAATAATGTAGGGGGGTTATTTATGATTATTCTTATATGATTCATATATGATTCTTATAACTTTTCACTGTTGAAATCATATCAAAATATAATATATCCCCAAAATAAATGTTTGAAACTTCATTCTCATAGTATTGGTAGTTTATATTCTTTGAAAGTGAAAATTCTTTTTCATAGCATTTTATATATATTTCTATCTCTTGGATACTTAGTTCAAATAAACCCTATTGTTTAATTCTCTAAGAAACCTGGGAACTCTCTTGTCCATGTTTAAATTTTCATTTGATACTATGATGGCTATGAAATCTATGATTTTTATGCTTCAAATTGTTGCAACTCACAAAGCAGCAAAAATTAATTGAAAATTGTTCAAAATTAGAAGACTGGACTAACAGTCTGAAAGTATGAGTTTTGTTCTTATATTTTAACTTTAACTAATGTAAATTGGACCATCCTCGTATGAACACTATCATTCTTGCTATTCATGAACTATTTTTAATTATAATTATTATTGCATTCATTGTTTTAATATAGAAAAGAGAATAAGATTCCTCCAAAAAGGAATTATGATATAGACACACTTAGGAAAATTTTCAGCTATAAGAACAATAGAAAGAGTACTGTCCTTAATATTCCACCCATTAACTAACCTTCACAGAAAATTTTATGCATAGTAAACTTCAGAAAATAATGAGGGAAACAACTCATTCTTTGAAATAATAATTTCTATTTTTATCCCTAGTTCAAATGTGGAAAATTCAAAGCAGCAATATTATTAGCTCAATATTATTAATTAAAACATCCTGTATCTATGAGTTACATTTTCTATGAATTATTCTTGCAGAGACCAAAAAAGCAATTCATAAAGAAAGTATATTTTCAGGAATGTGGTGATGCTATTTAAAAAGAAAGAGTAAACATTTTGACATGAAATATTTTTCAAAATATATAGATTATATTATTTTAAGCCGTATAGTTATGCCTCTGAATATGAATACAATCTCTTGAATATGAAATTGGTTAATTCATGATGAATTATACATAAGTAAAAATATGATTTGGTATTACTATTCTCTAAACATCATTTGCTGATACTGAGGGTACCTGTTTTCTTTAATCTTGTAAATTCAAGTCTATTAGTATAATAGCAATGTAAAATCTTGTCTATTACATAAATTCTAACTTAAGAAATCAACAGATTCTAGGTGTATTATACTCTGGTGATTAACAACATTGTTGTCTATGATCATTAAAGTAAGGTAGATTAGGCATACCCTGGTGAATTAGGGTTTGGGTGCAGTTCACACACATCCCAAGGTCCTAGGTTTGCATCCTGGGATGGGTGGGAACAATCAAAATGAACAATTAAATAAAAAAAAATAATAAAATGCTCTTCCTTCTCTCTCTTCCTTCCCACCTGCCTACTTGCCTTCATTCCTGCCTGTACCTTTCCATTAAAATAGACTCCAATCGAAATCTACCATAAAAGAGTTACCCATATTGTACAGTAGACTCTTATATACTGAAGAATTAGTTTCTCTAAATTATGAAAAAATTGAAGTTTTTTTTTTCTAGCATTTCTGACAAATATTTGGGTTATGGGGTGAATAAGAACTTGAAAACTATTCTGTTTTCTAAGTTCTGTCTCTAAGCACTTGTGTTTGAAGAATACATTCCAAATTTTTAAGTACTCAAGATGATGAATAATTGTTAGTTGCCTTTCTAGTCTCTGATTGGATTACAGCGATTTTGTCAATGTAAAGAAATACCACTTCTTTTACTAAAATAGTCCTTGGTAAGGCATTATTGTCTTTGCATTTCTTCATTGAGAGTAAGGTACGTGTTTTCAGCAAGTTATGATCAAATCAGGCTGACTTCTTTTCAGTACTGTGGCTTTTGTGATTAAAAGCAAATGTTGGAAAGATGGATGACTGAATCCAAAATCCTGGCTGAGCTCAAAGTACTGTCTGTTAACCTATCCTATATATGGAATAAACTTATTACTTTAATCCAAACTAACCATGCTTTCAATAAAAAGCATGTGGAGAATAATGATGGCCTAAGGAAGAATCCTCCTGTGTAAGATGCCTGCTCAAGCAGAATTTTCTTGCGATATCGATGTATTCAGTTGCATATTTATTCCAGTCATTTCACTTCAGTTCTGTGGTTGCAGGTCTGATTCATGCCCCTGCCATCTCTTCCTGAGACTAGTGTAATGCACTAATTGAAGTCAGGAATGAAGGCAGGCAGGCAGCAGCAGGAAAAGAGAAGAGGAAGAAGCACTTTATTTTATTTTTTAATTTAGTTTATCTTGGTTGCCCTCAGGGGCCCTGGTCTTGAATCAGGGGTCTTGGGATATATGCGGACTACACGTTGGTGGACTAAAATGCTAGGCCATCAGGGTGTGCACCTCCATCTTCTTTTATTTACTTATATTGGATATTTAGTAGTAACAGAGTCATTGTTTAACAGTATTCTATTTTCTTGCCCAAAACTCTTTTGTGAATTTCAATTACAGGAGAAGTCAAACCTGTGTGATTTAGGTACAAATTCTTTCTTTAGCCTTGGTCTCTCTGACTCTTTTTCATTCCATTGATATTCTATCATGGTTTCTGCTTCCAAACTTCTGCATTCCTGGTCACCTCTGATTCCTCCAGCTCCCTGCAAGGCATTCTTTCGAATGTTCATATCATGTCTATACTCCAGATGACCCTTCCCTTAATTAAATATACCCCTGCATTGTCTTCAACATATTTATCCATCTGAATCATTAGCTTGTTAATTTCCCTAATGAAAACATAAGCTTTATGAGTATAAGGATATTGGACCCTAAGAAGATGCCTGGTTAAAAGTAGAATTCAATATAGCTTCATTTAAGAATGAGTCTTAATAAATCATATTATTTTAATTCTGACAAGAATCTGTAATTGGTGAAACCCTGTTTCACAGAAAGTATCTCTTGGCTATATATTAACAAATAACTTTTTTTTAAACTAAAATGGAAGTCATCAGCTTTTTAATGTTTATATATCTGCATTCCTTTTAAAATGGGAAATACATAGGCAAAATCCTGTTTTGTGTGTTTAGGAAAATATCAAAATGTTTGATTTGTGTTGAAATCCAACTACAATGGAAATGTTTTTGCACTTGTGTTATGAAGTTTGTAAGAATTGTTTACCTTTAAGCATCCACATAGCATAGATTCAGATCATTGTTGAATTTGCAAACAAGGCTTAATTGAGAGGAGATGGCAAAAGTCTGTCTTGTTCACTGAAGTGCAATTATATTTATCCATCCTAGCAATTAAAACATAGAACAGGCAGCCCACACAGATCTTACTCCTAGAAATAACATGAGTCAGATTCTAATCATGCCCTGATTATATGTTCTCCACTGTGATCACAGGTTTAGACACAAATGAAAACTATGCACACACCTACTTCTGGTCACTTGACCATTGCACAGTCAAAAGAATTTATGCACTAGGTTCAACTGCAGGAAAGGAGGCCAGCTAAGTCCCTATCTATATTCCCAACACGAGTCATAGAACCTGGCGACGAATGGAAAACAAACATGAACAGATCACATAGTTGAGACTTGACCAGCCTAACTTATTATTAGTCATCAATGAATTAAACAAATGTTACTCTAAGATTTTATTTCCAAACAGTTATTTTTCTACCAGAAAATATGTCCTTGGTTCTAATGCTAGCTGCCTAGGAAAACCATTAAAAAGCAAATTTTGCATGACTTATTGATGTTAATCAAATGCTGCTAGACAACATGGGTACAATAGTGGTGGTGGTGGTGGTGGTGAGGTAGATAGAATAGGACCCTGCATTCATGGAATATATAATTGTCAAGGGACACAAAGTGTGATCAATCCTCCAAGTACATAAATATGAACTCTGATAAGTACATTTAATTGATTTATTTAAGTAAGCTTTGAGAGTCTGTGGCAAGCACAAATAATTTAGCCTGAGGGGTCAAAGAAAGCTTTGACAAGAAGGTGAAATTTGAGTTGAATTTGAAAAATGATTGTGAATTATATAAAATAAGGATTTGGGGAGAGTTGTATTTATGGGGAGAGAAGAAAGTAAACACAGAACAGCGCTGGGAGGGAGAATGAATATTAAAAGGACTGAAAATACCAGTGTGACTAGAAATGAAGCAATGAAGTAAAGACACTAGTACAAGATGAGACTGGAGAGTTAGACAGGAGATGGACTTGGGGGAAGAAGTATCATATATGTATGATTAAGGGGACATGGATATATTTTCAGTCTAGGTAACATGTTCCTGCCACATGTAGAGAATGGAACCTAGACAAATAAATGCAAGGCTTCTTACGGGAGACTTGGAACCTCTCTCAGGCAATGACAGAGAGAGAGAAATGTAACTAATTAATGATATCTGATCTCTTGATACTACTGTTCCCTGCTATACAGAACTGAGTGGTCTTATAATAATCTAACAGAAACTTATTTTGAAACATATGCTTGACATATACACAGAGGAACAGAGTTTGTCATGATTGCAGAGTCACTGAAATAGACTCGTTCAATGATGTATCAGAAAATGCAAGCAAATATCAAAATCTTAGTGTTTTGTAATAAAATGATTTTAATCCCAAATAAAAAATTGAAAGAATTTTCCTCTTGTTACATAAACTGAAATTTAATGACTATGCATTTCGATATATTTAATTTATAGAAGTATTAAAGTCAAGCATTAGATTTTCTATGACCCTTGAGGTACCCTGTGACTTGATTACTTAAAATGTGGCCCAGGGGCCAGCAGCATCAATATATATTAAAGTAATAGAAATTCAGAACCTGGGACTCTCAGGCTTTACCCAGATCTACTTAATTAGAATCTATATTTTAACAAGATCTCCACGTGATTTGTTTGCACATTAAAGTTTGAGGATTACTTTAGAACTTTGTTCACCTCCAGTAAAGCAAGAGCTGCTTGAATAATTGAGCTCAATTGTATAATGTGTTTGTATAATTTTATTAAATGTTAATACTCTGGTCCTCCAATATGGAGCTTTTAACACTGAGTTGTAAAAGTCAAATTGGAAGAGTATGACAAACCAACATTTTAAAAATATGTCTATCCTTACATTATTTTTTTCTCTTTTCCTTTCAGTAAGCACTCTATTCATCCTTTGTTTAAAATGCACATTGTGGCATACACAAACATAATTTAATGTCTTCCTAGAAGATGGATAATGTTATTTTTTGAATCATTCATTAAACTCTATTTACGATAGAAATGAAAAACATCAGAAATATGATGAGAGTTCTAGTATGAGAGGACTCTTTTCCATTCATCTGAGAGATAGATGACTGTTTTGTGAAGGAAATGTTAATGGTCTTTCCAACTTGGCAAAGGAATTCCCAGATTACATGCATAAAGAATTCAGATATTTCACATTAACATTATATACAAATGAAAAATGATTATGTTAAACACCTAAAATTAATGTATGTCAATTTATGTCAACTTAAAAATAAAAAGAGTATTTAACATCAGAATGAATTTGGGTTTGTTATTTTTGTCCTTGTATGAGTGTTCCATTTGTGGTGGTAAAAAATTATTGCAAATGTTATGACTTAAAACAACACAGATTTATTCTTTTGAGGTTCTATAAATCAAAAATCCAACACAGGTCTCAGGAGACTAAAGTCAAGCAGTCAGGAGGGGTAAGTGTCTTTCTGTACACTCAAGGGGAGAATAATTTTATTTTTTATCCATCTTTAGATGGCTAGAATTTCCTGGTTGTGACCTCTTCTTTTTTCAAAGCCAGCAATGGACCATGGAGTTACTTCTCACATAGGATGTCTTGACTTTACAGACCTTTGTGATTACATTAGTTCCATCTGTGTAGTTAGGATAAATCCTTGTTTTAAAGGCAGCTGAGCAGCAACCTTCATTTCATCTGCAACCTTAATTCCCCTTTGCCATGTAATATAATATCTTCACGGACTCTAAGGATTAGGATATGGACAGGTTGGCAGCACTAGTGTTTCTGCCAACTAGCTTTGTAGAGACGGGTAGGTGCCATGGCATGAGGAGAAAAGAAGTTCCAGGGAGAGAGTAATGAAGTGAATGTCCCTACAAAGGGTGACTGGTTGTGTTCTCATGAGAAGGGAGTTTCCCTATAGCAAGGAATGATTGTCAGTGAAACTTTAAGCTGGTTTAATCATGGTTTTTAAAACCCACACTGCAATAATACTGTTATGCACATTTCTGCATTTTTCCATGAAGCCCACACATTTAAGGAAATATCTGTTACTTAGGGTGACTCTGTGGCATGAAGGGTGAGTGAAGTCATGTTCACAGAGCCTGGAGTAAATCCACAATCAAAGAGAACATTAACTGCAGGATGAAGGTGACTAGAAGGGACAGTGAGTCAAGCCAAGAGCAGAAGTTCTTAGCAAGGGAAGACAGGGAGAGCAAACCAAAACCAGATCCTGCCACTCGGTGTTCAGAGGAAATATGTCTATAACAATTCATTTCATTTAAGCAGAAATTATCATTAATTTAAAAAATGCCACTGAAGTCGCTCATGTGGATTAGTCTCTGAAACAGAAAGGCAAGTAAGATATGCTTCTGCTTTCAGAGGACTTGCGGTCCAAAGGAGAAGTATGATAAGTAAATGACTGCTGTAGGATAAAGCATGTACTGGACAGTGAAAAAGGAACATCTGAGAAGAACTTCTCAAAGTAGCTTGCAGACAGAAAGAGAGAAATGCACGGCTGTATGGCTAGGAGGACCTCTGAACACAGGGCCAGCAGATGGGTCTGTCACAACCAGCAATTGACAATGCAAACAAATGCTCAACCCTGATTACTTTAAGTTTCTATTTGCCATCCATGAATTTTCCTCACTTCTATCACAAAGGTTTTCTCTTATGAAAAGAATCCTATCCAATGTCATCTTTTCTTGCCATTTAAGGGTTTCTCTGCCACACCCTTTATCCTTTTTCTCATGTAGATTTTAATCTTTTTCTGTCTTCTGGATCCTTTCTGCTTTTCTGCTTTTAAACAAGCTCACATATGCCTGCCATATTTTATAATTTTCGTAAATGTCACTTCCCCACATTTCCGTTCAGCTACTACCTCCTGTCTTGCCTTCCCACCTCTCTCTGCTGGATTTTTCTATTGTCTAGCCTTCTGTTTACTTGTAGTCTTAAACTATCTGGGTTTCAAATACTCCCTGAAAAGCTAGTAACTAAAACGGATTTCCACCAAAGATAGCAAAATTTGTTGAAATTAAACGACATTTTTCTGACTTTCATTTTCTAAACTGTCTAACACACTTGTTAATGTTCAAAACTACCTTGTGGGAACTCTCTTGCCCTCTTCTCAGGGATGACGAGATTATGATCTCCCACTATCTTGGCCAAGATCTCATCTCTTTTTAATTATTCAATAAAATCCATTCATTGTTGATAAATACTTCAAGTTTCTTAGAGTTCATTGGAATAGAATTCAATCTATACAAGCTTGCTTCAAATATACAAGTATTACTTCAGAGAGCTGACACTGTAACTAGAAAAAGAATGAGGTCTACAAAGATGACGAAGTGCTTCCTTATGAGGAATTGAGTATGAAGAGTGTGGTAGCCTATACTTGTCCACAGCCACATTTTTGCCCAGACAGAAATGTCTGCTGTTCTCTGAAAGCAAATATTTCAACTTGATTAGAAAATTTCTGCTGCTGAGTCTAGGAACCGGACAGTTCAGAGACGTGTTAAGAGTAGAGTAACAGTGCTGTGAAAATCACTTTGAAGTACTTAATGAATGACACAGAAGTTATCAAAAGTAGCAACTTAACATTTAAATATAACTGCTATTTTACAAATTTTTTTTTTTTTAGTTAGGGGAAATTTTTAAGAAGAAATAAATTTAAAGCATTTACATCAAGTAAACATCTATATCTATCACCTCTCAAATGATTTACATTGATTTTTTTTTGAATAGAAAACACCTTTTTAAAAAGCCAGGAGTATTTTTCTTCTCATGTGAGAAATATTTTGCTACTTGCAAGAATTTACTATAGTCTTCTGCCCACAAAAAGAGTGGTTTTGAAATAATAAAAATAAAATGTTTATACAGAGCCAGCTAAATAAAAAAATCTGCAGATTTAATAGATAGCCGTATTTTGCCATGTATAATGCACATTTGTTGCCCAAATTTGTGAGCGAAAAATAAGAATGCTCATTACACATGTGTAGTACTAATTCTGTATCTATATAAATGCTTTTAATTCTTTTTTTATGCTTATGAGTTAAAAGTGTAACTATAGAAATCAATTACAATATCCATATGCAAAATAGTACAATCAATTTTTTTGAACCGAGGACAAACTTGTAGCAAAAGCAATTTTGGCTAACAATTCAATGAAATGAAATGAAAAGTGGTTTATTGCTGTCCACAGAGTAAGTAATTTTGACTTGATAAGATAGGTGATGCCAACTTCATGATCATAGGGTGAACAGAAAGACATCCCTCCATACACTTTAGGCAGGAGCTAGTAACCTAGCTGATATCTTTACAAAAATATGGACACTGCAAGCTTTAAGCCAACAGTTATTCAATGATAAAGAGCATAACAACAGAGCTGCTGAGAGACACTGGACCTCCTCCCACAGAGAATGTCATCAGAGTGTGGAGGCAGCAGGAAGAAAATTTTCTTGTTCTTGAGTTTTGTAGTTATTTGTTACATAAATTTATTTTACCATAATATGTTAATAAATAAATGTAAAATCCCTTTGTAATACAAAAAAATAAGTACCTAAGTATAAGCAAATAAAAATTTGAATAAAAAATTTAGAGTGAAAGCTTTTTTTCCTAAACGTTTGGGCCCAAAATGAGATAAGTGGTCAGGCCCACTGTAATTCCGGAGTGCCTTACATAGGGATTATAGTGTAAATGGATGGCGCCTGAGGCTTGGGAAATTCAGCAGTTGTAGTGCTATGGATGTCATAGAGTTATTCCGCATATGCTATAGTAACTTAATTGTGTAGACAGATCCTTGCAGGTGGTGACAGAATAGTTGGATGGTATACTAGAGTTAACATTTTTGACACATTCTACAGAAATGTAGCAATCAAACTCTAGAAGACACTTTGTCTAATTGATGTATTTTCCAAGATGTATTGGTAAGTTGCTATTATAAATATCTTCATTTTTTATTGTTTCAGATAAACTCAATCAATACTCATTAAAGCACTGACTTTTTTAAAGTTGATAATTATATCTTGACATATATTGTGAATTTATGTCTGTTTCAAATCTAAGACTTATCTTTGATGACCTTTGAAGTCAAATTTTCAATGAGTACTAGATTCTTGAGTTAACTTATGATATGAAAAATTGAATAATCAACATTATCCTTGAGTAACCCTTAAATTGCCAGTAAAATATAGTTCATCGTGTTTCTAAACTACATTAGAATATAATCTACCATATCTAGAGTGCAATATAATCAATTTTGCTTTAGACTTGAAGGATATTTTTGTTCTTTAAGGAACAAATAAAGGAGTTTGCTTAAGCATAGGAACACATTATAAAAAAATGTATAAATTTAAACATTAAGATAACAATTCAATGGGGGAGAAGTTTACACCATGATAAGCTCATGACAACAATGAATATAATCAGTCAAACATTTTTTTCTTTTTTGTCTGTCACACACACACACAGAACTAGGACTGAAAAAACAAAATAACAGAGATTAAGCAGCTGAACACAAAAAAATATTTTCTCACAATTCTGGAAGTTAGAAGCTCAAGATCAAGGTGTCAGCAAGGTTTGTTTCTTCTGAGTCCTTTATCCTTGCCTTGTGTGTGATGCTTTATTCTTTCTATACATGGTCTTTCCTCTTTCTATATGTCCTAATTTCCTCTTATTGTAAGGACGTCAGTCATATTAGATTAGAGACCACCCTAATGATCTCATTTAACCTTAATTAGCTCTTTAAAGATGCTATCTTCAAATATAGTTACACGCTGAGATACTGAAATTATGACTTTAATGTGAATTTTGAAGAGACACGTTAGACATAACACATGAGAAGTTAATTATATTGTGTTTTAAGATGCTTCCTATGATATGTTTGCTGAAGCGCTAAAAGATCTGTTAGATGTAGAAGTATCCAACAGTACATTTTTGTAATCAGTACTAAAAGACCACCACCGTTTGTTTGTTACATATATGTGACAAACTGTTAATCAGGTGACTTAATAAGTCAGTAAGAGTAAAGATAGCTTGTACAACCATTTATTGATATGCAAAAGCCTTAAAGAAGAATAGGTTAGGGGGGAAAAGCAAGAATTTTACACAGATTGTTACTAGATCTGACAGATATTACCTAGATAATTATATACTTATGCAACTAAATAGATATCTAAATTATTTTTTTGCTGGTTAGATTTCACTTTTAATATGCCATGAAAATCTTGATATTTTGTTTTTCCATATGTTCCCAGGTCATTTCCCAGTCATTCTAAAGATTATTCCCATCTTCTTGAGAGAATAAAAGATGCTGGATATAGTTCCCTCCTCCTTTTGAAAGTATTATGATGTTAATGATTTTATTAGTCATACATTCTCACCTAATGAAGGAAAAATGTTTGTAAGTTTCAGAAACCTAGTTTCAGAAACCTAAACATTTTTGTTGGTTTTTATCCAATCATCATTTTGTAATTTAAAAGTCAAAGGTAACAGTTTGACCGAACAGCTTGCTGGTAAAATCATTTCTGCTGAGGAAAGATTAGGGAGACAGAGTATAACTGCAGTAACTACTCATTTAACGTTGTCAACATATTTTTAGAAATTATCACTTTAAGTGAAAAAATTTAACAAAGGCAGATCTTGAATAATGTCCTTTCATTCACAGTTTTCCTAGAATTCCTTTTATATCACTGAAGAAATTGTGTTTGTCATTTCCTTAAAAAGTAGACATTGTTCAAATGAACACATCAAAATCAATGCCACATTTTTTCATACCCAAAACAAACAATGAGATACCACTACAATATTTTAGAATGTTGAAAATCCAGACGTGATCTGGTGTTTTAGTGACTTAGTTCACCACAGTGTAGCCCATTTACATTCCAAGGTCCTTGGTTCAAGACCCAGAGCCAGAGAAACAACTAAGCTAAAACAACCAAATAAAGTAAAGTGCTTCTTCCTCCTCTCTCTTCCTGCCTGCCTGCTTGCTCGCTTTTATTCCTACCTGCACCTTTCACACACACAAAAAAAGAATGAAAATCTCTGACAAGAGCAATGATGGCTAAGATGTTTAAAAACATGAACTCTCATTCACTGACAGTAGGAATATGCAAATTGCGTAGTCACTTTGGAAGACACTGTGGAGATTCCTTACACAACTAAACATGCTTTTACCATGCGATCCAGCAATCTCAATCTTCGATATTAGCCAAAGGGATTGAAAACTTATGTCCCTATAAAATCCTTCACATGAATGTTTATAGAAACTGAAGTCATAAATGTCAAATGTTGAAAACAATCCAGATACCCTTCAGTAGGTGACTGAATAAACTTTCATGCATTTAGACAACAGAATATTATTCAGCAATAAAAATAAATGAATTACACTGGCTATCAGGGAAACACAAATTAAAACAATAACTTACACCTGAAAGGTTGACTATTATCCAAAAGTCTGGGAACAACAAATGCTGGCGAGGATATGGAGAAAAGGGAACACTTTTGCACTGCTGGTGAGAGTTAAAATTGGTGCAACCCCTATGGAAAGCAGTTTGGAGATTCCCCAAAAAACTGAAGATGTAAATCCCATAGGATTCCATCACTCCATTTCTGGGCATCTACCCAAAAGATATGAAAGCACCCTTCCACAGAGATGTATGCATTCCCATGTTTATTGCAACCCTATTCACAATAGCTAAGAACCGGAAATTACCTAAGTGCCCAATATCAGATGAGTGGATAAAAAAGATGTGGTACATATACACAATGGAATACCACACAGCCCTTAGGAGAGGGGAAACCATGTCATTTGAATCGACATGAATGGAACTAGAGGGGATTATGCTAAGTGAAACAAGTCAAAAGAAGAAAGATAGATACTAGATGACCTCACTCATAGGTGGCATGTGAATAGAAAAAACAAAGGAACAGTTGAAACATAACCAACCTTGAAAGATTTGCAACACAACTGAGGTTACCAAAAGGGAATGGGGCGGGCGAGGGCAAATGATTGTGGAGCCCACTGGACAATGCGGAAGAATACTTGGTGATTTGGTAGAGGGCATGGTGTGTTGAAATATATGTAAGAAACGGGGAACCTACACATAGGAACTTATCTTAATGTGTAGAGTAATTAGTACAACAAAAAATAATTGAGTTATTCAGCCTCAAAATACATAGAGAATCTCAAAACATATTATAAATGAAGAAATCAACTTGAAAAGTCTTTATAATTCCAACTATATCCCATTCTGGGAACAGAGAGAGAAAATAATTGCAAGGGGAATTCTGAGCCCATGAGAGGTAATGAGAGACAGTACACAATAGGAGGAGTTGTCCTGTGGGCTACAGATAATCCACCAGGTTTAAATATAGGAGGGACTACAATATCTGGTTAGGGGTAAAGGTTGGAAAATTGGTGCTTTCCTCCATGAAAAAAAGAAGCAAGGCCGATAAGGTTAAGAGAGATGTTGGAGGTTGTTGTACAGAATGTGTTAAATTGTTGTGAGAGAATGGGAGATTGAACCGATTCAGAGAAATCTCATAAACTCTCTTATGTAAGTCAAATACCTATCTAGAGGCCTGCCAGACTGAGAAAATACTCTGGGACTGTCGCACTTTCATTCCATGGGAAGAAGTGAGCATCCCAACTGGTTTCCAGTGTTCTTGAACTGAATCTAAAAGTACTAAACTCTGAAATATACATCTTCGTTGTTCTATAAAATTTCAGGGTTGTATTTACGTCAACTAAGAATACAGGTCTACTTACATTTGTTTCTATTTAAGCCTGTCCACAGAGCAATTCAAGAAACCACCAAGGTGACGAAGTCCTACAGAGGCACTCTGATTCTCAAGATTGGCTGATTGAAACCTCAATGTTACACAACGTTCCCATCCCTGACCAACAACTAACTTGGAATATGAGACAAGATATCAAAATTTCATAGAACCATTTAAATGAAGAAATCCTTCATTATAATATCAACATTATTAACATTTAAATTTGGATAATGTTGATGACTTGTTACTTCTATCAGTTACTACTTCATACTAACGAAACACAGAAGTCAAACTTTTATTTGCAATGTCAGACAGGAAAAATGACTTTTTCCTTCGCCATCCTAGGTTCTTGGCTAAATCTCTGTAACAAAAGACATTAACAAGAGAAAATTAAGCAAAATTATTTGGTATAATTTTGTGTAGCTTGGGAGAATTTCTAAGGAAGTGAAGACACAAGCCAGAGTACTTTTGTGCTAGGTTTACAGAAGAGTGACAACTCTTGGGAAAATGTGATAGAGCAAAAAGGAAATGAGTGAGTAATAGGGGAAAGTTAGTAAGATCTATTCCTTCCTATTTAGCGATAAGAATACTCTTGACTTCTAGGTACAGGGAGGAAACTCTCATATTATGGTTTATAATCTGTGTCAGGGGAGAAAGGTAGAAAGTCCTTTAGCACTTGTTTCTCACATCCCTTCAAGTTAAAAATATTCCATATGCCAAGATGCTATATTCGGGCATAGAACATTCTAAATGCTATCATTATGTACTTTCCCTTTATGCCAAAGAAGGTTTAATAATCAAAATAACCCTGAGGTTTGACTCTAAATGTGATTTTTTGTAATATTTTAAGAACTTGAACAAATAGTCCCATGAATATAAAGTGAAATGCTGAACTGGATCAATATCTTAATAATTCAGTACCATAGGTTATTTAAGGGAAATGTTAATACTCAAAATATACTGACAGAACAAAATAAGAACAAATAGATCTCTTGATGAATGGGAGTATACATAGTTTAACCTCTCAGGAAGGAAGATTGCATGAAATAATGGTGCTTAAAATAATATTTATTAATTGAGAAGTCATTGTTTTATTGCTAAATAACTAGAACCAATTTTCATTGTGTCAATAATAAAAATTTCCAAAAACTTAAAACATTAGGCTCTAACTGCTATTAAATACTGGTGACATTGTAAAGATTATTTTTGTTTTAAAATATGTTCAAATATACATATAAATATTATGTTTAAAATACTTAAATAAAAAGCTATTTATTTCCAAAGCAATATTTTAAATCTTGAATTTAACTACTACACATGCTGCAATTTAAAAAATACCCAATTAGAAATAATTTACTTAGTCATCTATTTTCAGCTTGACATATAAAGAACTCGGAAGTTGTTGCTGCTGTCTTTTTAAAACAAGAAAAAACTGGAAAAATGGAAAATTAGTTATATCAAGTTGGCACAAGGTACAGATGTGTCCTGGAGTACAGAATTAGTTCAAGAAAGAATTCAGGAAGACACTCAGTGACAGCACACAGCAAGTTTACTAGAAGCACAGAGACAGAGAAATCTCTGTGGGTGGTAAAGCTGCAAATGTTATAAACTGAGGTATTATATACCAAGGGAATGAGAGTTCAAGGAATGGGATTGTTTCGGATTGATAAGGAAATGTCTTTTCTGCAAGCTCATCCCCAGCTTGCCTGAGACCTGGGTGGTCTAGCCCAACTGGATGGTAGTCTATTTGGATGGTACTGGCTTATCTGGGTGGTACTCACTTATTTTCATGATGTCTGGAGTTTGCTAATCTCCTTCTGACACATACATCTGTAATCCTGCTTCCTTGTTGTCAAAGTCTCCTGTTTTCCCCATACTGTGCCTCAATATTAATAACTTTCCTTGGACCCATCAGAAAATTGAGATAATAGGGACAATTGTGACCCAGAAATCTGAAGAGAGTGATTCACCTAGAAAGATTATGGCTAGAGCCATAAATTGGTAGGACCACTGAAAGAATGATTTTAGTGAATGACTAGAAGCTGAACGTGGATTCGGTTAAGAATGAGAAACTCCTGGAATTACAGTGTTAGGGGGTGTTCACATTTTCATGGGCTTTGATTCTAGTTGCTCCACTAAATGTTTACTGTGAAAATCCAAGAAAGATCTCAGTGACTCTGAAAGGGTGTGAGGAAGACTAATCACTGAGAAATAAACCGACAGTTTTAATATAATTTATATGGATACTCTTCTGGAGAAAAGACTTTCACAGAAAATTATCCCACCTGGTGGAAGAGAATTCTTCCCATTCCACCCTTCTCTAGGCTTTCCATTTTACCTAAAGTGAGGACAAAAGCACAACAAAACTATCATCATCAGGGATCAGGGATTCAAGGAAATATGTCTCAAAGACTGAAGTCAGGCATAATAGTAGATACCACTGGAGACTTGTGAAGGTCATAGCCCAAGGACTAATACTCACTAAAACACTAAAATTGAATCAGAGATTATAGAATTCTCCTCCTCACCTATACCATACCACTATTACTAACAGAACTCCAGTAGAACAATGGATTTCAACTGCAAGAACTCCAAGAGCAGAACCTCTGAGGAGGCTAACTCAGGGAAGTCCAATATGTAGTGGGAAAACAAGATAAAAACTCTAGAGGAATCTGAAGCTTCTGACTTTCATAACTAGATTAAAAATTGACATAAACTCTCACTAAAGTCATTTGCTTCAGTTTTAATTATTCATATCTATCATCTCCCCCTTTCAACCAAAATATGATAAATCTCGCCAAATGGTAGTAAAAATTCAGTCTTAGATGACAAAGCATACTTTATAACCAGACTGACATATGACACTGATAATCAATTATTTGGAATCATCCGACAGGGACTTTAAAATAACTAATTAGTATAGTAAGGCTGCTAATGGAAAAAATGTGCAACATCCAAGAACAGATGGATAATGTAAACAAAAAAGATGGAAAATCTAGGAAAGAATTAAAAGGAAATACAAGAACTCAAAAAAACATTGTAACAAAAATGAAGAATGCCTTTTATGGGCTCATTATTAGAATTGACATGCTCAAGGAAAAAAAATCAGTGAACTTGAAAGATAGATAAATAGAAATAGTTTAGTTGGGAAATCTAAGTATTGAAAGAAATATTTAAAGTTAGTTAGTACATCTACGTATTTCCTTTTCAGGACTCTGATTTAAAATATATGCTTTTTTCTAATGGGATACAAATAATGTAAATAATCATTTAATGCTTTCTCTCAAGACTGTTCCATAGAAATGAAAATAATTTCATCACTCCTATCATAGATGAAGCAACTTTGGTTTTTAAATATCAGTTTCCTCTAATGAGCAATAGAATATACATGGTATATGTGGTTAATATTTAGTTTAGAGAATTAGAATGGGGATCTAAATTTTTCCTGCTATTGCATAGCATTCTGGCCATTTTTAAAAATATTTTTGTATTGTTATTCTTTTACCAAATACCCTATATTCTTCATGCTGTATTTTTACACTTGTGTGCTACTTCTTAATACTTTTTTGGGATTAAGAATCAGTCTTCAATCATTGTAACTAAAATCTCTTACTGTGTTGTCTCCTTGGACTTGAGTATTTGACATTACTTCAGTTAGTGTTAGTCCAGTTGTTTATATTTGTACATTTAGATAACTTGCTTACAAATATTTATTATACTGTGCCATTAAAAGTCAAGTTACTGCTAAGTGGACTTTTTTTTTTTAACATATTGAAAGGTTATAAGAAAAATAGTACAGCAATTTCTTTAAAGTATGAGCTTTTCTTACTTTCATTGACTAAAATTGGAATTTGAACTCATATTTACATATTTCACATATCCATATTTCACATATATATGAAATTAAGTATTGCTATAGATTTGGCTAAGAAGTGACCCTTGTCTTGCATAGTCAATACAACTGTCGCATTAGAATCAGCTTGTAAGCTTTTAAAAAAGCTTTGTCTTTCATACAGTCCTGTTTGAAGTAAGGCCTGTTGGAGTTGCAGTCAGACACACATATTTTTAAGAGGTTTCTAGTAATTTTAGTGTATAATCAAGTTTAGAATTGTTAAGCTAAATAGCATGAAAATATCACAGAGATAGATTTGGAAGTGGTAGCTAAGAATGTTACACAAATGCTCACATGCATACACTAAAAAAGTTTCAGAGGTTGGGGAATTCATATCCAATAGAAAAATCATCAGCAAATGTTCATGAAATACAAAAGAGTATTATAAAGTATAGAAGGGGATATGGCATAATGAAAAAGATGTTTCAAGAAATTGAGCCTAGCTGTAGTATACAGTAAATTCTTGTGTCAGCTAGGAGTATTTGAACTAGTATGGGAAATTGCAGTTAGAGGGGGAAAAGAATGGATACCAAGGAATGGGAAGGAAAGCTTAAGGTCTTAAATATAGACTGAGAAATGAATCAAAAATGCTAGGCTTTGTCCATAAGAGATTAAAATCATGCTGGGGTATTGACAGACTCAATAAATCATGAAGAGTAACTGGTTTCTCAGAGTGTAGATGTTGTTTTTAGAATTTGATTATATTGACCATTCCTGGATTACTAAAGCACTCTTCTCTGTGGCCTTCTGTCATATTGCTCTGCTAACTTTGTTCTACCTCTTCCATAGTTTATTTTCACTCAGTCTCCCTCATAGCCTGTATTTTGTGTCTACATCTTTTTTTTTTTTTTTTTAAGGAAAGGTACAGGCAGGCATGAAAGTGAGTATGCAGGCAGGCAGGAAGAGAAAGGAGGAAATAACATTTCATTTTATTTTTATTTAGGTGTTCACATTGGTTATCACCCCATGAACTGAGGACAAGAACCCAGGTCTTTGGAATGTATGTGGATTGCACTAATCCACAGGGGATTACAGCATGACATCTATTCCATGGGGTCATGCTTATGTCTATATCTTTTTGCAGCTTATAGTTTTCTGGATAGAGTTGTTCACTTGCAGAGCCTTATTCGTGATGGCTTCCAAATCTACATGGTCAAAACATGTCTTCCCCACTCTAGACCTGGATTTCTAATTGTCTGTGGTTATCTAGTTCCAAAGGCACTTTAAACTTGCCCAGTATTAACCTTATTATCACTTTGTTCCTCTTTCACTTTATTCATCCCCTATATGACTTAGTCCTTCTCCCTTTACTTTCTATCTCCCAAATGGTCCCCAAATCTATTTTTTTATTCAAGCTAGAAAACTAGAACTAGAAACTTCCCACACTTTTCCCTGAATATTATTTGTGCCCACAAATTAATGGCATGACTTGCCACATCAGACTTCTTAATTATATCATCCTCCTCTCCAACTCTCTCCACTGCTCTAATAGAAACTTTTGTCTCTTCCCTGGCCTGTTAGAATAGTTTGTAAGCATCTTCATAGCCCTAGTTTTATCCAGTTTCAACTTTCTGTCTTCCATCTACTCTTACAGTAATTATCATAAATATGAGTCTGATTATTTCTTGCCCTTAGGTGGAATAAAAAGGACTCCTTCTTCAAAGCCTTCCTGATTTTTTTGAGCCTTAATTAGGATCGTACAGTGTTAAAACAAACACCATCAGTGGTCCCAAGTTCTCAGCTGAAAGTGCAGATGAATCTTTTGGAAAGACATTAAAGAGTTGGAGTCAACATCACAGGCTTTTTCCCCTTTTGTCCTGATGTAAGTAATGCTTTTACCAAATATTTGTTGAACACCTACCATAGGATACACACTCTTCTCAGTGCAATTATATATTTAATATTTCAACTTTCAAAACAATTCATGGACGTATGTGAAATGACTGTTCCCCTTCCGCAGAGGAGGAAACTGATGAATACAGGTAGTAAATTATCCAAAATGACTCAGCCTGACTGAGTCCAGAACCAGGATCTGAACTCAGGAAATTTGATTCTAGAATTTGGTTATTAAAGGTAGGATCCACAGACCAGCATAATTGCATCACTAGTGATATTACTAGAAATGTATTCCCTCTGCCCACCATCCTAGAACTACTCAATCAAAATTTGACTCTTTGTGAGATTCATTGATAATGTATACACTTTCTAAACCTTGAAAAATATGACTTTTGTGTCTAGATTTATGATGCTTCTCTTGCCTCCGGTTATCAGCAATTTACTTGTTCTTTCTTCATCAGACACGTGAGTTGGCCTCGTTTTTATAGGTATGTAAAAAGAGAAACAAAGATCCCCAAAATCTTACCCCTTTACTTTTCACTAAAGTGAGAGTAGAAAGAGGAACCCTAATTGTGTGGTCTGCAGCTGAGCTCCCAATAGTTAAATTATGCCTTCCTGAGCACTCTTCCTTTTATGGCTACTTCAACAATTCTCCTAAATCTAATACTTAATACTGAACAAAGTTAAGACTGAAAATTAGGAAGCTGAAAATTTTCTAGTCAGGGAAAATATGAACCTTATTGTTTATAGCAGTGATTCTAACTAGTTCTTTGTGTAGGTGAATTTTATAGCTTCTGAAGACCATGGCTTGGCTGTTGTTCTAAATGACTCCTAGTCATTTTATGATAATTCAAACACCTAATATTAATTTAGTACCAGTTGGTAGGTAGAAAGAAGAGGTAAAAACAGCTATAACTTAGAGTCCAAGTAGCAGGGAAAGTTAGACATCAGATGCTATTATAAACCTAAATGACAGCACAATCATAACGGTGAATTACAATGGTGTATATCTTCTAAGTTTATATAGAAGGAGGAGTTTAGGAGAAACTCACTAACGGAGGATTCTTGACCCATCCTCAGTTTTAGTGTCTCATATACCTAGAGGTTGTCCCCAGGACTTCATTTGGTCTCTCAAAAACCTCTCAAAATTTCACCAAGAAGTAATGAAAAAGGGATGACTTACTGAAGATTTTGCAAAGAGAGAGAAAATGTGTAACATGACATATCATGGGACAGAAACTTAAGCAAAATCTTCCTTAAGCATAAAGATCCTTGAGTTTTTCTTTCCCAAATGCCTTCATCCCAATCTCTATTTTTATTGTAGCAATTATTCTAAGCATTAAAATAACCTCATCTGTGTAAATTCCCCACTCCTTAGATATATGTCAGCACACCCTGAACTCCAACAAATCACTAAGTGTTATTCAGGTGGGCTCTGCCATAGTTTCTCCCTCCCCCATTTCCTATTGGTGGCCTCAGTTTTGTTGCAAGAGTTAGTTTTGTTTTATCTGTTCCTTTGTTTCGTATAGTCACATTCTATCTATGAGTGAGGTCATCTGGTATCTATCTTTCTTCTTTTGACTTATTTCACTTAGCAGAATCCCCCCTAGTTCCATTCATGTTGATTCAAATGACATGGTTTCACCTCTCCTGAGGGCTGTGTGGTATTCCATTGTATATATGTACCACATCTTTTTTATCCACTCATTTGATATTGGGCACTTAGGTAATTTCCAGTTCTTAGCTATTGTGAATAGGGTTGCAATAAACATGGGAATGCATACATCTCTGTGGAAGGGTGCTTTCATATCTTTTGGGTAGATGCCCAGAAATGGAGTGATGGAATCCTATGGGATTTACATCTTCAGTTTTTTGGGGAATCTCCAAACTGCTTTCCATAGGGGTTACATCCATTTGAGCTCCACTAACAGTGCAAGTGTTCCCTTTTCTCCACGTCCTCGACAACATTTACTGTTTCCAGACTTTTGGATAATAACCAGTCTCTCAGGTATAAGGTGATAGCTCACTATTGTTTTGATTTGCATTTCCCTCATGGCCAGTTGAGTAGGAACATCTTGCCATGTGCTTGTTAGCTATCTGTATGTTCTCTTCATAAAAGTGATCAATTCTTCTTCTGATTTTTTGATAGGATTGCCTGTTTTTCTGTTAATGAGTTTTATGAGTTCTTTGTACATTTTAGGTATTAAGCCTTTGTCAGAAATATTAAATGCAAATACCTTCTCCCAGTTAGTAGGTTTCCTTTTGGTTTTGGTGATGTTTTCTTTTGTTGTGAAGAAGCTCCTTAGTTTGATGTAGTCCCAGTTGTTTATTTCTGATTTTGTTTCCCTTGATGGTGGAGTTAGGTCCCCAAAGACCTCTCTATGACTGATGTCATGGAAAGTCTTTCCTATGTTGTCATCTAAGAAATTTAAGATTTGGGGTCTTATGTCCAAGTCCCTAATTCATTTTGAGTTACTTTCTGTGAATGGTGTTAGAGAGTGGTCTAGCTTCCTTCCTTTGCATGTTGCTGTACTGTTTTCCCATAACCGTTTATTGAAGAGACTTTCCTTTCTCCATTTTATCTTTTTTTCCCTTTTGTCATAGATTAACTGACTGTATGTGAGTGGGTCACTTTCTGGTGATTCAGTTCTATTTCACTTATCAGTGTCTCTGTTATTATTCCAGTGCCATACCATTTTGATCAGCATTGCTTTGTAATATACTTCAGTGTCTAGGAGTGCAAACCCTCCAGATTCATTCTTACTTCTTACAATTGCATTTTTCTATTAGGGGTCTTTTGTGCCATACAAACTTTAAGACTTTTTGTTCTAATTCCTGGAAATAAGTCTGTGGGATTTTAATGGGGATTGCATTAAGTCTGTATATTGCTTTGGGTAAGATGATTATTTTAATGATGTTGATTCTTCCCAGTCATGAGCAGGGGATATATTTCCATTTCTTTGTTTCCTCCTCTATTTCTTTTAAGAAGGACTTGTAATTTTCATTGTGAAAGTATTTTACTTCCTTTGCTAGGTATGTGCCCAGGTGTTTTATTCTTTTAACTTCCATTTTAAACAGTGTGATTTTTATGATTTCATTTTCTTCTAGTGTATTCTTTGCATATAAAAATGCAATAAATTTGTATGCATTGATTTTGTAGCCTGCCAATTTACTATTCGTTGATGAATCTGGAAGTGTTTTGACAGAGTTTTTAGTGTTGTCACTATATGTATATAATCATGTCATCTGCAAATAATGATAGTTTTACTTTCTCATTTCCAATTTGGATTCCTTTTATCTTTTTCTTACTTATTTGCTCTGGCTAAGGCTTCCAATACAATGTTAAATAAAGGTGATGAAAATAGACAGCCTTTCCTTGTTCCTGACCTTAGAGGAAATGATTTCAGTTTTTCACCATTGACTGTGATGTTGGCTATGGGTTTTTAGTATTTGGCCTCTATTATGCTGATGTATGTACATTCTATCCCCATTTTATGGAGTGTTTTTTTAAATCATAAATAGATGCTGGATCATAAATAGATGTTGTCAAAAGCTTTCTCTGCATCTATTGATATGATCATGGTTTTTTTTTTTCTCTTTGTTCTTGTCGTTATGGTGTATGACATTAATAGATTTACGTATATTCAACTATCTTTGCATTCTTGGGATAAATTCCACTTCCTTATGATGGATGACCATTTTAATGCATTGTTGGATATGATTTGCTAATATTTTGTTGAGAATTTTTGCATCTATGTCCATTACAGTTACTGATCTATATTTTCTTTCTTGGTGATGTCTCTATCATCTTTTGGTATCAGTGTAATGCTAACTTCATATTTGAGAGCGCTTCCTCTTTCTTTAATATTTTGGAAGAGTTTGTGTTGCTGTCAATGTCTTTTGCCATATCTAATAATACTTTTTGAATATATTTTGATGCTTCTTCATTGTTGCATATATGTTAATAAGTATTATGTCTTTTTGCTGGATTGACCCTCTAATTATCCATCTCTGTTTTTCGTTATGCTCTTTAGATGGAAGTCTGTTTTATACAATATGAGTATAGCTCTTCCTGCTCTTTGGTGATTGCTATTCAACTATAGGATTGAAAAAAGAATGGATTCCTTGAATGCAACAGAAGATTGGATTATGCTTTTAATACATTCAGTCACTCTGTATTGTTTGACTATTGCATTCAATTCATTAATATTTAGGGAGATTATTGACATATAGCTACTTATTGTCATTTTGAAATTCATCTTCTGGATGTTGTTCCTCATAATGAATACCTTTGTTCTTCTCTTTCTCTTTTTAGCTTGGATGCCTTTAGTTATATTTTGATTATTTTTCCTTTTTGTTTTATTCTTTGCTTTTTCCCTGAAGGTGTATTTTGAGATTACTCTGAAGTTAGCGTAAACAATTTTATGTTTGTTTCCCTTTTTTATTTGAAAGCGTATTCATCTTCCATTTATACTTTCCACACTTTTGTTCTCTTCCTTCCCATTTTTTTTAATTTGCTGTCTTACAGCTTTTATATGGGGTTTCTTTACACTTTGCAGAGCATCCTTTAGTAATTTTTACAAATCTCATTTTATAGTGATGAATTCCTTTAACTTTTGCATATCAGAAGAGCTTTTTATAATTCCTTCAGTCCTGAATGATAACTTTCAGGGTATAGTATCCTAGGTTGAAAACTATTTTCTTTCAGCACTTTGAATATATCATGACATTCCTTTCTGGCTTGTAGTGTTTAAGTTGAAAAATCTGTTCTTATGAGGACTTATTTGTATATGACACATGTTTCTCTGTCTGTTTTTAAGAGTCTTTCTTTATCTTGCATTTTTCACAATTTGATGACAGTGTGTCTAGGTATAGGTCTGTTTGGATTTCTTATACTAGGCACTCTTTGAGCTTCCTGGGTCTAGAAGCTTGCTTCATTCTTCAGGTTTGGGAAGTTCTTATCCATTATTTCTTTCAATACAATTTCTTCCCCCTTTCTCTTTTGATATAATCCCAAAAGTTTCTAATGCTGTCTTCATTTCTTCATATTTTTAAAATAATTTTTGCTGGTTTGCTTAAGTGAGTTCCTCTTCCCTATATTTCAGGTAGCATTGAGTTTTAGTTCCATCAGAGAGACTACCTCCTCCTTTTAATCCTGGGGATAAGATATCCATTGAAGGATATATCCAGTGGGTGGTATATCTGGTGGGCAGGATATCCGCAGGGCAGGATATCTGGTGGATAGGTTATCCTGTGAGTAGATCCTGAGACTCTGGTATAAAACGGTGGTGGGAGGGGTGAGGGTGTGGAATTTTTCTTGTTGCCTTCAGGTTATGGTGGCACTCAGTGTAATTTCACCCATGCGGGCTCTAGCTCAGTACCCAGGGTGCTAGTTCTCCTTCCACCATGTGCCAATATGGTCTCCTTTGCCTCCGTGTCCCAGCCTTGTTAGACTTGCTCCTTGCTGCCTCTACACTGGGTCTTCAGCCTTTTCGTGTGCTCCTATAGGTACACCCCACTGCCATGGCTCTCATGCTGAGTCCCAAATCTGTGGTTTAGCTGCATACTGGGACATTTTCATCTGCCCTTTGTCATCATGAAAGCCTCTCTGTCCCTACAGTAACAGCTCCTGCCATTCCTCAGTATTTGCCTCTGAAAAATAGGTGAATTTCTCATTCTCTGTGGGGAGTATCTGAATCTTGTCCCTACCAGGTTGCCATCTTCCTTTTCTCCTTCTTGCCAATCTAAATAGCCTTCCCTGACTCTCCAGCTCCCACACTGAAAAAACTTAAGCAAAACATAAACTGTAAACTTAAAACATAATGCATTTGCTAGCTGGTTTCACTATCAATCATATCCAGCTTTACTCTCACGATCTTACTTGACAGAAATAGGTTTATTCCTAGTTTGAGTTAGGAATGTGTAGAGTTTAAAGAATAACAATAGACAGTTTCCCCATACTGCTCACATCTGATGTGGTCTTTCTTCAGGTTTTTTTTTTTTTTTTTTTAATACAACTATGAATAAAATCCTTTGTCCTGCTGACAAAGTGACATTATATCCTCAACAATGAAAAGATAAGTTGCTTGCTTTTTGGATGCATGTTTTTACATGGAAAACATTTAAAATAAGTCATCACTTTAGTGACTGACTATCTCCCACTCACTTCAGTTCAAGAGGCCCCCTCTTATATACATTTTTATGCATTGGATTTCCACATGATATTTCTCAGGAAAAGGAACTCCAATTCTAGAAATAGTTTAAAAGATGTCAAAAAAAGATTATAGACAGCACAAAGTCTTATAAGACTCAACCTTCATTACATGATTCAAGGTTCTACACTTTCCAGGCTTCCCAGTCTGTAGACTGGAAAGAGGCTTACCTCTTCCTGTATTTTACCCCTACCAAATCCTGATGCTGCTAACCGGCATTACTGAGGCAAATGATGCTTTGGGTTTCTGCTCCTTTGTTTGTGCTGTTATGTCCATTCACCTGGGGAGGATATGAATCCATTTGGGGAACCAATTTATGTAACTGCTATGGACTTAGAACCTACTTAGTTCTGGCTGTAGTAATAAAACACTATAGACTGATTGGCATGAACCACTGAAATGTATTTGCTCACAGTTCCAGAAGCAGGAATCAGGGTGATTGCATGTTTGAGTTTTTATGAGGGCCCTCTTCCAGGTTGCAGACTTCTGACATCTCATTGTATCCTCACATAATGCAAAGAGGACAAGAGAGCTCTGTGGTGTTCACAAAAATTATACAGTCATAAGAGTTTCCGCTCTCATCACTTAATACCTTCTCAAAGTTCCCCACCTTCTAATACTATTATATGGAGGTTTAGGAGTTCAACATACAAGTTTTGACAGGGGACAGAAACATTCAGTCTGTTGCATTCATCTTCCCCATTAGAAATAATCACATCTCCTTGTTACTCTGAATATACTCATAACATTGCACTTATATCACTTGTATTCATGTTTTGTCTTTAGTAGACAATAAAGTTTTTTCACAGCAAGGATTGTCTTTTTTTAAATTTACTCTGGAACTTCAGTCAGTGCTTGACTAATGTCAGTATCCTTTGAATCTTTGAATGGATATTCCATCAGTCACTTCCAAGCTTAAATAACAAAAGTGTTTGATATTTCTTGAGGTTTTTTTGCTGTTGTTGTTTTTCCATTCTTGATTTTTAATTTATCTCAGGTAAGCATATGACATTAATAGTTTATCCAGAACTAGTATCAATAATGCTTTAGAGGTCAATGGTGTGATTTTCAACTACTCTTTAAGGTCTAAGATGGCTCTCTTAAAAAAAAATCTATTATTTTAAAATTTCATAAAAATCTCTGTTCTGTTGGCAATTAAATTGTTCTTAATTAAGAATTCCATGCATCTCTAGCTGTAGTGTCTGCATGTTCAGAAAGTAATCTTCCCACTTTTACAGTGTTTACAATATTGTTATCTCATGAAACACAATACTTAGGTAGTAGTAGTCTTCTAAAAGTGACATTACTGGCAATTTCTCTTTTTCTGAAGAATTTTATTTTATTTTAATTTTCATTATATCTCTTGTTCTTGAACCAGGTCCTTGGGATATATGTTAATTGTGTTCAGCCAGAGGCAGTGGACCTAACTGCTGCTCTGCCAGTAGTATCAGAAAGAAGGGTCATATTTCCCTCATACTGACAAAAAACGATATAAACTTTAAAAATGTGGTTAAGATGCCTAGAAAATTGATAAGCAATAAAAATATTTTTAAGTTAAGCACAGTTCTGGAAAGTAGGACTTGCATTTGTGTTTGCATGAATGTCAATAACATAGCATGCCTGAATAGAAAATTGTGAAAAGTTGTAACTATTTTTTAAAAATGAGAAAGTCTGAATAAGGGCAATAAGTTAATGCAGACCAGACCACTTATATCCTGAAATTAGCATAAACTTGAATTAAAATTTTGAAATTGTTGAAGTTCTTTGTGAAATGCATAGAGAAAAATCTGTTTCTAGCCCTGTGTCTTATTCATATTAATTCTATGACTCACATATATGATTCAATTTGGGGTGCTCATTGGATATTCTTCTAGATATAAAGGAAATAGAGAAAAATGCTTATCACCTTAAGAATAGAAATAGTAGAAAAAAAAACAAACTAAGATGTTGAAAGGGAGAATAGTGAAATAGAAACCAATCTCATTTTGTTTTAGTGCATGTTTAGTATGAGAGAGGTTTTCTTGTTTAATATTTTAACACATTAATAAATAGTTAAACAACAAAGAACTTATACTGGGCAAATTCTAACTAAGCAAATGGAGAATAGTTCACTGTTTCTATCTTACTAGCCCTAAGTTGGGGATTTCTAATATGAGGCTTTCAATGTATGCTGTGTGTGTGTGTGTGTGTGTGTGTGTGTGTGTGTGTGTGTGTGTAATCATTTTCAATCTATTTGGTGTAATTTCCAGATCAATTTTATCTAAGTTCAATGAACAATAAGAACTAGTTGGAAGATTAAAATGACTTTTCTTAAACTTTTGTTTAGTTATACATTTTTGGACAAAATAAAAATTTCAGGAAGTAAAATTCTTTTCAAATCCAAATTTTTAGTCATTGGTATATATGCTTATTTTTATTTTTCTTTCCTTATATTGAATTAATACCTTGCTCTTTGCCACACAATTCAGCTTAGAATATATGTGTACATATATATGTATATATTAGAGAGAGAGACAGAGAGAGAGGGAGAGGCAGAGAGAAAGAGAGAGAGAAGGTTTAGAGTTTTAGAGTTTAGAGTTTATATATATACATAAATATATATATATTAACTACTCTAAACTCTATGGTTAAGAGCAAGATATTAAACAAAGTTTTGCAAATTTGTTAGCAGTTTGCATGATTAATATCAGAAGTGGAGGTAGTAAGTCTAGAATTTATGAGGGATAGATTTTTCTTTGGCCCTTTAAGACAATAGTTCTGTTGTACTAGCCAGTCCCATAAAAGCTCTGCGTTTTTAAATCAACAAAAGAAATTAGAGACATAGATTGGTCAGTAAATTTGGGATGCCAGTTAAGGATAAGGAGAATTTTGGTGAGGTCATTTGAAATCAATGTGATCACTTGAAATCAGTGGTTCTGGAACAGAACTTCCACAGAGTAGTAGAAAAGTCCAGTGCCCACTGTCTTCATTTAATTGAAATGTTTGAGAACATTTGTGCTATCTTTTGTTTTTGTTTATAGAGAGGAAGTAAGGAAAGGGAGGAAGAAGCCTTTTTAAGGAAGAAAGTGAGAGAAGGAAGAAGCAGCTTTATTTATTTTGATTTTTAAGCTCTGTCCCAAGTGGTAGACAGTGGCCGTTCATGGTCTACAATGTGTCTCAGCCACCTGAGGCACAAGTGCTTGAAAGCATGTATTTTTAGGACAGGAAATGATCTCAAAGAAAAAACAAGATAAATAATAGAATGTATATGATGCTATCTTTCTCTCTGGTTTCTATATGCTTGTATACAAACAGAATATATCTCGTGACAGAAAAAGAAACTATAAGAACAATTGCCCCACAAAAGAAAAGAAGAGTGAATGAAATAAGCATAGTCATCTCTCTTTCTCTGTGAGATTTAAAATGTAGCTCTATATCCATGTATCATCTATTTAAAAAAAATTCTGCAAGATACTGGAGAGCCAACTCTATTGAATAAAATCTCTGGGGTATGAGGTATTTGAATTTGTATAAGTTATAACTTCCATTTGGCAGTCGCTACTTTCTGACAAGAGATGGGCACAAGACAATATAACTTTTATCATCCCTACTAGAGAAAGTGTTAGGGAGAAATTGCATGATTCCAATTGACAAGAGTAATGGAGATACATAACTGCCTTTCTCCCATGACAGACCATACATTATAAAAAGGAAAGGTTTTTGGAAATAAATTTCAACATAAACAGATTAAGAAGTCATTATGATTTTTTTTTTATTTGGCAGGGTCAAATGTCAGTAAGTACTAACACTATGGTACTCTCAGGTTTTTTGAAATTCCAAATAATGAATTAATAGAACCCTAGACACTACAAGGAAAATCAATGAAGTCCAAAACTGAGGTTGTAGGCTTTGATGATGTGTAGTTAACAGATACAAGCAAAGTCACATTATAGCACAGAAAGTTTCCCAATCTCTAGGGTGGTAGCTGTGGGGTTGTCCCATGGTTCTTTGCTTCTCTTCTATCAATATGTCCCCAGAAGGATGTAGCAGGCTCCATGGGACATCTACAAAGATCTGGTATCCCATCATTTTCTTCTTTGTCTTCAAGTCAGGCTCCTTCCAGCCTCCTGGCAATGTCAAACCTCTGGTCAGTACTTTGGGGCATTCTTCAAAATTTTCCAGGACCCAATATTGTTATGCACTATGACTATTGCCCTTTTGTTCCAGTAATCAGTGCCCTTAGATGGTAGGAAAGTGGTTTGTAAGCAGGACAATACAAGGTTCCCCGAAAGCAGCTTCAAAGGCCCAGCCTCACCACATCAACATATGCCATCTGTCCAAAGCTCAAGTAACAAATAGTATCTTCAGGAACAAGGTGGAAACCCTGTCACCCTCATTCTCTAAAACTATAGAAAAATTAAAGTAGTCAAGGTGGTCTTTTCCAGAATATTCTGAAAAGATGGCTCCAAAAATCACACAAAAGCTACATCATTCAGACAATATAACATAACTTTAGTTATAACTTCAAAGTCTTATAACTTTAGTTCTTTTTAAGGAGACTAGAACCCTCCCATATCCTTCTGGTGTTGTATAAATATTGTTTAGTCATATTATTGAAATGAGAAAGGGAACTGAATATGGGAATTAGCAAGCCTCTGTTTTTCCTCTAATGCATATTATGTGTGAGATTATTAATATTAAACTGAAGTTGGGCTCAACATTTTCTCTAAATTATACAAACTTATCTCTGGTAATACCATGTACATGGATATGGGCAAATGTGAGGACCTGGGAAAGAGGCTAAATACTTTAGCCTCTAAAGGAATTGAAGTGTTGCCAAATCACTGCTAGTTTGAATGCTTGCAATGCAATGTGGACATAAGATTTATCTTTGTCCATCTCTTCTGTTAGACTAATAGTGCACTAAAAAAAGAAATTCCTTATATTCTCCTGATTTACCATGGACTAGATAACATAAAACTTTATTGAATGGAATTGAAAAGACCTCTGATTTTTCTTCATGCAACTGGTTTAAGACTTGAATCATGCAGTTAGGAGAAGACCTCTACACCTGGGCAAGATTTAGATTAATAGTTTAAGTTACTTCTTTCACTGGCTTGTCACTCAGTCAACTTTATTTCTCCTTTACATATTTGTGACTCGAGATACTGCCAAACTCTGGTAGACAGATTTCTGGGTTGACCTCCAATGACCCACACTTTACATAATCCCTTCCCCTTGAGTACTGGTGGAACCTAGAGCTTGCTCTTATGCGTTAGACTATGGCTAATATTTTGGGATATCGCCTCTGAGATTTTGCTATACAGTAAATGTCTCTAACCAGTTGACTTTAAGTTAATCAAAGGGGAGATTATTCTGAGTAGGTCTGACCTAATCACATGAGACCTGTAAAATCTAGTCAGAGACCTTCTTATTCTCTGTGGTCTTGAAGAAATCTGCGATGATTTCTAGAGCTTCAAGGAAATCTATTCTGCCAATAGTTACATAGGTTGGAGGAAGACTCTAAGCCCAAATGAGACCTGAATCCTGGTGATTCACTTATTACTTGAGAATGGCAATCATTTTTCTTGACATTGTGGAATCCTCATTTCACTGAAATAGAATTATCCATGGCTGTGCCCATGAATGAAAACTTCTGGGAAATCAAATGGTCTGCTGAACCATTTTGTGTTATTTCCTTCTTTATGAAACTATTGCCAAAAGTGGATACTGAATTGATGACCTAGGTCATTTGGACCTGAATTCTTAACTCATGAGAATTGTGATATAGCAGTGGATTTTTTAAAGTCACTGTTTATGGTAATGTAGCATGTAGTATAGAAAGGATACACAAACCTATGGGATTTTATAGGTAACTCTGATAGCTTTGCATCATTAAATTAAGTTTTTACACATCTTTGTTCTCATGCACTCTTGAAAACTAGATTCCTCTTAGACTCTGTTTGTATCTCCCTTCACTTACCACATAAACATTTTTTGAATGTTTTGAATGAATTCCTTTTTTTCCGTACTCTGGTTCTTTTAATGTTCAATCCTTCTGATAAAAAATTGCCCTTCCCATATCTTAGTTTTATTCTTCCTTTTACTCACTTCAACTGGAGAATAAATTGTATTCATTAACTAGTCATGTTTTGGTTAAAATTAGCAAAAATTAGCATTGCATAATCTCTTGAAACTTTACCCCCTTGGGTTTGAGAGTCTATGTGAGCTACTCTGATTAATGTATCTTTCTTTATATTCAATCATAAAGACATTCTTTCTTCAGGATGTCATCACCTGTCACTTAACAATTGTTAGGGCATTTAAAAATGCATTTCCCATAAAAATTGTCCAATTAGAAGTACCACAAGATCCAAATGCAATATACACTTTTCTACTTAGTAAAAACTGGGCCACTTGGGATTCATTGTTACAAGTGACAGAAATCAATTCTGCCTTTAGGAAAGAAGTATATTGTAAATCTACCTGGCTGTTGACAGAATAAAATGAGAGAGGGAATTTGACTTAGAAAATGGATAGAAACCAGGGTGGGTGGAAGGTTAGATTCCAGCTGGTGATGACCTTTAAGCGGGTGTTGCTACATCCTTGGCTTGACACTGGATACTTCTCATGAAGCCCTCACCACTACCAACCTCCTAGTGCCTACAGCTACCTCCCCACCCCCGCACATACCAGAAAAATTTCTAAATTATCTCTTTCTTTGCCTCACTAGTTAAATATTCAATGGAGTTGGAGGAGCATCTGATTAGTAGAACTGATTTTATGGATCTGAGTGAATAAATACATGGCATTTTTGCTTTCTGAGGCAGTAGGCGGGGCCCTATATCTCAGCAATATACAGTGTTCAATTGTCCAAAACTGGGGCTTAGCTAGTGAACTTCTTTCACTCAAACAGAAACGCCGACACAGTGTTGGTGTACACATAGTATACATTGTAGAAAGTGTTGATATTTTCTAGAAATAAGTTTAGTTTGATGGTACTGCTGAAAGATATGAATTTCAAGAAAGATTTGAAATAAGAACAGAGATATATCTAGAACATCTGAGTAAAATCATTTTATGTCCAATCTTACATCCACTTTTGGAATAGTTTCATAAAGAAGGAAATAACACAAAATGGTTCAGGAGACCATTTGGTTTCCCAGAAGTTTTCATTCATGGGCACAGCCATGGATAATTCTACTTAAGTGAAATGAGGATTTCACATTATCAAGAAGAGTGAGTGTCATTCTCATGGATGTTTTTCTCCCCAGTGCCCACTACTCACCTGTCTAATTGTACTAGACTCTGGTTGTAAGACTTCCTCCTCATCACAATCAAGTGAATGGTTCAAAATAAATACAATAGGTTCATGATAAATTAATTCAAGTTTCTATGAAGCAAAGATAAAGGAAAGGACAAGTATTTAGTGTCTTTATTCCAGATACCCATGGTGAGGCCCAAGCTATCAACTATTTCACTCTTTCTCCACTAAAACCTATATCAAATGATACTGTATTCTCTCAGTTTCAGTCCATTTCTCCTTCCTTTAAATTCCATTAATTTGCAAATATATTTGCTTATTAACATCTCATGTTCTATTGTTTATATTCCTGATTGTCCCATCAGACTACGAACTCTGTCAGAGCAAAGAAGTCTTCTTTAGGCAAAGTTACATACTCCCTATTTCTACTTTCCTCAACAGCTTAGATGGTATGACATTATTGCTGGAGATGACTCTCCATCAGGTTGTAGAATTATTGGGGTAGGAGATCCAATTTTTGTCTTTGTCCATGGTACTGAAATTTACTATGGGGTGAGACCACCATTTTCTTAAGTGAATTTGTTATATATGCTGTATACTAAATTTCCATTCATTTGGCAAAATGGTCATACTGTTAGTTTTTCAATAAATGTGTGTGTGTTTGTTTTACATTTTAAAAATTATTCAGAATCTCGATGAGATTTTATATCAGTAAGTTACATCCATCCTTTTTTATTACATTAGAAATTAAAGTTAGAAAATTTCAAAACAATTTATTATTTCATTAAAAACTTATTGCGTTTTAACGTAAATATCACTTTTATGAAATATAGTCATATTTTATTTTTCTCTGGTATTAACAAATTGTATTGCAGTAACTTTGAACTTATACATTAAAATAAATTCATATGTGTAGGTCCCCCATATGTGCAGTTTCCATATTCCTAAAATATATGTCAGTACACCATGTCCTCCATCAAATCACCAAGTGTTCTTCACCATTGTCCACTGGGTTCCACCACCACCTGCCCAATCCCTCCTCGCCGTCACCCCGCTTCTGGTTTCTTTTTGGTAATCTCAGTTCTATTGCAAGTGTCTAAATGTTGATTTTGTTTAATCTATTCCTTTGATTTTTCTTGAAATAGAACCATTTTTCAAAACAAAAAATGTGAGCAAGAAAGATGAATACTGTTTTTGCAAATCTTTGTTGTCTGGATTAGCAGAAGACATGAATTCTTTAATGTACTTCCACATTCTATCTGTTACTATATATTGTTTGGGTTGAAGTATATGAGGAATATTTGGTCTCAGGAAGATGTATATTTGGAACAGGGATCATTTGTCCCTGAGAGCATTTTGAGGACCTTCAGGATTCCATCAACCACACTTAGAAAATTGCTGGTCTGCAATGTCTGGAGTTTAAATGCAGAACTTCCAGTCCAACAGATATCCTACCTGAGTTTAAACTGGTTTAATATATTTTGTTCGTATCCTTGGGCAATTTACTGACACAGTAAGTCACAGCTTCTCCTCTGTGAAAAGAGTGCAACAGTGCCAATTCCACGGAGCTGTTGTAAAAGCTACATTGCTTGAAAAGTGCTTAGCACCAGTTCCTACTCGCAGATTGTTCCAAATAAACCCCTTTCACTCCAACCCACAGCCAAAAAAAATTTAAAAAGACGTAGGGTCATCATCATTCAAACTCACCTGATAAGAAGGCCAGTCTTAGAGAGAAGGTTTTGAAATGGAAACCAAATGGATCTAATTTCACAATATGTTACACTTTTTTTTACTTACGTATAGGCTGATCATATTTCAAAACAGGGCAAAATGGAATGGGGATTTTTGGGGCCCCTCTACAGACTGAGCCTGAGGCAACTCAGCTGTCCCTGTTGCCCAACCTTGGTTTATTAAAAGCAGGACAAAATTGAAGGTTGGGAAATATGAAAACAAATGGTAGTGTCCCACATAATACAGGCCATATTGTCAGTCTATGTATATAGGACTTATTCCCAATTAGTTTTCCATATAGCTATGAATGTTTATAAAATGATAACTCAAACTGAGTGCTATGGTAGATTTGAACTGAACCATTAACTAACCTTAGTATTAAAAATTGCAGGTGTTGTTCATGGTGAAGAACAGAGTAAACTAATGTTCTCTGAGGTAAAAATAGATTAGTGCATGTACACATACATGAGGGTGTATACACACATGTATACATATTTAATATTATAGATGATATTCGATGCACTAAATACACTAAACATATTTTCTGAAAGTGTAGGTGGGAATAAAAGAGATTTACATTTGTTTTTACTTTTGTTTATACATTCATTTCAAGTATACCTATTGCCTACCCACTCAGCACAAACATCATTGGGTAGAATACAAAAAAAGCAGCATATTGGTGTAATATTTAAGGGCTTTTTTTTTCCTTTTTGCTTTGTTTCTAGTTGCTACCAGTATCATTTGTTCAAAAACATGCTTTTTATTTTTCATATCTCTGGTATATATTTAAAAAAATTAAAGATATTTATACCTAAATTTGGTGTCTTTTTTATTATTCAGGAGAAAACATAATCACCAAGGGTCTGAAACAAGAGGTAAAATAGCTGCCTAGAAATAACTAAATAATTTATTTTGCATTTATTATGATATATTAAACAATTACCACAATGTCAGTGGAACAAGTCCTTTTTAGACTGTCAGATTTTATAAACTCCCCCTACTTAACTCTGCTTCTTGACTTGTCTTTTTTAGATTCAAAATCATTCAAGAACAGTTAGCTAATTCTTCTTGTATTCATCTAATGGTTTTAATAATAGTAGCAAGAATTTCTCAACATTTATTATGCATCTACTTTTTACCTTACAGAGTTTAAAATATTTTATAGGTATTTAATCATTGAATCATCAAATTAACACTATACTATTGTTTTCAGCTTATAGATGACAGGATTGATTCAGAAAACATGTCAATAAAGGTCGTAGGAAAAGAAAACTCTTTAAATACTCTTTAAATATTTAAATTAAGGGAAACTTAATCTAAGGAATTGTTTATACAGGTAATGGAAGAGCTGAGAAGTCAGACAAGGAGACTGAGTTAGCCCAGAGTTTGGCAGCAACAGGGAATAATGATGACTCAATTTAAGGGACTGATGGAAGGGGTCAAGATTTCCAGAGCTCTGGAACATGATTCAGTAAGAGGCTCTAGAATCAGAAGTCTGTTGAGAGTTGGAACCACTAAAGGGATAATGCCCAAGGAGATGCCACCCAAGAGAAGAGGAAGGAGACAGAGCAAGAGACTGACTTCTCCCATTCTCCTCCAAAACCATACCTGTGCCTCTCATTGGTCAAATCCATTCTGAAGTCAGCTGACACAAGAGCATAGACTTTGTAGCAACAGTCTTCTCTGTGACTGAGAGCAATGCCATAGAAGCACACAGAATGCACCTGATAGCAAAGGCAAAGGTTGCACAAAAATCTTAAGTAACTTGCCCAGAATTGTAGTTGGAGGTCTCTAGCTTAGTTAGGACTGTGCTTTGGAATTTGTATATACGTAACAGTTCTGTGCTCTGACTATAGGGGACAGAGGTCTTGAAAGTGACATTTCTCACTTTTTGACATGCAGTTTGTCTATAGACAACAACGGGAAATGTGTACCTACACTATAGAAGGAAGAATGAGAAAGGGCCTGGGAACTCAAAGACCTCTGGTGTCTGAGATCTCTGGGGCTTGTTCAGGGTATGGAGAGAAGATGATTTGTGCAAGAACAGTCCAATTTTATGTGGGCTCTCTGTTAATAAAATGTAACTTTGTCTCCATGTAAACCTTTCAAAATAAACTTTGCAAAGAAATAGTTCACATTAACTTGGGTTCTTTCTTTTTTTAATTCTAAGTATCTTATTACAGTAACTTTGTTTTTCAAATTAAAATAAACTCATATGTATAGGTTCCCCATATGTGCAGTTTCCCCATTCCTCAGATACAAATCCCCAAGTGTTCTTCAACTGCCCAGTGGGCTGTGCCACCACTCTCTCTCTCCCCATCCCCCTATCTCCTGTTGGTAACTTCAATTCTGTTCCAAGTGCCTAAGGGTTGATTTTGTTTTCTTCATTCCTTTCTTTTGTCTGTTGACATTCCACCTCTGAATGAGAACATCTGATGTCTTTCTTCTTTTGACTTGTTTCACTTAGCAAAATTCCCTCTAGAAGCATCCATGTTGATTGAATGACAGGATTTCATCTAAGTGCTGTGTAGTATTCTATTGCACATATATACACCACATCTTCTTTAACTGTTCATTTGACATTGGATTCTTTTTTCAATTCACAAAAAACAATTCTAATCAGAAGTGTCATACTGACAGAATATATAGCGATATTACCCTTTCATGTGTTAATTCATTTCTTACCATTCTAAGAGATTATGTGATGCAGCAGGAAAAAAGGATATTTGATGTCACGCAGGCATGAAGTATATGATTAAGTGAAGCAGATTAAATATGACTGTTAAGGGATGACTATCATCCACCAAAAATCCATATGTCAAAGTCCTCATCCTTAGTACCTCAAAATGTAACTCTGTTTAGAGATAAGGTCTCTAAAGGGGTTATTTAATTAAAATAAGGCTGTTAGAGGGAGCCCCAATTCAATATGAATGATGTACCTAATTAAAAGGGGAAGAGATACCAAGGCAGTGTGCACAGAGGGCTGACCATATGTAAAGAGGCAGCAAGAGGGTGACATCTTCAAGTGGATGAGGGAGGATGCAGAAGAAATCAATCCTGCTGACACCTTAATTTTGGACTCCTAAGTCCAGAACACTGAGAGAAGCAATTTCTATTTTTCAGGTTACCTAGTCTGTGGTATTCTGTAATGGCAGTTCTGCAAACTAACACATTGACCAAAGAAGCAATAACCCGAGATTCTCAGTGTGTGAGGCACAGTTGGGGATGTTCAGAATGATGTTTCCTATGGAAAACAATATGGCTTACAGGACCACAAAGTTGTCCAAATGGAATGAGATGTTAGAGTCAGACAAGCATTATAAAAGCATAAATAAATTTATTTTCCTCCCTTTATGACTGACCATTTAATTCAATAAGCATTTTATTATGCATGTGTTAGGCAGATAGTACTCCTAGAGGTTCAAATTTATAAAACCCTATCATTGGATGGCAACATTCCGACATCATAGAAATCTCCTTTGTGAACCTGTGTGAAGCTATGGTTGGTTCCCTTACTGGTGGAAATAAAAGAATCCCAGAATATCATCACACCTAAAGAAAGACAGAATGATTCTGATCCTCACCAAAATAGATTTTAGAATCACTATTTTGTCATGGAAAGCATTCAAATTTACACTATGAATGGAATGTTTTTCTTTTTCCTCTCTTACAGATGTAAACACATTGGCAATATTAGACTTTAGTATCTAAAGTGAATTTTCAAACTCTTTGAAATGAATTGTCAAGAGAGAAGAAAATCAATTTCCTTGGTATAAAACATACCAAGGAAACACAATACTGAATATTATTAAAAATGCAATTTGATCACAAATAGAAAAATAGATGGAATTAGGACACTTTGGTGCCTAGTCGTTTAGTCCGCCATGACACAGCCCAGATACATCATAAGGTCTCTGGTTTGAGACCTGAGGATGGGGAAAACAAGATAAACAACTAAATAAATAAAACAAAATAATTATTTCTTCTTTTTCTTCCTGCCTTCCTGCCTGCCCACCTTAATTTCTGCCTGCTCCTTTCCTTAAAAAATAAAAAAAAGAAAAATGGATGTTAAAAATTAAATTTTATATGAAATTCATCACTTTATATGTTTACCTGTCAACCAACGGAGCAGTTTATGAATTTTTCAATAATATCCTGAGTTTATAAAATTCTAACAACTGATAAGGTAAGGTAACTCATGATGACAAAACTGACATTGGTACATATTATTTTCAAAAGGATTAAGATATCATGATAATAGCTTTTATGTGGAAATTTAATCTCAAATTTCGATCCTGGAGTTATTCACTCCAACTGTAAGATTTCCTAAAACAAACAAACAAACAAACAAACAAAAAGGCCTGTAAGGGAACTTAACACTTTTTTTAAAAAGTTCTGAAAGAAATAAGAGGAAGAAAATGAGTAGGTAGGAAACAATCAGAAGTACACTAGTATCGATCAAAGTTAGCAAGGATAATCAAGCCATGAAGAACTTTATTTGATGATTATCTAGTAATCACAAATAAAATATTTTTTATGGAACCATGACATTTTTTCAGAGGAACATTTATTGTCCAATTCTTGAAATTAAATTTTAGTATCTGCAATATCCTGTCTAATTACAGTATTAGATTTTCATGCTAAGTTTAACTTCCTGAAATTCAAGTGTCACGAACTGGATAGATTTAAAAAAGAATGTAATATAGGGAGGAAATAGGAAGCTAATATGTTGGAAAGAACTCCAGTCTATGAGGAGAAATGTGTGCTACTAAGCTATCTTTGACAAGTCATCCTCTTTATGTCTCAGTGCTCTCATAAAAAAATCGTGCATTCTATCAATTGTTGCATTATTTCTAAAATTCTGAGTTTCCAACCATTTCAAAAATGTTCAAGTTATTCTAGAAGAGATATAGGATGTCAATAAAATAAAATTTGTAATTTGTCATCATCAAGTTAGCAAATAACTATTAAGATGTAAGGGAAAACTTTCAAGTGGTTGAAGACATTTTAGGTTCTTCGACTTTAAATAGAACAAAGGCTACTGTAAAGTACATAGATTTGTCACAAAACCTTCCATTACCACCTTCCATCATTATAAAATAAAAACAGGAAATACTTCGATTTACCAAGCAGGTGAGATCAAAACTAAAAATGGATTTGCATATTACTGTATTGTATTTGTGACGATATGCACTGATTATTCCTCCCCTCCTACCCTTGCATGGCACCTTCATCTCCAGAAACTCAAGATAGTTTTGAGACTAGAGATTGCTTTCTCAGGATTTTCTTTTAATTCCATAGATAGTCGGATATTCCATGTATAGTAGTTAATTGATAATTTGACAACTGAGTTATTAGAACCATGTATCATCTAGGCAGTGATACTTTTATTACATTGTTGTAATAGACTACATTTCATTTATATGATATCCTCTGGAAATTATCCTTATTTCATCGTCTAGCAGTGATGGGCACTTGTTTGAATGAATGAATTAGACAGAGAATGTCAATATGCATTTACGTAATGATAAGTTAAGGAGAAAAGTATATTTCAGTATAATGACTTCTGATACTCCTTTAGTGAAGTCAGGCTTGACTTTTTCCTTCGGGAAAACCTTATTGCTTGAGGAATTCCTAGAAAGGTAAAAGGAGAGGTTATGAAACATCGAAGCCAGAGTTCAAGAACCAAGGTGGTTTAGGGGTATTACAACGTCCTGAGAGGTATATTTTGTCTTGGAGAAGCTGAGAAAGCCCGAGCTCAGACAAGTTCTAGAAACTGCGAGGAATGGTGTCCTCAAGGATGGGGCCCTAAGCCCTGTGAACCAAGTATAGGTTTCCAGCAACCTGCCACAGGGCGACGCCAAGGCCCCGCCCTCCGGGCGCGCCCTCGCCCCACCCCGGGAGCGCCGGGACCGCGCGGGGCGGGACGGGGCCGGGATCGGGGGCGGGACTCCGAGGAGGCCCCTCCCTGCTCCTCCGCCCCGTGGGTCACAATGTAGGGTTAGGGCGGCCGGCGGGCGGGGCTCGGCGGGGGAGGAGCCGCCGGGCGGGGGCGGTGATGGCGGTTGGGGCAGGGGAGGGGAGAAGGAGTCTCGGAGGGAGGACAGCGCCATTCCGGCCGGCCGCTCCCTCCGTCCCCTCTCCCTTCCCCGCAGTGGCCCAGGAGCTGCTAGCGAAAGGGTGCGCGCGCGCGCGCGCGTGACGCGGCTTGGCTTGCTGGCGCCCTCCCCGGCGTCCGCCGCCTGCTGATGGCCCGGGCCGCGGCAGAGTAGCTGATCCGAGGCGGGCGGCGCGGAGCCGTGGGGTAGCGTCCGTGGCCCTCGCTTTCCGCGGCCCTCGCTCTCCGCGACTCGTTCCCAGCCCGCGGTACCCGCTCACGGCGGCCGCCATCGCCTTCGCTTCTGGCTGGTGGGGGCGCTCTCTGCCCCGACCGTCCGTGCGGCTCCCCAGAGCCCGGCGAAGCGCGGTAGCCAGGGCCAGCAGAGGCGCGAGGACCCGGACGCCGCCGCCTGTGTCGCCGCTCGGCGCCGTGGGGGCCATGACCGTGGAGCAGAATGTGCTGCAGCAGAGCGCGGCGCAGAAGGTGAGGCGAGCCCGCGAGGCCCGGCCCTCTCCTCCTTCCGACGTGCTGTCCGCAACCGAGGCGCCGGGGGCTCCTCGGCGCCCTAGCGCCCACGCTGGGGCCTCGGCTGCCCAGGCTTCCTCCTCCTCCACCCACCGCCCCAGTCCGTCGCTTTGGGGGCGTTGCGCCCAGTGCTGGGCTGCGGGTGGGAAGCTGGGTATAGTTAGCGGGTTGCAGTTCACTTCCTTCTGCCGATTGTTTTCCTGTAACTGACGGTGCCCGGTATTGAGAACGACGCTCACATTCCTACACTCCTCTCTAGGGCTTGGTAAACTTTATCCTCCTCTTCCTTTAAAAAGAAAAAAAATCGCCAGTTGTAGTCCCTTCTGAGCACATTTTGTGTCTCCTAGGTAGGAGCATTCCAGGCCTGTTAATTTGCACTAGGGTCTTTCCCCGAATTGAATTGCTTGCCAGGCCTGCAGGTACATTTACCTGGTGAACTCTAGGAGTAGAAGATTTGGGTGGTTCCTTTCCCTGTTTCTGCCGCCCCCCCCCCCCTTCCGGAAAATAGAAACTGTCGGGAAAGGAAACCTTTCTGGTCAGGTTTAGTCCAGGAATCGTTGTCCCCTAAGTTTGACCTTGTTCCATCGTTTACCCTTTAGTCTTATCTCAGGCACATGTTGAAATGATCACTCTCTTAAGCAAGCAAGCAAACACACACACACACACACACACACACACACACACACACCCACACACACCCACCAAACATTGTGTTCATAAAAGCTTCAGCTCTTTTTAGCGAATAGTGAGTGACAGATGTGCCTTGTATCCTACATTTTGCTTTCAGAATCTCGGTGCCCTGTGATGGCTTGCAGCATATTCTGAAGAGTAGTTGGTTATGACTTAAATTTGTCTTTGTCATTTGTGTAAAAGAGTGTTTTGGACAAAAAGGAAAACGTTGCCTTTAGCTGTGTTGGAATTATGGGGGTAACTAAGATTCGCTGTGAACAGCTACCAAGCTGTCTGGTTTATCTCTGAGTAATGGATGCCCCACCCTGTTGTAGTTTTGGCGTAGTTGTATCCTACCTGTGTTTCATTTTAGAATACGGCCTGTTGTGCTAAAAAAAAAAAAGAAGAAAGAAAGAAAATGCACTGTGTATATATTCACAAACTGCTAAGTTTTTGCTTTCAGATTTTTTTTAGAATTTTATAAGAGGTAACTGATGACGTTCAAGATTTTTGGAGAACTGAGATGGTTATTTTAGGCACTTTGGGAACTCCTGTTAACTTACTGATCAGTTTAGAAATTTGGCAGAGTGCATTTTATTTACAGTGAAATAATTTTAGATTTAATAATGGGAGTTTAAAACAGATGATCTCCTAATCTCCATACTATTTAAAATACTTTAGTCTTTAATGTTGACTGCATGATGAAATGTTAATATTTAGAGTAGTACCTCCTGCTTGTTTGTATACAAAGCACTATTTAATATGTTTGGTGTAATTTTTCTTTATTATCGTCTTTGGTGTGAAATATTAAAGTCACTTATTTCAAAGTGGAAAATGTGGCTATTTCGCATCTCTTAATTTTGAACAATGACAAGAAGTTTGTGAGTGTTGTTAAAACTGATTTTGACTAAATGACTTCTTTATCATAGAATCATATAATGCAGATCTGCCTGGTTCAGAGGTCTAGTCATTAAATTGTAGGATCAAGAATTAAATTACTGAAATTGATGTTGGCCATCATGTCCAATTTCCTAGTGTGATATTCCAGTTTCCTAGTTTAATAATACCCCTCCATACAAAGGGAGTAATTGTTAGTCCAAAATAGTATCATATGAGGCTATTTTTAACATGTATGGCAGATCAATTCATTAATATTGTGGAAAAATTTTAGAGCAGTATATATTATTTATTCTTAATAGTCTTACATTTCCGTGATTTATGTTTTTTAAAAAATTATTTCTCTGAGTTTGTTTGCTTTTCATATTAACATAATTTTTTATTTTACCCATTTGGAACAATTTGAAAAATATTTATGTGGGTATAAATACTATAAACTATCTACCTCAAAATATTAATAGTTTAAATCCACCAAATTAGTAACTAGGAAGTGAACTTCAAGCTACTGGGTAGGAAGTGAACTTCCTTCTTAATAAGAAACAAAACTGAAACTCTGTTACCATTACAAAACTTTATGAATTATCATTAAAATGAGAGATGTTCAGTGCATATTGCATAACCAAACTTTTAGTCACTTTTCTGCTCAAAAAATTTGTGTATGCTTGCATAGCAGCAGTTTTAAGTAAATTGCTATGTGGTGACATTGGGGCAGTTTCATATATTTTCAGGATTATTTGTTTTCTTCTAAAGGATATATGATTAGTAATCTTGTTTCCTATAAAGTGGCACAACATAAAACTTTAATAGGTCTTTTGTTTATGCTCAAAGTAGTTTGGCACCATCTAATGTAAAGCAAGGGGCTGTCTTCCTCTGACATGTTCTTTCTTCATTGCTAAAGTTTGACCTCAACAGGAACTTATAAGATACCGTAAAACTGCGGAGAACTGCTTTCTTGAGGTTTAGAGGATAATAGGTGAAGTGGAATTGTATAGGTTAGGATCTAAATGTAGGATCCTTACATCTCAGAAACTTGGTATATAAATTCAGGTCTCAAACGAAGATTCTTAAGGTCAGCATTAGAAAGATTCCTTCAAGGGACCACATTGATCTACAAAGTGAACTGGATACTATTTACCTTAAATGCATCCATCCGAGTGGAATAAAATACAAAGTTTCTAAGGGCAGGCTCTTTGCTTATTTTGTTTAAGGCCAGGTTTTAGAACTGTTGCTTGCACTTAGTAGGTTTCTGTAAATATTTAATGAATGAAATGAGTGAATGGCTCTAAATGGAATGCAAGTACAATACTTATTTTAGTTTCCTAACTGAATTTCAAGTTTGAACATTATTGAGTAACAATGAAAACTTAAAGACTGGGCAACTGTTGCAGAATAGACAGTGTAGTGAAAAGAGAGTAGGATGTGGGTTGGATCCAAATCACCTTTCTGTGACCTTGGGCAATTTATTAAATGACTCTGAATCTTCTTTTAAAGCCTTAAAGTTAGTATGATTGGACACGAATAACTATTTTAGGTTCTGAGTGTTTGGTGGAGCTAAACATGAATTTACTCTGGACACAGGGAGTATTATAAAAGTATTATAGGTAGTGAAAGCAGAAAAACATCTTATGTATCTGCAATCAACTTTCATTTTATTAGTGTGGTGGGAGTTAGGTGTGGTGGATGTCACCAATTAACCAAATTATGATTTAAAACAAAACTAGAACAAATAATATAAATAGGATTCAGAGTTTATTTTGTTGTTAAAATAATAGAATAGTTTCTGGTACAGGTGTCTAAATGTATAAAAACACAATACAGCTTTTCCAAGGAGAGTTAACATTATGTAAATCACTGTAAACATTACAAACAGCATATTCTTTATGTACATTATTTTTTAATTCAGATATAATTGATAAAATTAAAATTTAGTACAACATTCTTTTGTACTAAATACTTTTTATCTGGTTAAAGACATAGACTTGATTTGGACAGAGAGCTAAGGAATCCAGATGTATATTTCCTTTTGATTCCTTCCCATTCACTCAATTTTGATTTGTATACTGACATTGTATTCTCAGTGGTTCTAGTAAAAATACTTGGTTAATTTTCTAAAGTATTCTTTGAATACAATCTATATCATTTTCAAATGATTATTACTTCTTTCTTGTCAGTATTCATATCTCTCTCTTTTCAAATTTGCTTACTGCTTCAGCCAAGATTGCAGAATACTTACTCAGATTAATGTTATGTATTGTTTTCATTGTGATATGGAAAGTTCATTTTAGGTCTAAGTTTTAAAAATATTTTGAAATCAGATTTGGATGTTGACTTTATTAAGCAGCATTTGAGGTGATGTTTTGTGTTTATCAATAATAAGAGCAACAATTGGATACCGCATAGAATATTTACTATGTATTATGTTTAGGAATTAGACCAAGAGTTTTATAAACTTTTTTTTTTTAATTTTCCCACCCACCCTATTATTTAATTTTATCAATTTTCCAAATTCGTGTTGTGATTGAGGAAACAGTATTAGAGAAGTTAAGATTCAAAGTAACTTTTTTTTTAGTAAGTGCAAACAGTAATGAAGGCAAGCAGGCAGGCATGAAGCGTGAGGAAGAAGGAGCGTTTTAGTTATTTTGTTTGTACATCTTGGTTGTTCCCCCGGTCCAGGGATTCAAACCTGGTGCTGGATTCAAACCTGGGTTCTTGGAATGTTGGGCTGCAGTAGGCCAGAGGTGATGCTGAAAGCAGCTTTTCATTGGTAGTCTGTGTTGAGATTGGTAGTTAAAGTACACTCGGTCACGTGGCTCTCAGTCCCTGCTCTTAACCTTTATATTGCATGTACTGCTTTCTGATGCCTCCAAATTCAGTACATTAAATTTTAATTTAAATAAAGGATTTCATATCTTTATTTTTAAATGAGATTGTTTATAAGATTTTTCTGTTATATATGGGCCAAAAGTAAGGTTAGTTCATAAAGTCATTAGAAAACTTTGTGTTCTGCTTTTGGAATTGTCTAAGAGTGTGTTAAAACATTCAAAACTGATGATATTTGATTATTATTTTTTTATTTAATAAGTTTGGTCTAGTTCAGCCTAAGCACATATTTCTTTGAAGATTTGATAAATATGGATGACTATATCAGGATGGAACATTTTGTTTAGATCCAGGTTATACCAAGGCTTTCCAAATTTTGATTATCTCTTGAGTTTTCTACTCTTCCAGAGTCGCTTTTAAAAATGTTTTATAGTTTTAGATTATATTTTATTTAGAATTCTTCATTTAATGATCTTTTTCTCTTAAATCAAAATTTGAATTGGTAAATAGATCCCGTTTTCGCATTCCCATTTTGTTCTCAGTAATGTTTGCCAGATGTTGATCATTTCATTGTTTTTTTCACTGTTTGGTGTTTCTTTACTTCATTTATCACTTATATTTTATCTTGTAGATTATTAGATTTTGCTTTTTTTATAATTCTACCTTTCTATTCATTTTGGTGTTTATTACATATTTTATATTTGAATCTAATATTTAGTTAGTTTTCAAACATGTAATAATGAAAATAACTTTGGAATGTTAAGTTTTGATTTTTTTCTGAATTTGACTTTATTCATTATTTAAAAGATTTCTTATTTAGTTTTCAAGATGTTGGATTTTGTTGATTTTTAGTTTTGATACACTGTTTAGGGAATATGACTTACAATTCTTTGAAAGTTATATAATTCTTTATATAACTGATGAATGCTTATAGTAATAGTGTGATTTGATTATTTCATGTTTTTCCTTAAATTTTCAGAGATGTTGGGATTGTTACTTTCATGTAATTTTTTTAATCAAATTCTCTTTGTATTTCTAATGGTTCTAATTCAAACTATTTTACTGTTTTTTTTAATAGGTTCTAATTATTTGCATACATGGAGATGACTAATATATTTAATCTTAGTGTCATCTGATTTTCCATTCATTAATCTTGTTCCTTTATTCAGGTTTAATGGATTGATCCAAGCTGGCCACCCACCTTTACGTCATATCCTTTAATTATTAGGGAATTCTCTTTCTCTTGTTTGTTTTTTTAATTTTAAATTAATATATCTAAACAAATTCTCCAGAGTGTCAAAAATTAATAGTTTCCTCCTTTCCTTTGTCTTCTATAGACTCTTAAACATATTATTTGCTTACAGAATTCATGATTTTGTTAGGATAATATGGAATTTTATAGTTTTAAAATTTAAGGTATATTTTACATCAAATATATTGTCGGAGGAAAGGTAGCTAATTATTTTTAAAAATTAGCTGTTTAGCTTAAAATGTTTTTCTGTATACTATAAACACTCCTATGTTATTCTACTTAGTTTTTGTAGAGTAGTTGTTAGCCCTCTGTTTCCTCATTGTTTTTAGAATTAGAGCTGTTACGAGCATGCGTATGTGTAAATATATATTGTTTGTTACATGCACACACACGTGTCTCACAAAAGGCCTTCAAATAATATTTTTTCATTCAATGTTATTTTGTTATAACTTGAAAAGAAAATCCCTTTTCAATTTGGGGGAAATGGCTACTTGATGACCTACTTTAGTTATAATTTTCTTAAAATTTAAGTTTCTAGGAAATTATTGGTGATATTGAGAACTTACAGTGTGTGTGTATGTTTGTATATGTATGTTATATATACATAAATACGTATGTTATATATAATAATAGGCATTGATTGCTTAAATGGATGGTGGGGAAATGTTATAAGAAAGCGCTAGACGATTTCATCATGTGGACATCATAGAGTATACTTACACAAACCAAGCTAACCTAGATGGTTAGATAGTATATAACCTGCTATACCCCTGGGCTGTATATAAAGACCACTGTCTTAGATACAGTGTTTTGTTGACTAAAAAATCGTTATTCAAGGCATGACTATACATATGCTTTAGTTGCTTTAATTTTAAGAACTTTTTTTCTACCTCAATATCTAAAATATAGTTTCTGCAAAGAGTTTTAAAGTTAATTTTGCATCATTTTAGAACTTAATTCCACTTAATATTTGTACTTGGTGTAAGATAGGGATCTAATCTAATTTTTATCACACACCATATTTTGCCATATAAAATGCGCTTCTGTATATAACGTACACCCATGCTTTTGGCCCAAACTATCAGAAAAAAAATATTTTGTTTTAATTTTTTTAATTCACATTTTTATTTGTTTATATTTAGGTACTCGGTTTTTGTATTATAAAGGGATTTTAATATTTTTTAACATGATACAAGAAATTTTTATGTAACAAATATTACAGAACACAAGAACCAGTTACAAGGTACAAGAAATTTACCGCTTTTAATGCACATACCTATTTTCCTTCACAAATTTTGGGCATGGCAAAATACAGTATATGAGTTCTTTATTAATTTTCCTTTTTTGAAAAGTAATTGCTTCCCTTCACTCAACTGACATGCCATCTATGTTACATATTAAAGGTTATGTAAAATGCTCTTTTTTTCTACCTGGCTATTTTTTCTACTATTTATTTTATGAATACCATCCTATCGTTGTTGCTTTAACTTCATCATAATCTCTAATACTAAACTAGTAAGTTCACACCTTTTCGTCCAAGATGTCCTGGCTCTTTGTTTTTCATTAGAAACTTAGAATAATCTTAATAGGCTATCTGAAAAGCTCTTATCTGAGTTCTTTTTAGAATTAATTTTAGTTAATCTGTAGTTCAGTTTGGGAACATAATATCTTTATGATATCAAGTCTTTGTTCATTTTTGAACAGAGTATGTTGCTATTTTATTTATATCTTCTTTAGTCTTATTTATTTTATAATTTTGTCTATAGAATTCTCTATATAAAAACACACATGCATATATATATATACATACACACACATAGGGGTTCTGTTTTTAAAGAACTGGAAGATACTGTAGTGTAGTATTAAAAATGTTGATCCTTTTTCCTTTGGGTCCTGGTGACTGGTGTGAAAATTTCCACTCCAGACATCCTAGTGGGGAGATAGCTAGTTTGCTAGCACTTCTCTGTCATTGTAGGTCCTTGTAAAGTCAGACAGGAGGCTTTTATTTATTTCAAAATTGTGAACCCTTCCTTGTCTTTTCCTCTAGTGGTCACTCAGTAGTTACTGCTGACCTTATTATATGCTTAGAGTAGGGGTGGTTGCAAGGGTCATTCTTTAACCTGGACACTATAATACAGTTTTATTCTCTGCTATAGAACTGCCATAAGCAATTAACTTGCAGCTATGGATTGCCTTTTTTTTTTTTTTGCCAGTGTAAGTGGTAGGTACAGTATAATAGCTTTTGATAATTTTGCTTTATATTAGGAATGTCACTATATAGTGTGAGCAAATAAATGGTGTGAAAGTTGTATTTATAAAAAGAATCTTTTGTGTTTATTTAGAAAGCTTGTATTAATTTCCTAAAATATTCTCCTTGTCATGATATCTTACTTTATAATTGTGATAAGTAATTTTTAAAGTTTTTTTCTTTTTGACCTTTGGTTAAGCCATTTTGAGAACAGCCTATCTGTATATACTATCTTTAGTACAACTTTGTCTTTAATCTTTGGACTTTTGAGCAACCAAAAACTTTTAAATGTCCAGCATGTTTTCCTTGTCCTGTTAGCTTTGTTGAAACAGATTTAGATCAGAGTTTCTTAAGAGTGTTGCTTGTGGACTATCTACATTACCTGTAATGTTGCAAAAACTGTAGAATTTTGTGTTTCATCCTAGACCTATTTTTTTGAGCCTGTGAAGGCTGGACTATGGTGTTCTTAAGGAGAATCTCAAATGACTCTTCTGCAGTTAAGTTTGAGAACCACTGATGAAATTAATAGTCTTCCAAAGATGGGAATGCCTTTAGTACTTGGTTAATTGCAGGAACACTCAAGAGTTAAATTATTACGCTATAGCTAACTTAACATGGGAGCAGAGTCTTTGAACAAATGTTTTCTTATGGTTTAGGTGTTTCTCCTCTTCAGCACACTGACATTCTTTCTTATTTTAAGAGAACTGTCTCCTTCAGAGCTTCATGCCTAATATCTTTATAGAAATTCAAAGCTTCAGGTGGGGGGGGGGCGGGTGGGAGGGGCTCTTGTCCCTCTAACCCCAGAGGAGCAAGTTCAGCCATTTTAAAAAAGAGAATAAGGAAGGGAGAGGAAAAAAGATGTATTTAAGAAAATAAGGAAGGAAAAAGAGAGAAAACACCTTAACTTAGTTTGTTTATTTTGTTTTTTTCAGCCAGGCCCTCCAGTTTTGAACCCTTGTCCTTGGAGTTTACATGGTCTGCATGATGGTATCTCAGCTCCCTTACCTACAGGGGCACGCCCCTAATATTTTGGGTTTTTTTTAATTCACAGAATCATACAGAGTTAGAAAACAATTATGTGTGCTAAGTTGTGGTTATCCTGTTTCTTTTCTGTTTGATGTGTGTGTATGAATAATTTATTGAAAGATGTGTGAGTGAGAGAGAGAGAGACCTAGCATATGAAAACTTATATATATATCTATATAGATATATCTGTACATAGATATATATAGATATATATATATCTATCTATATATATATCTATATAGATATATATACTTTAAAGGAATATTGTTAAGATTTCTATATTTCCTACAACCCTAGATGGGAAATAGAATATTTTATTACACTAAAAACTTTCTTTCCTGTCTTCCCCAAAGTGTCATTTCCTTCTGCTACCTGCTGTCTTCACATTTTCAAGTTAGTATTGCTGTGGTATATTAAAAAAAAATGAAAACATCTATTTTAAAGATTAAAATGAGATGAATTTTTGTATATAGAACATTTCTAGTGCTACAAAAATTTTCCTTGTGTCACCCTTTAGTACCTCTACCCTTCCTGTTCTAGGTCACCATTAACCTGATTTCTGTCACAATACATGTAGTTGTAGTTGTTTTAGTTCTTCACATAAATTGAATCAGTCTGGATTCCTGAGCTTTTCACCTGGCATTTCTTCCTTAATGGAATTTTTTTGAGATTCATCCATATGGCATATGTTAGTAGTTTGTTCCTTTTCATTGTATATTACTCAGTAATCATTTATTTTGTTATATTATATGAATATCCCCAAGTCTATGTACAAGTTGGTAGACTTTGAGATGATTCCAGTTCTTGGCTTTAGGAATAAGATTACTAAGTGTACGTTTGTAAGTGGTCTTTGAGTTACACATGTTTGTAATTCTCTTGGGTAGAATACATAGGAATAGAATTGTTTTAAGATATTGCTAAATGGTTAATCAGAGTGGTTGTACCATTGTATTGTCTCATCAGCAGTGTATAAGAAAATCATCTGTTTAGATTTTTAGCAAAGCTTGGTGTTGTCAACTTTTATATTTTAGCCATTTAAATGAGTATGTAGTGGTACTGCATTGTGGTATTAATTTGTATTTCCCTGATGAGTAATGGATTTTGATATCTTCTCATGTGTTCACTGACTTTTTAGATGTTTTAGGAATAATATTTTTCAGATATTATCTAATTTTACATTTTGCAGATCAGCAATAACAATGTTACATGTTCTTCCAAGTATGAAATGGCAAAAAAAAAAGAGGGAAATTAAAGATGTTGCTAGACACTTAAAAAGTGCTGATATATTCACTAAACAAAATAAAAGTGCACAATACTTCCTTCATTTTATTTTTATAAACTATCCCATGAAAATGTTCACTGCCTTTTTATAATGAAAGCTCTTTTCTTCAGTTCTCAAATTAATATTAAAGTACTCTATAATATTTGATTATACATACATGAGAAATATTTATTTTGTGTATTTTTTTCTAAGGGTACAAATTTTTTTCACATTTTAGTTTGGAAATTTGGAAAGAACTTGGAGGACTAACGGTAGGGATGGGGTGACCTGTGGAAAGATAATCAATTGGACCGTGAAAAGACAGTTTTTGGTTCTTTTGAAGAAAAAGAAAAAGAGGACTGTGTTTTGAAATGGAAGTGGAAACATGAATTTCTTGAGGTTTTGTTGTAGATGTTGTTTATTCTGGAAGTAGGTTAGATGGAGGTGAGTGACATGAGGTCTCAGAGCAAGATTAATTGGTTATAGAGCTGAGAACTAGTTATACTCAGTGAAGCTGGAAGGATGTAGGGGAACTGTTGAAGAGAGAGACCAGAAAAGAACAATTATTGGCTGGGACTCTTGCTATGGGGCATCCAACTGTGTCATAGATTTATGTCATAATTCATGCCAAATGTTTCATTTCTTTGAGAACTACAGAAGCAAGTTGGGGCTGTAGGTTTGGGGCTTGCTGTGTCCTCCACTGAGGCCTTTGAGCTGGTCTGGGTGTGGTGAGCTGGTGAGGTCTTCCTGTGAAGTCTTCCTGTGAAGCTTTAGAGAAAGGCTATGAGGCTGGGTGGGGCTGCAGAAGAGGATTAAAAGGAAAGCAGTTGAAGCCCTCTGTACCTTGTTTAAAATTCCTGGTTTTGGGAGAGATGAAGTGTTCTCCGTACTTTTCTTCTGGGGTCAGTGGACACTCTGTTGACCACTTTGGTCTCACCATACGGATTCCCAGAATTGACTTTCTGGCTTCCCCATTGGGGCTGAGACTTCAAGGCATTGATATGACTACAGAACTGACACTATTTCCATCCTTGCTGGTGGCATCAGAGAGAGGGAACCAGCATATGTGAGTACGTGTGATGGCATTTTGGTAGATAAAAGCAGCACGAGATGGCCGGTATCAGCTGTGTGGTGTTTTCTGTGTATGGGGTCCAGGTTCTGGAGATCCAGGCATCAGGGCATTCTCTTAGGATTTGGAATCCTGTGCCAAGGAAGTATTGTCTCAGGGTCCTGTGAACATTGTTGTTATTTGGTGTTTCCGTTAGTTTACCCTTGGTTACCTTGGGTTTGGCTTGAGCAGACTCTAGTCTGAAGGTTGATAGTCTTTGGATGGAAGCAGATACCCTTCTTTTTACTCCTAATTGTGCTAACTATGACCAGGAACCCTTCAGACTCCTTGTAATAAAGATAATCTGCTCCTTCTCTGCCTCCTGTTTTAGTGTCTGACTATTTTTGTTATCTTTTATAGATAGTCTATATTTACTTTTGAGTTATAAAGATGTGAACATCTTATGGACATTTTTCTCTGAGTGTGTAGTTTGTCTTTTCATGTTTATATAAATTCCTTTGAAGTCAAAATATTTTAACAGTTTATTTTACCATTTTTTTCTTTTGTAGTTAGTTCTTTAACCTAATATTTTGAGACTTAGTTTGCAAAATTTCTTAATTTTCTTCTAAAATGATTATTTTATCTTTTACGTTTTAGTCTGCGGTTTGTTTAGAATTTAGTTTTATGTTTTCTCTGAGGTATAAGAGTCAAGTTTCACCACTATCTAGCACCATATATAAAATCAATTCAAAATGGGTTAAAGACCTAAAACCATAAAAATACATAGAAGTAAATGCAGGTGTTGCAATACTTGACATTTGCCTAAGAGGCATCTTTGAGAGCTATATGCCATTGTCAAGGGAAACAGCAAACGTAAATGAATGAGACTATCTCAAACCTAAAAAGCTTATGTAGACCTAATAAAACTATACTCAAAATTAAAAGACACCCTACCGCATGGGGGAAGATATTTCCACATCATATATCTGACCTAATGGTTGATATTTATAATGTGTAACTCATAAAACTGAACAAAGAAAAATTAGCAATCCAGTTAGAAAATAGGCAGAAGATCTGAACAGACACTTCTCTGAAGAAAACATACGGAAACTTTAGGACATAAAAGATTTTCCAAATCTCTTGTTATTCGGTAAATGCAAATGGAAACAACAATGAGGTATCATCTAACACCTGTGAAGAATGGCTTTTAATCACATGATTGAAAACAAGAAGAGGAAGATGCTGTGACAAAAGGAGAATGTGGGAATGTAAATTGGTGCAACCATATGGAAAGCAGTTTTCTCAAACATTGAAAGTGGAATTTCTGTATGACCACATTATCACACTTCTGAGTATTTACCTGAAAAACATGAATTCACAGACATATATGCACCGGTGTTCATTGCAGCATTATTTACAATAGCTAAGAACCGGAAGCAACCCGAATGCCCAAATGAATGTTTAAAGATGAAGTATGTATATATCCAATGTTATACTATTCAGGTATTAAAATATGAAACTGCCATTTGCAATAACATGAATTGATCTGATGGGAATTAATACTTAGTGAGATAAGTTAGAGGGAGAAAGACAAACATCGTAAGACCTAACTCATATGTGTTTTGTAGTGAAACCACACAAATCAACCAAATCAAACAAAAATAGACTTTCAGTCTACAGAATCAGATTAGTGGTTATCAGAAGGGAAGAGGTTGGGGTGGGGTGGGCAAATTGAGTAAAAGAGGTCAATTATATGGTGAAGGATAAAATTAGACTGTTGATAAACTTAATGCATATATACAAATGTTGATTTGTGGTAATGCACACTATAAACTCAAATAATGTTATGACACAGTGTTCATTCAGTATGAAAGAAAACAAAACAGACCCCTAAAACCAAAAAAAAACAAACTGCGTATACTATTAGGACATCTTCCCTATTTTTGACTTCTCCATAAATTTTTCTTTAAAAAATGTGTAAGCTTTTTATATGCACAAAAATTAGAGAATAAGTCTAACAACAATTTTAAAAGGCAAATATTTGTTCAGATAATTCACTTGTGTTAGAAAGAAATAACATTACAGATAGAGTTGATTTTTTTTTTTTTTTTTTTAGCCATCTTTCCTACTAGTTCCCTTCTTTTATTCTTAGAGGCAACCACAAACCTAGACATGGCACTTTTATGCCTCGTGTATTCCTCTACTTTTATTACTTACTTTATAAAATCTACTTATTTGTTGGTTTTTTAAATTTTTATCTGATCTCTTAACACAACTGCATTTTGTCACTTTATCCATTTTAAGAAATTTTATATTTTAATAAAAACATATAATCCAAAAAATACAGAATTCATATGAAACAAATGACCTTGTAGTTCATTTATACTTATGAATACATCAGAATTTAACTGTTGGTAAAATAATTCGCTGTTTTTTCATATGTTTATGAATCATTGAGACTTTTTTCCTGTTAAATTCACATTTATTTCTCTTGTCTATTTTTTTCTTTTGGGTTATTTTACCTTTTTTTATTTGGGGACATTCTTTATGCTCTAGATACTATTTTATTTCCAACCACATTTTTGCAAATATCTTTTCCCATTTTTTGGAAGTCTTTTTACTACCTTTGTTGTGTCTTTTAAATTTAATTAGTTTTAATTGTTTCTGATGTAATTAGCTTTATGTTTGAACATTGATAACCTGTTTCAAAATATATTTTACTTTATTGTCTTCTAATATTTTTATTGTTTTGCCTTTGCTATTCCACTTGCGTTTGAATTTTGCATAATGTTGATTAGATGTGCAAATCAATTTTTCCCTTTTAGATCCACTTTATGGAAAAGTTCTTCCTTCCCATTAATAGTCTTGATAAGACAGTACTTTTGTGTTCAGATCATTTTAAAGGAAAACAGTTCTGAGGACCTCACCTTTGAATTGAAGTATTTTTTTATAGTTTTATTGAAATTTGCATAAATATAAGTGAGTCATAAATTTAATTATATTCTCTTGTTTAATTCTTATGCTCTAAAGCCAAAACCAACTAATAAATATAGATTAAACCAAACTACAAAGCTTGTATAATTTAGAATAGCAAGGCTAACTTGACAGAAGGTAGTGTTTTAGGGAAACAAGCTTGCCACTTAAAACTTACGTGTCAGGATAGTCTTTCAACATATTATTTTTAAACCTTGGGGGCATGTTTTATTACCTTTGTCATTTGCAATACCTCTGTGACTCTGGCACTGTGAGGGCTTCACAAGATGTGCCTCTTAAGTTTTGATCATAGTTTATAACATTTTTTTTTTTTTTTTTTACTGTAGCTCAGTAGATACAATGTACTGTCTCTTAAGCAGAATATTGAACAGAACAGGTGTGATTTAAGACTTGTGTGTTGGAAGACTTGCTGTGATTAAGAGGCAGCAATTATAGCTCACTTTTAAGGTAATGCCAAATGAATATTGTTTATTATAATGTGTGAGTGCTTTGGGAGCATGTCTCAGTGTCTGGCAGTCAAGAAGGTGAGATACAGTGCAGAGTGATCACTGCGTTTGCAGACACCATGAGACCGTATTATTATGCTGGAGTAATAATTGTGTTGTAATTACTGCTACCCCCATAGGATTGCTGTACTTTGTTGTAATGAAGGTTCGAAACCTTTTCAACTGCTGCCAAAACTTTTAGTATTTTAAAAGCATATTAAAAACACAAAGATATTGAGGATGATTTGGTAAGAAGACAGCAAGTAGACTTAGCTATTGGGCCAGATTTCTGTGAGATTGTCAACTTTTGCTATGTGAAATTTCAGTATGTATATATATGTAAACTGCTTACATCTGGGCTATACCAGTATGGTAAAATTTGGCTGCTAATACAGTTGACTGTTTTTACATCTTAACAGTGGGAATTTCCAAGATTTGAGCTTTAATTTTGTTTTTTTTACAAATTCTGTGTTAAGACTGGGAGGGAGGGCCAAAACAGAACACCCCAGGTTTCACAGAATTTGTAGATGTCCTACTCTGACACAAAGAAGCCAAGGACAATGAAAGGTGTAGGCAGGAATAAAGGCTAGCAGAGGCAGGTGGGAAGAGGGAGGAAGAGGCAATTTATTATTTAGTTGTTCTTGTTAGCTGTTACTCCTGTTCCCAGGACACAAACCGGAGTCCTTGGGATGTATGTGGACTTTGCCCAGTTTGAGGCCATGGACCAAGCTGCTACTCCATTAGGGTGCACCAACAAAAGATTTGTTTTGACACTTTAGCTCTCCTCTTAATCAAAGAAACCATCTGCTGTCCCCTGGGCTTCCATCATTCTACTTATCCAGAAATTGTTTTTCATCGCTTATTCCCTGGAAGAATGTAGGTTAAATGAGTCTTAGTGCAAAGATAGCTTATCTGTAAATAGGCCTTTCTGTCTAAGAAAACTATATTCTAGCCACTGTTAGCTGTCCTCTCCGAAGGCCTGAGGTCCCCTTTCCATGCCTCAGCAAAGAATATAAATCATTGGTCTGCCTCTGCTACCTCACAATTTACCAGCATATAAATTCTCCACATGTACTTTATTAATCATGCCTAATGATTGTTTATGTATCCAGTCTGTGAAGAGACCCACAGAGTAAGGGGGAAATATTTCCTTTGACCTTCTCCCCCCAGAAAGATTAAGTGTTTTCTCTGTTGTATATATTCATTATTATCAAGTTTTTATATTCAAAATAAATTCTACCCCCTAAAATAGTCTACTTTCAGGTTTTTAAATGGCTTGTTGTACAATTCTGTTTAAGTATTCTTATCATCTCTCATTATCCATTTGTTTATTTTTTCTTTGTTTTAAGCAGATTGAGAGGTAATATGCAAAAAGCTTATAGTTTATTGGCAGTGAAGCCAGAAATGTGTATATTGATGTTGGAAGTTAAATGAAGTATTTATGGGCGGGTTGGGTATAAGGAGAGATCTCAGAGAGGAGGTAATGGTTGAAGTGAACTGTTGAAGATGTATGGGCGGGTTAGTATTGTAGGTAAGAGAAGTCATGAGCAAAGACAAAGAAACAAAATAATTTGGTGCCTTCTATTTTATATAAGTAAATTTGTGCCTTCTGTCTGTATAAAAAAAATTAGTCTGTTTGGTTTTGGCCATGGAGCTCTTATAATCCTTTGTAGTTTACTGTTTTTTGTATGTATTTGAGACTACCTACTCCTGGTGTTGAACTAGATAGTTTCTGAGAGGGGGCTGTATTTCAGATAAACCAACCACTCTAGTTAGAGGGTTAGAAGTTCCCACCCTGGGACTGGAGAATGAGTTCAGTCACCAGTGGTGCGTGATTTAATCAATCATGCCTGCACAATACACAATATGATCCCGGGTGCCTTATAATACTTTTAATTAGTGATAAATAAATGATAGGCATAGTAGGCTAGAGCTTAGCATTCATAAACACTTTTTTCGTTCCTAATTGTTTCTGACATTCTCTGACAAATAAAGAATTACATTAATATGTTATTAAAAAGGAAGAATTGCTCTTGAGGAAGTGGCATGAAGGTCCATTTAAGACAGAAACAACACAATTATTTGAACAAAGAAAGTTTAATACAGAAATGTATTGACTAGAAAAAGGATTGGCTTCTAAAGGGTAAAGAGAACTTTGAAGAATAAAGAACGTAATAAATATAGGAGTGGTCCTCCCCAACCTCAAGACAGAGATTCAGTTTTTGTTGGGGTGGTTGTGAATGAAGCTCACTTGGCCAGGAGAACATTTGCTGAGGTTACTGATAGTTTGCTGAGATAGTTCTTTTGATAGTCCAGGAGAAAAAGTGGTACAATACTTATGCTTTATTAAACCCAGCATTATAGCTAAATGAATGGAGTTCCTAGTAGTCAGTTGGGGGAATTACGTGTATAGTTAGTATGACTAAATCCTAATTTTAATTTAACTTAAGGAATTTTGTGACATGTAACTGCTAGGGGGTTACGTAATATTTTAGTTTGAAAGTTCTACTTGTGGCATTTTTATTTTATTAGTGTAAGGGATTATATTTTTAGACTGCAAGCTAATTATGAAAATATAAGTCTGGCAACTAGAGATACATAAATATAATTATATAGTTGGGCAAGAGATATATTAGGAATCAGATTATTAGCATCAAAAACAAGTTAAATGTGTTATTTTTATTTAAACTGCAGATGTCATCATTCAGAGATATGATTTGGTTGACAAAAGTTTTGTTTACTCACATCTTTTCCAGAATATAGGCATTCTAATTTAAAAATCCTTCCAAAACCTTTTGCAAGTTGGGTTTTTGGACTTCAAAGTATGTGTTTCTATAGAAATCATGTTTATTGTATTTGGCCAGGAAATATACTTAATTCTGTATAAACTTAGTTTGTAGTTTGTATAACTATTTTAGTACATTTAGAGATTCTATTTATGATGAATTTCTTTTATCTGCCAATTATTAGGGATGTGGAATTCTACTAGGGACATGGAAATAATGCAGATGTTAGATTGGTTGAAGGATTTGGGTCACAGATAGACATATGAACTTTAAGACAAGGAAGGATGGAAATGAACATTGAGGACCAACTCTGTTGCTCTTTGCTACTTATTTCCCATAAAGTATCTCATTTCTTTTTTCTTTCTTTAGTTTACCTGAATGACTAATATATAATTCTAAGATTCTATAAAAAGATAAGAAAAATGCTTTAATTTCAGAGTTTCTGGCATTTCAAGGACTAAATGAAATAGTGATGAATAAAAGAAGTATCTTTCGGATTCATATAATCGTAGAGGTATATGATTATTTTAATACTGAATTGCTGCTATCCCAAAAAACATTGAGATAGGCCTTGACTTTGTGGCTTTAACCAAACCATTCGTGGGATTACTTGAAATTGATCATTTCAACAATTTTTTTTCGCTGTACACACATTCTTGATGCATGATTGTCAGACCAAAACTAGAAAATAAAACCTTATGTGAAATTCTAGATTGAATGTAATGATTAGTAAGTAAATGAGCTAGCTTTGTATATGCTTCTTATTCTAATATTTGCTGATGAGTTAGTACTCTTTTCCTATGTATGAGTTCAAGCCCTGGGATCTGATTTATGCCAGTTTACCTATGTTAACTCTCTATTCACTTATCCAGTCAATATTTGTATTGAGTGCCTAGGTATCAGGACAACAGTGAAGAATGAAATAGTATGTGCTTTCTCTGGCTTAACAGTCTGCTAAGGACATAGTATATTGTCATTAGTCATAGTACACTATAATGTGTAGCAAGGATCAGGAGAACCTCTAGCCTTAACAGAAGGCAAATGAACAAACAAACACGTTTGACTTGGGAAGCAGAATGATATTTTTAAGACTATGAATGAAAGAAGAAGCTGAGAAAGTAGTGCAAGGTCGGGTTGGTTTCTGTGGCACACATAAGAGTCCTTTAAGCCATGATAAGAATTGTAGTATAGGAAATTTCTTCAAAGATGTCTTAGAATGTTACATATGAAGGGAAATGAAAAGTAATACTGCCCTTCTAAAAATTAAAGATTAAAATACAAACAAGAGTCAGGAGATAAAAGTTTAAAAAAAAATTTTTTTTTTTGGCTAGCTTAGCTGGTTAGAGACAGGTTTGGGCCTTACATAGAGTTCCATGAAGGATATAATATGTACTTGAAGTTATCTGTCAATCCCCAGTAAGTTGGGATTCTTACTTATGGTACAAGAGAACATGAAGGAAAACAGTTTAGTGTTATCAGGTAGATGCAGAAGCTCTTTGTGAAAATGGATGTATGTGTGATTACGCAACTTAAAGGCAGTAGTATAAATTAATTCTCCCATTGAGGGATAGATAATTTTGAAATGCTTACCATTCAGTGCCTAGCAGTGTTTTAGTGGGTGGATTCTGAAGTTTAGAAATGCCTCGGGATTTGAAAAACCCATTTTCATTGGTGTCTCTGTACTTAGTAATCTCCTGAAACCTGTTATAAAACAAGAAAAACTTCCTATGGAGAACCTGTGTGTGTACATGCTCACACATACACAAATGGATAGGTGCATATGTGGTAAATGGGATTATACTGGAAGCACTTAAAACAGTATGGTATATATCAAGAACATCATAAGTGCTTATCTTTATTCCTTCATCTAAACCAGTGGTCTGTTTTTGCATCCAGGAAGTTTTACCAGTGTTAAATATGCTGTAGTCTTAACTGAAACATTTTGAGAACCCAACTTTAGGTAGGGTCAGTTGAGGAGGGAAAGAATTTCTGTGAAACCCTCTGATCTTTAATTTACTCAAATTGCCATTGTCTGTTTCTTTCAGATGTGCATGGTGTAGTGCATTTTGCACTTAGGCATTTGTGCAATAAAATTAACATTAAGAGGAAATCTGAAGACCTGTACATAGTCTTGATGTATCAGTTTATTTTATTTTTTTTGCAAGCCATTAAATCTCTTGGGATATTGTTTTTCTTCCTTCTGGGTCAGCAGTAGGAGCAGCAGTACTTACTTTGGTAGATAAGCAATCTATCCAGGAAGAAGACCTCAGAGCTCAGAAAAGGTGAATAGGAAACTCAGAAGTCTGGTGAATAGGAAGGTATGCAAACTTTCAAAGACCAGGATCTTAATCACAACAAGAAATAGCAACAACAGCAACAAAAACTGCAGGAAATGAAGGTGCAGATTTTTAAAGACAGGAAGAAACCAGTAACAGGAAAATTTTACATGAGATGGCTTTTCCGCCATAAACTTAAAATTTGTCTCATAGATCACATCCTTTATCTTTCTTTTTTATTACTAAGCTAAGGGATTTCTTTCACCTTTTCAGCTTTCAGTTTTCTCTCCCCACCTCAATCCAGTTTTCTTCATTGTTTAATTTTTCAGTCAAAATGAATGCAATCATAAACCATTTTAGAGATATGCTTGTATTGTTTTTTTCTAGGATTTTATTTTAGCAGTAATTAGAGTAAAAAGATAAATAAAACACTGAACAACTATAATAGAATTTCCAAGAAGTTGATTTCCTCTTTAAAATACTCAGTATTCTTAATGAAGTCTGTGTCAGTTAGCTATGACCATAGCAGACCTCTCAGAAGTTGCTGGCATACCAAAATATCCTCATCATCATGTTCACAGATTTGCAGGTTGACTGAGGTGGCATCTCTCTACATATTCTTCAGTCTCCTGGGGCAAGTGGGCTACACAGGTCATTTCTCCTTTAGAGTGCTACAGAAGTTCAAAAGGGCAAGCCTCATTGTGCAAGCACATTTTGAGGTCTGCATGCACATTGCTTGCCAGCAGGGCATTGGTTGCAGCTTGTCACGTGAACAAGTTCATCATTATACAGCAAGGATTTATGTCTCTAATGGGAGGAAGTAAAAAGTGACAGTGTGTGGATACAAAGAGAAAAATTGAGAGTCTGACACCACCTCTGTAATCTTTCCTGGGTTTTGCATCCATGTGCATTTTTTACCTTGTGATCATTAAGATTATACACTATTTTGTATATACACTTCAGATTAATATGATCTTGTAAAAATTACTTCTGTAGATTATTTAATCATTTAAAAATAAAGCTTGCTCAAACTGCTTCTGAGGTCATCTATATCAAAGTCATTTGAGATGGTTCTCAGAATGCAGATCCCTTAGATTTAATCTTCATTATTAACAAGCTTGTTAGTTCTCTGTTGTGCACTTTAAAGTCTGAGAACCTCTTCCTGAGTGGAAGGAAGTTTGCAGTTTCTTTGTGTTTTCACAGCCTTACAGATACTAGTAACATTTGTACAAATGACTGATTTCTTTAGGGTAGTCAATAGTCTCTCCCTGATTCATGACTGAGTGCTTCGAAGTGGAGGAAATTAGTAATCTTTGTAAAGAATGGAGTTTGGAGTGCTGGTGAGATTACGAACAGGCTTATCATCTTTTAAAAGTATTTTCTGTTCATTAAATCAGACATTGAATTAGATTTCTGTAAAATTTCTATATATCTTTAGTTTGTAATGTAGAATATTGTATAACTTATGGTTTCATTGCTGGTTACTGGTTATTTTTCTAAAAGTGGAAAAGTTGACACATGTAAAAGATAATTTCATTTTTCTCATAGCCCTGTAAGTTTGACAGTTGTTTTATTTTCATTTATTCAACCATTTTGATCCTTTCTAGCAGTGTATATGACCATTTTTATGTATCTTATCGTGTATTTTATTGTTAGATAGTTTTGGTTATCTCTACTCTTTAATAAGATCTTTATGGAGATGAAAATTCATGGGTGGCACAGCAGACTGCCAGTGCCCATCCAATGTTTACTTTTCATTACTAAAAGACCCTAATTTCATTTTCTGAGCCGCTTTTTTGCCTAGCTGAAGATACATTTCTCAATCTTGTTTGCAGCTCTTAGAGACCATGGGACTTTGTTTTGCAAAATGAGACTAATAAGTGGAAGTCCTAGGTGACACTTGTTAAAGAAGACAGAATCATTTGCCAGACACCCTTTGTCCATGTTTCTTCCCTTGATCCAACCTTGAATTTGAACAGATGCTGGAGGAGACATGTAATTGATGAATGTCACATAAGAATGTTTAGTAGAAAGAGGCACTTAGATCCTTGACAACATGTGGGATACCCTTATCAGGTTCCTACTACCCATCTCTAATCTTCCTATATGAGGAAAAAAAAGCGTTGCTGTATGTTGAATCTGCTATTTAGATGGGATTCTGTTACATGGAGCTGAGTATAATTTCTAACTTAAACACACGCTTTCTGTACTTAATTTAGACAAGATTATTGCAAACCTGACTTTTCAATTGCTGTAATTTATTTTTTCATATCACTTTGTAATTTCTTCAGAGCCCTCCAACTATGAATGTTCTGACTATCTAAATATTTAAACTGTCAAACGTGTTTTGAAATAGACATTTTAGAATTCTGACATTATTAAATCTTTATGCAGGACATTTTTAAAGTTATTTCAATTTTGAAGTTGAAAGATTAGTAGAAAGAATTTTCATGAATTTTTTTTTCTTGAATCAATTTGAGAGTGTCAGTTCTCGTGCCCCTTTCCCTCTTAAATACTTTAGTGTGGGCACACCCTCGTGTCCGACCTGGTTCAGTCCACAATGCATCCCAAGAACTGGGTTTGCAATCCAGAGCCAGAGGGGATAAATGGAGTTATCAAAATCAGGAATTTAGTATTAACACAGTATCATTACTATTAGTCCATAATCACATTTCTTCAGTTGTTCTGGTGGTGTCCTTTCATCTGCAGCTTCATCCTTTGTCTTTCATGATGATAGATATCTAGAAAATAGCCAAATGGCTCTCAGTTTGGGTTTGTTTGATGAAGTTCTTCAAGATTAGATTCAGATAGTATATTTTGGACAGGAATAGCACAGATAATATTGACTTCTTTGTGCATCATATCACATCAGGAGTTACACACTCTTTTTTTACCCTTCTATTGGCAATATTAACTTTGATCATTTGTTGGAAGTGGTATTTGTTAGGCTTCTTACTGTAAAATTTCTCATCCCTTTCTAATTTGTAGGAAGAGAATCTGAAATCTGCACCTGCACTGTTCCTTATTAAACTTTTACCTGATGGTTTTAGAATCCATTAGTGGTTCTTAACTGAGTTATTACTGAGATGTATGACAACCATTTTCAAG